>CM074502.1:23456827-23576601 GCA_037389245.1 Oryzias sinensis | reverse complement strand
AAAGCGGCACAAATTGATTATGTTAATCAAAAATTGCTATAGGTATTAATTCCCCAATCTTTAGTGCTTTTTATATTTTTGTTTCCAAACTACAAATTAATGCAGTATTTTAGAATAACGTCTGAGGAGTTTGCATGTTCTCTGAATGCATGTTTTCTGTGGGCAGTCTGGCTTCCTCCCATAGTCCAAAAACATGCTTCACAGGTTAGTGACTCTAAATTGTCCCTAAAGGTTTGCATGTGAGTGTGTCTAGCCCTGTGACAGACAGTAGAACTGTTCAGGGTGTAACCTGCCTTCACCCAACTGGAGCTGGGCTGGCTCCATCAGCTCTGTGACCACGAAAGTGAATCAACTGGTTCTAATAATGGATGGATGGAAAATGAGGATAAAATCTGTTTAAATAATTTCTTATGTTCGATCGTCATTGTTTACTTAAGTGGTTTACATGTTTTCTGCAGGATATTCTGGCTTTTTGGATGCTGTATTTTGCTTCTTGTTTCATTGCTTAATGGTTTGTTTCTGTTACTATGTCGGAGTGTTGAGCTGTCGTCTCGCTCCCTGGCACAAAAAACTGATTCCCATCCAGACTCCACGCAGGGTTTTAGAGTGGCCAAATGGTTATATCTTTGAAGGTGCTTTTCCATATGCTGTCACTTCTCTAGGTTTTATAAAAAGTGTTCATACAAAAATGTTTTTTTTAATCTAATTTAAACACGGTAAAGAATGTCAAGCAAGCAAACAAACATACATAAACATTTGTATTTGCAAAGTTTGGATCTATTCATGAAGTTCTGTTATGAATAACTGAATTTGTGGATAAAAAATGAAAAATGCAATAAATACCTTCTTTGTTTGATTTATTATCACAACAGATGAAAAAGTGATCAAACAAGTGATTAACTGCACAGAATACACTTGGAACATTAATGAACCCAGATTTCCAGATCTAGTTCTGAACATCTGTTTTTATAGTTCTTTGACATTTTTTTTTTTAAAAAGAGAAACATTTCTGGGCTTTTATGAACGTGTTGTTGCTGTATTAGTGTATGGGCCTCCTTTACTGTACATTCAGGGTCCGGTAATCCAGAGTAAACGTTTCTCATTCACGTCACATTCTAATTTTTACTCTGATGCACCAATTTATGGTAAACAGATCAAAAACCGGCCAACTATAAGAATTAATCTTTGAAGTGAAAGACACAGAGGTTCCATGATGCATTTCTACCCACAAACACATGCAGACAAATCTTCAACCAACCTGCAGAAACAACGTTTTCTCTGTCGTTTCCGGCGTAGATCTATCATAGCTGCGTGGCTCACATGTGAATGTGTGTGCATAAACACACAACCACACACAGCATTTATGGCAGCGGCCCCACTGTGGACATGATGGAGGGTGTGAAGCTGCATTTTAATGGATGATTATGTTTTATGTTTTCCCTACAATGACCTGCACTGGCAAAACAATATTTTCCCGCTCCCTGCCCATCTCTCTCTCTCTCTCTCTCTCTCTCTCTCTCTCTCTCTATATATATATATATATATCCACACACATACACACAAGAATACTGTTCCAATACATTTCACTAATGGAAATTCTCTGTGTGCTTCTTTAGGTAAGACCAACATCGAAGCAATTTAATGGAGAAGTATAAAAGAACCACTCTAAAATGACACGTACAGACCCGCCTGACATACTAGTATCAACTGTGCATCGGGATATAAAGTCGATTCCAATTTTTTCACACTGCAAGTCACTGCAAGCCTCCAAACAATGTGATTCCACAAATTGTAGCATCCTGGATGATAGAAATCACAAAGTTAGCAAGAGGCACTGCCAAACCTTTGATTTTAAGTTGTTGAAAGACCTTAAATCACACAGGAGTTTAATGGAGTCTCCAAGTCAAAAGGCTGATAGAAAGGGGGTCAACCCAGACGTTGCATGGACTTCCTTGGGGCGTCAGCAGAGATACCGCTTTTCTTCTCCGGACATTTTTGGTCACAGAATGACACCTCAGTCAATGACTGTAGAAATGGCCAGTGAGGTAGTTGTTCCTGATCATAAAAGAAGGACCAGGTCTAAAAGTGCCCCTCGAGTCCAGACCAACATCACTCCTGTCTCATTTGAGGGGTCTTCATCTTCAAGAAGGAAAGGGAGAGAGTCTCAAAGGACCCTGAAAGACTCTCGCTGGAGACCTGAAGTATCACCTCGTAGGGAGGCAGCAGGGGCTCACATGCCTGAAGTACACCCAATTAAGCTGCAACCTCAAACTGCTGATGGCAGCAGAAATTCACCTCACTGTGTTATTGACAAATGTTCATATGGTGAACTGAATAAACCAGCAACTAGTCCTCATGTTAGATGTCGAGTGGACATCATGCCTGATGACATGGCATTACATCAGTCAAGACGGAAAAAGACCACCAAGTCAATAGACATACCCTGTCAGAGGCAGCAAAATGTAGGGAGTCGGAGTCTGACTGTGCCAAGGCATTTTTCCTACTCTAGAACGCCTCCTCCTTCTGACTCTTTGGAAAGAGAAAGTAGGCAAGCTTATCAGTATTCCCGCAGCATGCCAAACAGTTACTTGCAGCAGATGGAGCTTCCATTACAAAGAATGCCTTCTACAGGTGACTATTATGGTAGAGAACGAAGAGCTCACTCCAGTCCCAATGTGCCAACAAATTTCTTTTATGCAGATGACCCAGGAAGGTATGTTCCTCCTGTTCCTCCACAATGTGATACCTATTTTTATGATGACAATTACACACCAGGGCAAGCATACTCTCCAAAAGTGCACTATGTTCAAGATCCAAGGACTCGCATGGTGCATGCTGTACCTACAAGATCATATTACCCTGAAACTGAACCATATCCATACTCTGTACAACCAGGGTACCTCAAACCCTATGCAGCAAATGAACCAGGACCATACATCATAAGAACACCTCCAACGAGAATAGTTTATCCAGATGACCCAAGAGCTTATCAAATTCATACTGCACCACCACGGTTTACTTATTCCAGTAACATGTATGCAATGCTTCCAGAACACCATGTACCAGCAGGAGCATACTACACTGAAGGCCGTAGACATGCTAGAGTCATTCAACCACAGACAGATGACTGGTATGGGTCAGATGCATCTGGTTATTCCACCAATCCTGCCTCTTATGTATCTCAAGCAACTCCAACCCCAATCCAGCAAGATCCTACATCCATCCCATGGTATGCCAATCCATGTTTAGAACCTCAAAAAATAGGAACAGATTCTAAATCTTACTCCAGGTCTTGGGACAACATTCTCAACTCTCGTGTTGAAACCCATCCCTGTTCAGAGAGGTCAGAGTTATGATGATCTTCTTGACTCAAGGAAGCCTTCTACAACCCTAGATGACAAACCGCAACCAGTGGTAGTGAATCTTTCCAGTTCACCAAGACGCTATGCGGCTTTATCAATGTCTGATAACTCATTAATAGAAAAAAGCCCAACAGAGACATCAAAAGTTGCTGCTAGTAAATTTTGGTTTGTCACACCTGAGATAACGATCACTGACAATGATATTAAAACTGGAAATCTTAATAAGGTTGAAGGCCGGTCTGCTAGTTGGGATATTATTGACTCCAGAAGTAATGAAGGTCCAGAAATGTCCCGGCATGATTTTGAAAGAACATCTAAAGAGAACTCACATGACAATGGGTCACTTCAGCAAAGCCTTGAGCAGCTTGATGAGCTTCTGGCAGATCTTGTGACTGACTACAAGCCACCAAGTAGACGAACAAGTGAGGATATTTTGGACCAATTAAAGAAGTTAATAGATGAGGAAGAAGCTGTATCTTTGTCCAGAAAAAGTTCAAAAGCGCCACAGGATGACCCACCTCCACTAGACAAACAACCAACTTCAATCCGAATGAATGCAGATGCTTTTTGTGATATGGATAATTCAAGTGATGCAATAAAAAGTACAGAGCAATGTTCTCCAGATCAGAGCCCCGATGAGGATGATACAATGATGTGCTCCAACAACAAATGCCGGAGAACAGAGACCCTGTTTAATGCTTGTTTGTATTTTAAATCCTGCCACAGTTGCTACACCTACTACTGCTCCCGTAACTGTCGCAGAGAGGATTGGGACATTCACAAAGAAAGCTGCTTGTATGGAAGAATTGGAAGTACATGCCGTCACATCATTAAGCATTGCAGAGAGACTGTTGAAGTGCATAAAGCCTTCTCTCGTATTGCCAAAGTTGGCTACCTGTCTCGAGGTAGAGGAGTTTTATTTCTTGGTTTCCCAAACCCTGCATCCTCTAACAAATTCATGAAATGTGGCTTGAATAGTTTACTCATGTCTCCTACATACCTTTCCCTTCGTGAACTTGAAAGCTTTAGGGAAAATCTGGGAGAGTACTGTAAAGAGCTGCAAGAGGCAGGTAAAGAATATGACCCAAATGAATGTTTTATCTTGAATGTATCCATTGCTGTTGGTGACCAATTACCTGATGGGCCATCACCAAGAAACCAAGCACCAACAGTAAGAAAATATGCAAAAGTTGCATTGGCTTCCTTTAGCCCAGAGAGAAAGGTTCACAAAAAAGAAAGTGACATGGAAACATTGATCCTAACTCCACCTCCTGGAACAGCAGATATTGACAAAGAGGGAGAAGAAGGCCATAAGGCTCGAGAAATCTGTTTCATCAACATTCAACGTGAGTTGAGGATTCGAGGGGTTTTCCTACGCCACGAATACCCACTGGTTTATCAGCAGCTCTGTGAGTTTGTGGAAAATAACAGAAGGTTTACACCCACAACTATTTATCCAATTGATAAGAGAACTGGCAAACAGTTCATGTGCATGATCATGGCTGCTTCAGAGCCAAGGACACTGGACTGGGTGGGCACTCCACATCTCCTTGATGACATCATTTAGGAACTCATTTTGCACCTTTTGTTACAGAGGCATATTTATTGAAATAGATTAATACCCTTCATACATACACAACCCATTTTTGGTTGTTTAAATGTTAGCTATTTTAGTGAGTACTAAGTTAATTTTCCTTAAATCTTTGATTTTCTTTTTTGGGTGGGAGAGCAGGGGTTAATGGTAATGCGAGAGAGGTATATGTGTTTCAAATTCTTATGTCTTTTTTTCTAAAACATTATGGAAATATGATGTTTTTCTATTTGCTATACACGAATATTCTATGCAAAACTGTTTCATCACTTAGGTCTCACATTCCCGTGGAAAGACTAGCTTGTGCTGTAAGATGTGATTTATCTATCCTATAATATTATTCAAATATAAAGAAATATTTAAAATTAAGATAGCATGTTGGTGGTAGTTAATATCGTCGTGAGACGTTCTGATGGTTAAAAAATGAAGGAAAAGCATTAAGCTATTTGACCTGTGTTAAATAGGCTCACATTTAGCGTTGTTAACAAACAATGCACTAAGAATTGTCATTGTTCTTGTGCCTGTTTTGAGAAATTTCTGGGCCACTAAAATTAAAGTGAAAGTCATGCCAGTTTCACTGACTCTGTAGGAACTGGTCTGTACTCAGTTTAAAACACTGTGAATAGTGAAAGTTATATTGTGCAAAAAAAGAGAGTGGTATAATACCAACAAAATGCACAACTTATTTGAAAATTGCTTTTTTTTAAAAAGATATATTTAAAGTAACAGTTACAGTAACAGTTAACTAAGAGTTATTTTCCTTAGATCAGAGAGTGAAAGGCTTGGAATTGTAGCTGGATGCTAGTCTTCATAACTGTGTAAAGAAAATGTGTATTTGTACGGCATTCGATTCATTTCATATATGATGTCTTTTTCGGTTTTAGCTAGATTATCAACTTGCCTATGAAACACTTAATCTTATAATTATCATGTAGGCATGTTCCCTAATGGTTTTTTTTGGTCATTCAATTTTTTTTTTCTAACTTGGCATTCCAAAAGTCCCACTCGTATTTAGAGCAGGCGTGCTCATTTAAAGTGCTAGCTCTTCAAATAGGAACCATTTCTATTTCCAAACCTTGTTTGCAGCACTTAAAAGAACAGACTGATACTGTGACTACGCTAACTCCTAACACATTTTGACAATGCTACATGTTAGCTGCATTAGCGTATTCACAAAAACATCCAACCAAACCTCTTGACTGAGCTCCGTGTTTCATTTAACCCTTGTGCTATCCAAGGCACTTTAACATTGGGAGTTGGGCCATCTAGACCCACTAGACAGTGCGCTGAACCTTTTTTCTTCAATGATTTGTGATCTTCACTGGTGTCCATGGATTACATGAAATCTTTCCACGTTTATCCACCTTTGTCATGGTAGGGAGAACACGTCAATGTAAGGGTGGGGTCATCTAAGATAGCACAAGGGATATAAGGTGCTCTGGATAATAAAGCGCACTGTCGCTTTATGAAAAGAATGAAGTGCACATCATAGTGCAGAAAATATGTACAATAACATTATTAATACCCATCAGAAATGAACAGGTTGAGTCACCTGATATGGGCTGCAGAGGTTGTCCTGGCGAAACACTCCACAGGTACTTTAAATTCTAGACGTTAGGACTTTTTTAGGATGCAATGTGTCTCACAAGAGCTCAAAAGGAATTCAAGCAGTGTTGAATACTGCTCTGCTAATAGCAATGAGACGTTCACAAGCTGCGCTAAAACGGCACAAACTCATTTGTAAGTCGGAGCTTAAGTCTCAATTTTCAACTCTACACCAATGAGATTATAAAAAATAGTCTGTTTTAGCCAGAATATATTCTTGCTTTAAATTGTTAGCCTCTGATTTAAAAAATAGTCTCACTGAGCCTGTCAAACACCTTGCTAAACATATCAGAAAAAATCGATGGTAAAAACCAACAGATCCATTTTAGTGACATAATCTTAATATTACCTTGTGATATTGACCAACCTTAGAATTTTAATAAAAAATGCTCCCGAAGTTTGAGGTGTATGTGTTAAAAAAACTGTTTTACCAAGTTCCATTTTACCAGCAGAGTGGAAGTGCTGTACATAGACTGAGAAGTTGGATGATTGCATGTGATTCCATTTTAGCTAACCTCATTTTAACACTAAATATTAAGCTGTGCTTGAATTATGGGCTTGTGAAAGTGAAAACTATGTTGTGTGAGATAAAAAAACAACAGTTATTAGTTTTAACAACATGTAACATGGAACAATTAAGAGACCTCACAAAAATATTAAGAAAATTCTGTAACCCATATTTTTTATACTTCCCTTGTCTGTCTCTTTATTAATCATGTCAAATAAATGGATTATGAACTAATTTCTGTCTCTTTTTTTAATTGTCTGACTCTTGCTGACCTATTTGTGTTTGTAAGACTTGGAGTAATAATGGTGAGAAAACTATGTAGAGTATTATTCACAGGATCCTTCCTTTCTTTAAGCAGTTTACTTTAGGGGCCAGAACAGTGTTGGGAGTAGCATTGTTTAAGTGTAACTGCGTTACTAACGACATTAGAAATTAGAGGCAAGTTCTTTTGCATTTTAGCTAAATGTTTAATTCCTAATTAAATAATCCAATAATCCAAACTAAATATTTAGTGAAAACGCTAAATATTTAGTAAAAAAGCTAAATATTTAGGTCAAAACTAAACATTTAGTCAAAAAGCTAAATATTGAATTCAGCTTTTCAACTAAATATTAATTTAACAAATGTTTATTCAACAAATAAATATTTAGTTTGGAAAATAAATCTTGAGGTCATATTTAAATAATTAATTTGCAAACTAAATGTTTAAATTTAGAAAATGATATTTTTATTTAAAAAACTAAACATTTAGTTTGTAATTAATTTACAGTTTATAGATGGGGCTCAATCAGTCCCATTTGAGATCGTGATTGGCTAGGGCAGGGGTGTCAACCTTATTTTCACCGAGGGCCACATCAGCATAGTGGTTGTCCTCAAATTGCCAGTTACAATTCAATTTTATTTGTATAGCCCATATTCACAACAACAGGGGTCTCGATTGGCTTCGTTTCGGTAATTATAAAGTAAAACATAAAATCAACAGGATCATGAATACATAAAATACTAAATTGAACCATCAAACAAAACTCTAAACTGGACATTCCGGCCCTTAAAACCCCCCTTTGCGGTAAGGAAAAACTCCTAAAAAAAAGAGATTCCGGAAAAAACGAAGAAACCTCAGGGGTGTCCACATGAAGGAGGGATCCTCCCCCAAGGCGGAGAGGCGATGTACCACAACTCTTAGAGAAAAATTAACTTATCTAATTCTACAACTACATATATAAAGCCCAGCAGACGAGCTTCATCCAGATGGAGTTGGGGGGACAGTCGGGGGCACGAGTCGGGCCGGAGACAGGAACCACAGCCAGGTGTAGGAGCAGTAGTAGAGGCGAGCCAGAAACGAGTTACACGGTCAGGTACAGGAGCACGGATGAGCTAACTGGAATCTGGAAGCACTCCCATTCACCCGGAGGGGAGAGGGAAAAAGGGACAATAGATGAATCGCACTGTACCAAACAGAGGCGTGGAGAACTAAATGATGAATAATGATCAGGAATAGAGAAGAGAAGGAGGGTAGAAGTAGATGAGAAAAGAGGACAGAACCCCAGTATTGATTACGGTATATTATATTATTATATTTATCATAACTTCTACATGTAACTAAATGCACTGAAAAATACACGTAACTACTCCTTAATGTTAAATAACTCATTATTTATTTACTATAACTTTTAAAGTGACAATTAAAGTTGCATAGAAAACATATATTTGCTTGTTATTCTAGCATAAATCCTTTTCCATAAATCCAGCTATGGAATTATCTGCCTCCTGATATACGCAATACTGACTCTCTGCCACTCTTCAAATCCAAACTGAAGACTCATCTCTTCAAATGATCATACAGTTAATCCACTCAGTTAAAACAATTTCATTTGTCTGTGTCTGCATCTTGGGTATGCGTGATGCATGACGGGATATTGCTCACATCCATGTTTGTAATGCTAGGAGCTAAGAGCTAAGTCCGGTAGGCCAAGCAGCCAGCCTAATCTTATATGTTTCTGATTTTCATCAACACAATAATGTGATTGAAACTATTTTCTTTATTTAAACACAACTTAGTATAACCAAAAGAAATTGATACTTACATTGTTTACCTTTAGTTCATGTGAATATTTATACATTGCTTGTTGCGTGTGTTTTTGTGTGATCATTCTGATAAAAAATATTTAAATCTTTACACTTCAATCCACTCTCTCTATTGTAACTTAACAACAAAATTTCATAGAACGATACCAGCTAGAAGTGTCATTTTAATTAAATTATTGCATTTTAATGCTGTCATGTTTGTGGGCAGCTGAGGAAAAACAATACATTTATTGCTGTATTTTAGCTATGAAAGTATCTGGAGTAGTTACTAACTCAATTGCTTTTTGGGCAATAACTATAACTAATCAC
Organism: Oryzias sinensis; assembly: GCA_037389245.1. NCBI lineage: Eukaryota > Metazoa > Chordata > Actinopteri > Beloniformes > Adrianichthyidae > Oryzias > Oryzias sinensis. Next base: position 23,567,141 of record CM074502.1, on the reverse strand, counting down.
TTTTTAAAGTAAGATTCCCAACACTGCCTTTCCCAACTCATCTAAAAACTCTTTTCTTATGGTTTCCATAGCAACTGAACCTTTAAGGTTTCTCTAAAAGTTGTTTTGCAGATCATTCAAGGGGATCCTTTTTCAATTCCAACTTCTGTTAATGAAGTAAGTTTATTTATGTGCTTATTACTTTAGACATTTTTTTTGTTTTTCTTTTCTCCTTTTTTTTCCCTCCTCAGACATTTGGCAGCAAAGTATCATAACTACGAGTTTAGTGAGAATGCAACCAAAAAAGTACTTCCTGCATGTCTCAAGTCCAGATAATTGCAGAGGGGGGGTTCAGGAAGGGCATCTGGCATAAAAACAATCATGCAAATTTCTAAACTGGGTCTGTCGTGGCCCGGGTCAACAACGACCAACACCAGTGGTGTTAACCTACAGGATAAGAACTGGAGGACAACACGGCTGGCCTGATAGTTCCATTGGAACGTTCACTTTCGGAGTTTGACCACCCTACCGCTGCACCATGGCCGCCCTCGTAATTGATGCAAGATCAATTAAGAACCCTGCACCTACAGGAGAGGAGGAGGAGCAAATGAGACCAGTAGAAAGCGCCTCCTGAATATATTTCTCCATGGCTTCTTCTTTAGGACCAGAGGTTAAACAAACGGAGGCATATCGATGGATCAACCATAGGCTCTGTGTGGAGGTAAAGAAAATGCTTTTGATTTGCTGAAAACTGCCTTGAGATCGTGAGAACAGACAGGTACTTTAAAGAGATCTACGTCCTCATGGCAGTCAGACGCCGGCGGTTTCAGGGAGGGGAGAGTTGACTGGAGGCAACTGACTAAACCTCCAGTTAGTAACCCTTCGTTGCCCCCAATCAAATTGTGTAAATGGAACCTTAAAACTATGGGAGTCTGGCGTGTTTGGGTGACGCACAGTTGAAAGTGTTCTCTGCGTTTACCTGATGTTATGAGGATAGGATCAGTATGGTGATGGATGCTGCCCCCCCCCCCAATCAGCAACCCCTACAAGGGAGTCCAAAGGTTCTGTGGGTTATGATAACTGAGACATAAAGTCCTGATCAATGAAACTTTGCTCGGCACCAGAATAAACTAGAGCTTGAAGTTTGAGATATTCCGCCTGTAAACAATTTTAAACAGGAAGAAACAAGTTTGAATTTCGGCTAAAAAATGATCAAAAGGTAGATGGGATAGGATGGGCGAATACATAAGCTTGAGCCCACTGCAAAGCTCTGCCTCTGGGTGAATTAAGAATCAAAGTTCTCACTGTGATCATCATGTCTCATAGCAAAGGTACATTTTATTACATTTCAACGGTTTATAGAAACAGTTTAGATCACTTCACCTGAGTTTTTCATTAACTCATATGGCGCCAATTTTGTTTTGCATTGTGATTATTTCATTCAATGTTATTTATTATTATTTAGAATATAAAATGTTTATGTACAGTACATTTAAAATGATATTGGAGAAATGGAAAAAAAAGCAGAAGTTTAAACACAGAGCTCTGATTGGTTGAATTCCACACATCCGTCCTGGAGGACAGTCTTAAACAAAATAAACAAAAACATCCAGTGCAAAAGCTCAGCCAGACTGTTGACAATTTCTTCTTCATCTTTAGAAAAATAACAAAGGTTCTGGTTTGAAATGTCCAGCTCTCTGCTGTTGTCCCTCTTGATCAAGGTCTTGGATGGAATCCGTCTGAGTCTCTGTGTCCACCATGTTCCAGCTTGCTGACCTTTGTGTTCTGAAAGGCCTCACAAACACAGCCGTTGGTCAGCAGACAGGTGGACAGCTGCCTCAGCATCCTCGCCTCCTTTACTGGCCAGTCTTCTTCTCCTTTTGGAAACTAAAGCTGGTCCGGCGGCTCAGTTTGCGTTGCTTCTGGGCATAGTAATCAGCCCGAGATGTGCTGGCTCGAGACTCCAGGATATAGTTCACCTGCAAACAGTTTCACTCTTGGGTAATTTTACTCTCATCAGACCTTTCTGATCTCCACAGAACTTTAAATGGTCTATATCATGCAAATATGTTTGCGTTTTTAAGTGCCTTCCTGTTGATTTTAAGTGTATTGTAATGTCCATTGTTCACTATACACAACTCCAGAGTGGTATTTTGATCCATTCACGCATATTCCTCTAAAAACCTGCTCTCTGAGCACCAGCGAAAAGGAGTGGTGCTTACATTTATACTTATGCAAGTGAGGAACAGCCCCTTCCATCTCACTTTCTCCGTTAGCTAGCAGTGATCAACAAAGCCCTTATTTTTTTATATGCACACTGTCCGCATCCTTCTTTGCAAAAATTCAAATGTTCTTTAAAACATTTTACGCTCTCTTCAGACGGGCGTCTTCCCCGCTGCCTGTAAGACGTTTTTGGTGTGGCCCCTTCTGAAGAAGAGTAACTTGGATCCAAATAGTATGGACAATTACAGACCTGTATCCAACTTACCATTTTTGGGGAAAAAATGCCTTTGCATAAATACATGATTTCCTAAATAAAAAAAATATTTTAGAAAACTAATCTGATTTTAGGACAAATAACAGTACTGAGACGGCCCTTTTAAAGATTTTAAATGATCTCAGAGATGATTCTGACTCACAGAAACCTTCTGTTCTGGTGTTGCTGGATCTTGATACAGTAGACCAGTGTTTTTCAACCTTTTTTGAGCCACGGCACACTTTAACCTTGACAAAAATCCCGCGGCACACCAGCATTCAAAAAAATAAATAAATAAATAAAAAAAAGGATAAAAACAGTCTGTATTGATCCACAGTCCCTCCATGATCTCACATGCATTTTTGTGATAATTGCGGCAGAAAAAGCTGGAAGTTGCAGCTGTTTTTTCTAATAGATGTAATAAAAGCTAAGTTAGAAGATTGAAAAACTTTTTGATTTGTGTTCGCTGTTGTTTCAAGACGTTAAGAGGAGAGACTTGTTGTGCGCTGAGACGCTCACGCTGTCACTTTTAACCCAGTGCATCATGGGGGATGTGGTTCAATAATCCGCCGAACGCAGAAAGACTAACGTCTCTGAGCTTCATTGTTTTGTTCACTTGTTCCACGGTCCGACACCGGATTCTGTGGAAAGTTACACCGCTAAAGACGAGCTTTAGCTGGTATTTTTGTTTGAACTGAGCGACTTTATCAGCAGAATTAAGAACAAGGAAGTGAAGACTTCAACCACTTCTGATTGGTCAGACTGATGACATGTGATTAAGAATCCAAGAATGATTGGTGGAGACAGTGGAGACTTTTCAGATAGCGGCTTTAGTTGCGGCTAAATCGCGGTACCGTCATTCTTATCAAAATGTTTTTAATAGAATCAAATAAACACAAAGAAAAAAGTATTTTATGATCTTTCATATAGCTAATTTCTTAGTGTTTTATCAGGACCAGTTTGGATGAACACAGAGCTGAAATCCTGGAGATGGTAAATGTTGTTAAATCAGGTAATGAGGACAATTTCCCACGGCACACTGGTTGAAAAACACTGCAGTAGACCATCAGATTTTATTAGAGAGACTTAGGAGTCAGGTTGGCCTCTCAGGAGCTGCTCTTAACTGGTTTCATTCCTATCTCACAGATCGACACTTTTATGCAAGTGTGGATCCAGAGTCCTCAAGAATCCACAAAATAATGTTTGGGGTTCCCCAAGGGTTGATTTTAGGTTCAGTACTTTTTAACTTGTACATGTTGCCTCTTGGGGATGTCGTCAGGAGACAAGGCGTTGACTTTCACTTTCTGATGACCTTGAACCTATTATCACTCTTTTAAACTGTATTTTTGATATAAAGTCATGGATGGCAGAAAACTTCTGACAGCTCAACCAGGACAAAACTGAAGTTTTAATCATCGGTTCTGGAGGCAAAAGAGAGGGGATTTTACCCAAACTCAGGAATTTTAAACGTTCTCAGTGTGTGAGAAACCCGGGCGTACTTTTTGACTCAGAGCTAAATTTTATTCCACACATCAAAAATGCCATTAAGACAGGATTTGATCATCTTAAAAGCTGCTCTTTGATGGGCGGGCGCTGTGGCAATGACCCCTGAGGTCGGGCTGGGCCTTGGAATAAATGGATATCCATTATACCGTTTCTGCACAGCAGTACCTAACTAGACTGTTTCTTTATGCTGCAGTTCTAGTATAGTTTTGATACAGGGGTTATATTGGGGGTACTTGGTGGATGGAGGGAGGAATTTGGAGAAGGAGGGGTGCCAACTGCATGTTATTGTCCTGCGTTTTCATTTTAAATACTTTTGATTTTTTATGACTATTTGGTTTGCTGTTACGTGAAGCGCTTTGTGTTTAACCTGAATGAAAGGCGCTATACACATAAATAAGTTTTGAAGATTTTTTTAATAAGCGAAACGCAGACACGCTGCCAATGCCGGCTCAAGGTTGATGCCATGAAAAGGCCGGCGTCCAAAAGAAGTGAAAGGCGGAGCCTCAGAAATCGAGTTGTCTTACTTCTGGGATGGAAAATGAGCTGCAAAAATAACTGATATATCATTTCAAATTGTGTACTTTAGTGTCCCAAAGGTAATATATATTATGATATATATGGGCGTAGTTTACTCTTAAAGGTATAAGAATAGCATGATATACTGTAGGTCCTTTGGTAAAGAAAGTGCTGGATACAGCGGTGTAAAGCTAGCTGCCTCAAAAGCCTTAGTAACAACTGCCCTTATGGGCAGATATGGGCAGATATGGGCTGTCTGTGGGAGAAAAATGGGCAAATCTGTACGGGACATGCAGGAGATATCACGGTCGTAGATCGCTGGGTAAGCCCCTAGAGCACAAACGTTTATGCACATTTTTCTACGGGCACGCTGCGGTGACAGGTCATAGCTAACACTTAAACAACATGAAGTCAGTGAGACGCAGACAAGATCCTGCTGTGTGTGAAAAGGGCCTGTTAGTGCACACTCCTTATGGGCTCCTTATGCTGCAGCCTGACTCTTAAAATGAAGAAATTAGACAATCAGAGTGTAGTTTGTGTGGACATCCTACCGGCGTCCAACAAGCACTTACATAGCACCTGCTCACGTGGTTGTGAGAGGAAAGATGTCTCCACTATTTCAATCAAAAGCTTGAAATGAGAGTGCATCTGTTGAAACTTTGTCTTCAGGTGGATGAAACTTACCTTGAGCACAATTTCATTAACAGTCGCAGCGTCAGACTCAAAGTACAGAGGCTTGTAGTCATGGTTGCTGAGATAGGTCAGCTTGAATATTGCATGACCTGCAGGACAAGAGAAAATGTTTAGAAAAACAACAACTACACGCATGTTTATTAAACAGTCCTTAATCTACCAACAAAGAAGAAAGAAAGCCCCGCCCCTCTTAACCCCTCAGACTGAAAGTTTGACAAAAGCAAACTTGTCAATCTAAGAGAACCGCATAAAACCTGCCGGACTTATACTAGCAGGAGCCATCAGAATTGAACTTTTATCCGATTTTATCAGTTAACAGGAATGGGTGGCCAAGAAAAATCCCCTTTCGTCGTCTCACTGCTTCACAGAATTTTTCTGTCTAGATTTGCATGCTTTTTTCTCTAACAGCACATTGAGTCCTGCGTTCTGATTGGCTGTTAAAGCTTGTCAATCTCCTCCGTGACGTGTCTCCTGTACAGAATGTGTTCAGTTTGCCAGAGAAACATAATTCTTGGATTACAAACGATCTTCATTTTCATTCTATCCTATAAAACTAGATTTCTTTTTCTAAAGGGTCTCTGGCCAACCAGAGCAGAAACTTGGTTAATAACGCTCCAAGTCTTACTCTGGCTTTGCTCTCTATTCGGGTCATGTCCCACCAGAGGTTCTAGGACGACCTGGGACACCCTGGAGGGACTACAACCCTCAGTTGACCTAGAAACGCCTCGGCTGCCCAGGCAGAACTAGAGGACGTCTATGAAAAGAGAAGTCTGCTTAGAAGACTCCTTTCCCCTCTGACCTGAGTTTAGATAAGCAGAAGATGATGGATGAATTTGAAATAGATTGTGTTTGTTCTAAGGCACGTTAACGGGAGTTGGGTCATCTAGACCCACTAGACAGTGCTCTGAACCTTTTTTCTTCAATGATTTGTGATCTTCACTGGTGTCCATGGATTACATGAAATCTTTCCACCTTTATCCACCTTTGTCATGGTAGGGAGAACACGTCAATGTAAGGGTGGGGTCATCTGGACCCCACAAGACAGCACAAGAGCTAAAAGAAAATCATTCATTTTAAAAACTTTTTAATGGAGATATGAACCCCATCTATTAAGAAATGTTCAATAGCTCTGAAGATCCTAACACTGCAGTCAGCAAGTCACCAAAGTTACTTCACAGAATTGCTCTGTTTAAATGTTTTTTTTTTTTAAAAGTCTCACAAAGGTAATTAAACTCAAATGACCCGGAATCGGACCAGGCCCCAAAAAACCTGATTGGGACATCCCTAGTAAAGAAAATTCTCCAGTTCTAATATTTTTAAAAATAGTTCAGTTGCTGTATTATAAGATTCATTATTTTGACAAATATTATTATTTTCTTCTTTAATATAAATTTGTTTAAACATATGCTGCACTTGTATTTCTATACATTACAGGTCAAAGGTTTGGACACGTGTCCATAGAAGTGAAGCAAACAGCAGCAGGTCTGCACCTTAACAAACAGTGTGTGTGAGTAAACATGGGTGAACAGTGAAACTGATGATGTGTAGATGTGCAAACTCTTCTCACTGGGGCTTCTCTCCTCCACCAGATCACAGGCACACAGGTGGTCCGAGTCAATGGAGATGGGTTTCTGCCGAATCCAGAACTTTGTGCTGGCCTTTTGATTGGTTACTGGGTCGATTTCAACTTTCTCTCCTGAAATGCCTGCAGGAATAGATTCATATCAGTTTATTAAAAATGTTTATTGAAGCTGAACACAAACAGATTAGGATTTCCTCTGTCACTTTTCAAAGAATCTGACAGAGTATAACACAAAATCCTTTTTTCCACTCAGTTATTGATCAGGCAAAGCCATTTATCATCAAAAAAATCTGTTTACCCACTTTAAATTATAATGACAACAAAAACTTCCCAAATGACCCTGTTCAAAAGCTTACATACCCTGATGACAGTCCTGAAAACAGGCACACAAGCCGATACAAAAGGTTTTGAATGGCAGCTAAAGGTCGCCATCCTAACATTTGATTCGTTTGCCTGAAATCAATATGAGTGCTCAAAAGGTCTTGGAGTTCCTGAGCTCCCAACAGATCCTTGCATCCTTCATCCAGTGTTGCACCGACATTTCTAGATCCTGAGTCATGGGAAAAGCTAAAGAGCTGCCAAGAGACCTCTGGGAAAAGGTAACTGAACTGTACAAAACAGGAAAGGGATAGGGGTAGAAGACGATGTCAAGAAGTGGAAAGTGAGGGGTTCTGTTGAAACCAAACTACGCTCACAACAGTTTTTGCCACAACTGTCAGAGAAATCATTAGGGATGCAAAGAAAACCCCACAAATAACTTCAGCTGTGATCCAGGACTCTGAAAAACTCTGGTGTGGGCGTTTCAAGATGTACAATAGGGAGGCACCTGAAGAAAAACGGGCTGCATGGTCAAGTCACCAGAAGAAAGCCTTTTTAGCGAAAAACCACAACATAGCACGCTTTCAAACAGCTATGTTACTCTAGCATAAATCCTTTTAAATTTGATTCTGTCAGGTTAGGTTATATGGACAGTGTTTAAGTCCTCATGTATAGGAGCCCAATCCAATATTTCAAGTCCAATTCCCCCTAGATATGAATAAATACACACCAATTTTTATTTTTTATTCTAAGAAATTAAAAACTTTTATGTTCTTGCGGGCCAAATAAAATGACATGGCGGGCCACATTTGGCCAACATGACCAGGATCCAAAACACAAGGCCAAGTCCAGTTGTCATTGGTGTAGGTTCAGTGGCCGTCTCAGTCTCCTGACCTCGATTATTGAGCCACTCTGGGGAGATCACAAACGGGCAGTTCAAGCAAGACAGCCCTAGAATTAAAAGGAAGTTAAGGTTTTCTGCCAAGAAGAATGAGCTGCTTTACAATTAGAGACATTAAAGAACCTCATCCACAACGACCACTAGAGACCAGGAGGTGTTTTTGATGCAAAAGGAGGCAATAGAAGGTATTAGGAACTGGGGTATGTACACTTTTGAACAGGGTCATTTGGGAAGTTTTAACTGTCATTATGATTTAAAAAGGGTAAACAGAATTTTTTGGACCATAAACGGCTTCACCCAACCACTAACTATGAGTGTAAAAACAGTTTTTGTGTGATCTTTATCATCTCTGAAAAATGACCAAGAAATCCTATGGGTGTGTAAACATATGAGCCCAACTGTATACTCAGGAATATACAGTGACACTACCATAAAAACAGATCAAAAAAGGAAGTATTGAGACTTTCTCGGTTGTCTGGGTTTGCAATTATTGATGCAAAGCCACTCCCGTTACCTGCTAAGGGGCTAAAAGGACAAACAGTTCATATGAACCCGCTAAAAAATGTTTCCCCAGATCTTCTATAGAGTAAGGACGTACCTAGCTGGACATCAGTGGTGAAGCGCAGCTTGTGGATCATACTGATCTTGAAGGACTTATAGTGGTGGCTGCTTAGCATGTCTTGGACTGTGGTGATATCAATGGGTGGGTCTTCCTCTGAGCTTTCCTCACCTCTGGAACCTGCAAGCAGCAGCCAAATTCATCATAAGACGGACAAAGAATAGGTGTCCAACCAAGCAGACACGGTGATGGAAAAAGTATATATATACTCCGGAAAAGGCTCATGCTCCAAAGTCTCTGGCAGAAGACCTGAGCTTGCCAAAAGGAGTGATCACACAATGTTTTTATACAACAAAAATTACAATGCCCCAGTTTGGTTGTGTAACAGATTTCTTCTTTTTTTTTTTACTGCAAACAGCAACTGTGATCTAAAGGATTACCAAAGCAGCATGATAATTCACTCACTGTTTTCTCTGACGAGGCAAAACTCCAGGGTGTTCTGGCTCTCCAAGCTGGAGTCCAAGTCAACTGCTAAGTTTGGTTCCATCTGCTTCTCCAGACGGTACATGGGCCCTGATAGAAAACCATGGAGATGTCATTTGTTTACAAAGGCTGGATCTTGACTCCTTTTAACTTCTTGCCAGTTGTTGTGCAAATTGAAGGTAAATCATAGCTAAGAAATGTTCAAAATGATGCATTTATCCTATCATAATGATCACATCTGCAGATTTTTTTTTTTTTAACCCATGTATTTTTGGCACACTTCAAAGCATCACCTTTATTACCTGCGCCTTTCTGTGAGCCTTTTCTCTTTTTTAGAGCTTTCTGGAGAATTTCTTTCATGGTAACCTTTAGAGTATCCACAGGGATTAGAGAGAAACCATGAGCAGCGTTTCTAGGAGGAAAAACATGGAAAAGCTTATGTATAAAGTCTATTCTCAGCCATAACAAACATGTGAATTTAAGAAACTTTTCAACTCTCTCCGTGCTTTAGCCTGAAGTAACAACAGTTGTGTTGTAAGTAATACATTTAGTGCAGCAAACCTTGTCAATGTTGCAAAGAAATGTGTTTCCATAAAAACAATGACCTTAAATAAAGGTTTAACACTGTAGCTTGGTACCAAAATATCACATATATTGATGTTCATTATGTGTTCATGGTTTTAATGAATGTGCATTCAATATATTTGAACTACAATATCTCAGAAGTCAACACTTCATTGACTGAGACCAAAAGATAACAAACAAAACTGTTATTAAGTTGGCTTAAACATTTGTTAGAACTGCGACGACAGACAATGTAGTTGTGTTTTTGCACACTTACATTCTGACAAAAAGTGACTGTCTAGAAGTGAGGCCTGGTGAAGAATACTTCTCTACCAAGGCCAAAGTGCTAAAACCAAACTTGTGAATTGGTTCGTTTGAGTCCAGAGGTGGGAAATCAGTGTCCACTTCACCATCATCCTCTGCAATATGGAGGCAGTAGGCGTTCACATTCTCACTGTAAACAAGTGAAGGTGGAAAGATTGTGAGACCAACAATTAAGGGAAAACGGATCCTAAACGGTGTCTGAGCTCACTTAAGTTTAGGTTCTCGTCCCTCACTGGTGTACTGCCAGCAGATGAGCCCGATCAGGTCATGGACACGGGCATTGGCAATGGTCACCACGGTCATTGGATGAACTTTCTCCTGACCAATTTGCATTGAAAGGTATACGTCAATTTTTTTAGTAGACGTTGTACCGATGTGACCCTGAAGATAAAAGAAGATATCAAAGATAATAATTATTAAAGAAGGAAAGGCATCAAAGAAAAAAAATGCATTTCCACAATTTTTGATGTGATGTACAGCCAAACTTACTACCTTTTTTTAACATGTTCTTAATAGGACTGCATATCAACTATAATTTCCAGAATTCATTCGATTCGATTCACCAGAGCCTGGATCAATTCTATTCACGATTCTTTCAATCCACTCAACTCGATTCAATTCCATTTTGATTTTACACGGTTTACACATTTAGACATATTTGTATAGCAATACATTAATAATATATGTATGTTTTGGAGACATTCATATTAATATGATACAGTTCACATACTGTAAAATAGTAAAAAGGAGAAGTTTCAACAAAAATGTGCAGATCATTCTATTCTGCCTCTCCTGGAGGGTGTTTCATTTTGTCCACTAGGTGGCGCTCCCGCTGTAGCTCTACACTTTATTCCCGAAGATTTGAGCAAAAGAAGGTGATTTAGACCACAAATGGTAGCATCAAGCTAGCAGACTTTGGCTTTACTGCTGTTATTGTTAAAATGACACTGTAGATGTATCACAGTATACCAGGAATGTTCCATTAACCTTCACATTGTATTTTGTAAACTGTCTAGCAGTTTAACACCTGTCTAACACCATGACCGTTTCAAAGCTCGATCTAGCCAAATCTCACAAGAGTAGCTCTGGGCCACTGGAAAAGGAAGATCGATCTTTACTTTGATGAATCAATAAGTGGTCTATACAGATTGGATCGATTCAGATTGATAAATCGATTTTATCAACCCAGCTGTAGTTCATAATAATCCTAACTTTTTCTTTTCTGTAGTCCAAGATTTCAAGTTATAAAGTGACCAATCAGATGCCTTAATAAAAGTATGTTGTCCCTGCTGGCCCCCACACTGAAGGTTCAATATGTTTAACAGATTCTCCCAAGCCCACTTTCAAGCTAACTCCTGCTTAGTGAGAGTGGTTGCCATTGAAACATCGACTCAGACCACTTTGGACCAATCACAGCTAAAAGATGTTGTTGATGTCTTGTTCCAACATGGTGGCATCCTTATTTCTTGAAATGGTAACTGAATTGACTTCATTTCATTGGTATTGGATGTAAACCATTTCTATAGGTGACACCACACTCACTCCGTCAGTTCTCTTAGACAGTCAATGGCAATAACCCAAGATCCAAACACCAAAAGACTTGGCAAAATAAACTTCTGAAGCATGTTGGTGCGGGTCCTTAGCCATCTTGCAGTGACAGGATTGACCTTACCCCTCACGCTGTGTGTCAGCGTACAAAGCTCACCTTGCCATCAAACTTGGAGTACTCATTGAATGGGTTGTTGAGCTGCTGGGGGCACTGCTCCAGACGCAGCGAGAGGGTGGACTTGACCCCTGATTTTCTGTCTCTGTCTTTAAAGTCCTTTTTTTCAAACAGAGAACCAAGATCGTCCACTATAAACAACACAATTGTGAAAAAAATATGTCAACAAAGAACAATGTGAAAATCATCAAAAAGAGGACATTTTCTGTCAACCTTGTTTTCTTAGCATATTTTAATTTGAGATTACAGTTAGATGACACTACAGACGTCTTCATAATGTTTATAAATTACTTTCATGCAATTTTATTTTCTCAAAAAAAAAAAAAAATCAAGAAACAAATATTTTTCCCGCCATGGGGGAGCTTTTTCAGCAGTGTTGTGCTGCTATACTATTTGTGATAGAAAATTAAACCCTTTACTGACGGTTTGACAACGCCAAAAGTAGAGAGCAAAGACTTTGATTAGAAATCAAAAGTTTCTTTGGAAATAAAAATTATCAAATAGTTTTATCTGATGTTTTAATTATGTTGTAACTTCCTGTCTATTTGCATTTAACATGTTATCATTGTATTAAAAAAAAAAACGCCTACGGTTTTTCTGTATTAATTAGGGTAATATTTTGGAAGGTAAAAAATTACCAACTTGGCTGGTAGAAAAATAAAGTTCGGCCATTGAACATGTTAATGTAATTTTTTTAGAAAAATCAGCAAAAGTAAACTTTTGGATTTCTTTGGCAACAACGATGTTTTGTAAAACAAAAGTAGTCATTTCATAAGCCATATCGTTTTGTTCAGCTTGAGTTAAGGAGTCGTGTTTTATATTTTCACCATATTCCTGTAATAAAGTGCAGGCAACAGAGAAACGCCACTTTTTCCATCGTGCCACACAGACGCTGTTCAAAATCTACGACTTCTAAATTCTAACATTTTTTACCAAGTACCTTCACAATGATGGTTGAAGAGTTGGGAGGCAATAGATCAAAATCCCTAAGAGCTGAAATGTGCAAGTCGGCCTGCAGGTGTATTTTGTGGGGTGAAAGTTCAAGATGTTATCAAATTGTCAACCTTTCAGAAGTCAAATGTCAACAAGACTGCCGTGTTGGTTGTAGACCTAACCTGGTGGGATGTGTGTGAAATTTCGTGAAGAATTTCGCTCAAACAAAAGTTTTCTTTTCCCATATTATCAGAAAATGAAAATATCGCCAAATTTCTCATGAAATGGGTGCCAAGTCTTAGGTCATGTGGCCATCTTTGGACGGACTGTGGCGAGCCAGAACAACAAAACTTACAGTCATGACTTACATACAATGTTTGACATGCTTTACTGAAAATGCATAAACTGGGCTTTTATTACAAATTCATTTAAAAACTCAGCTGCAGTTAAAATCCTTCCCAACATTACACAACATCAGCAAGACTCATTATCCTAGGAAGAAACATATTTTTGAATGGTATGATACCATTTTCTTTAAGTTCAGAGGACATTTTTCAACATCATAGGAACTTATCATTGTGAGACAGTAATGTCTTTTGAAGAGAAATTTCAATTTTAGGCCCAAGAGTTGAACTGTAAAGGAGTCAAAGGCAGCATTAAAGAGAATAGAGGAATTAAAGAGAAATGGAACATTTTGTCCTTAAAACATAGATTTTACATTGGTGTTTATGAACTCTTATATAAATGCTAAATAACGTTTGCAGTTTGAACATTTTTACTTTGGGTTTCCTGCCGTTATGAACCCAGCATGAAAAGAAATCAACCAGAAAATTGGGTCAGTAACTGTCAGTGACATTTGAACAACTTTTTATAACAAGTCTTCATTGCAGTAGCATCTATTTATACTCAGCGTTCCACCCCTGACTGGCCTCAGAGACGACCTCTGGAGGCAAATCGGCGATGGAAGGAAGTGTTAGGCTGTGGCCTAACAAGCATTTCTTACTGCACAGCGAAGCGTAAAAAGGACTGTGAGAGGGACCATGAGGCCTTACTCGGGTTACGGGAGTGTCACCTACATTTTAAGGTTCTTTAAACTTTTTTGGTGGCAAACCAAAGCAAAACGTTCAACCGTGGAAAAAAAAAAAAGGAAAAGCTGACAAATTTCTTATCATTATTTTAACTTATGCATAATCACCTTTAATTAGACTTTCTTTATAGTTCTCATTGAAGAGTCTATCTGAATGTTACAAACATAAAAACTTTAATAAAAGCACAAGTTAATTTTAAAAAACTAAATAAAGACAAGCAGGAAGGTCAGTAAAATAAAGTTTTTCCATTTAAGTTTTCCAGTTAAAAGGTAGTGACTTTACCAGACTGGGTAGATGCTCTTTCCTTCCACTGAATGTTTTTACACTTGATTTGGTTCTGCCTCTCTTTTCTTAGCCTTTCAAGCCTTTGTGCTGAAAAAGAAAGAAAAACAACTTTTAGATTTCATCTCAACATTCCATCACTAGAAAACCTTGACAAACAAAAAGAGTTAGCGTCATCAAAACACTGCAGGACAACTTCAGTTTACAGGAGGTTAAAGGTCGTTCCTCTGCACTTAAGCACATCTTTTATTCGGAACTATATTTGTCCAAACACACAATTATCAAACTTAGCAGCTGTACTTCAAGATGCTAAAGTTCAATGGACAACTAGAATTGGCACAAAAGTATATTCGAAACTGCCAGAATGTAAAAAAAAAAAGGGGGGGGGGTTCCTAAAACTGAAAAATTGCAACATTCTCAGAATTACACAAAAAGGCTTTTTCCAGATAACAGAGGTTGATCCGTCCTTGAGCACCACACTGACTTGTGTTTCCTCCAAATTATAGATAAAAAAAAGATACAAACCAATATGTAAATGTTTTTAATTTTGGTGTAAAATGTATTTAAAAACAACAAACAAAGAAAAAAGAATCTGTGTGGAACTGTGCAGCTTTACAACCTGCCTCAAGTGGGTTTTGCAACATCTCTGTAACTGCAGTATACTTCCTGCTAAACCCATTGACTGTATATTAGAACTGGACTGAGCGATTTCTACCCCTTCACATTTCAAATAGGAAGTACCCGCTGCTTCCAAGAAGCCAAAATACCAGAAAAATAAACAGCAATCCCTCAATCGTTCTATTTGTCAGAATAACCATTTTTCCTCTGATGCCTTTTTTTAACATGTTCTTGATAATCCTGTTATTTTTTGCTTTACGACTAGTTATTCAAGTTATATACTAACCAATCAGATGACTCAATAAAAGTATGTGGTCTGATATCAAACGTTTGAAATGTATGATTGACAGATTCTCCCAGACCCACCTTTAAGTGGTAGGGGTGTGGCCTTCCAACAAGCTCACTCCTGATTAGCAAGAGTTGTTACCGTGGAAATGTTGACTCGGACCAATCACTGGTTCCAACATGGCGACGTTCGCATCACAAAAACATGGTGACTGAATTTACTTCATTTGGTTGGAGCTGAAAGTAAACCATATTCTATGGGTGATGTCACGCTCACTCGGCCCAGTTCTCATATACGGTCCATGGTTGAACTTCACTGATGTTTACATCTCATTGTTGGAGGATGTCTCACCTTAAACCACCCAGAAAATGAAAGAACAAAAGTACAGATGGATGTTTATATTTTTAATTAGGCTGGGTCAACAATGATGTCATCGGGAACGGAACAGCGAAGAAAATTTTTAATGGAAAAGTAAAAGCTAGTGCTAATCGCTAATGCTAGTTTTTTAACGGATGGGCTGCTTCAGTTGTTGTTGTTATACAATAACTGAAAAGGAGGTATATGCATTAAATATATTTTAAATGTCAGAAAAAAAACCTTTTATTTACTAGTGAACTACATCTTAGTAAATTATAATGGTAAAATGCAAAAACCATAAATGTCATTCAAATGAAGTAAAAAAAATACTATTAGTGCTGATGAAGTGCTCAATACAACTCAAAAAAATTTGATTTTTCGTCGTAACTTGCTTTGGATGACAGAATCTGTCAAAAGACATAAAAGACATGAGCATAAATAAAAGTTTTGTGACTTATGGATACAAAATGAAGAAGCATTGTACGTGTTTCACAGAGTTTACAATTAGATCTTAATTTGCCTTTTCAAAGCACACGAACCACTGACAAGAAAAGCACAGTTAGTAACATTTTTTGGACACAGGTCTCGCTTTGCAGAACATCTCAACGTCAGAGGAAAGTTGCACATGGAACTGAGAAAATGTCATGGATCCCAGTCATCTTACCAGCAGCCACGGGTTTCTCTCGGTTACCTTGAGGTCCTGATGAGACAGCCGCCACAGGTAAGAATTTCAACCCAATTCGGAAATTCTAGAAGGATTTTGACCCGCAACCATGGCCAGCAGCACAACAAATCCAGAGAGCCACACATGCTGACCAACCCATTCCAAGCAAAAGCATGTCTCCCTTTCCAAGCTTCAAACAGATGCACATTCTTGTGATTTCATTTCAGCACGACAAACTCAGACTTACTGCACAAGATATCAGTTATCAAGTCTGCTTAAAGCTTAGTCTTTGCAACATTCTGATTCAGATTTACTTCACTCCAATTGATCAACGTGTTCAGTCTAAGCTAAACCAGGAGGGAATTGTAAATTTAGGGGATAATAATCCTATATTTTTAATTTTGAGTTGAATAATCTGGCCAAAAGAAAAAGAAATAAAGATTATGAAATAAAATTGTGGAACAGAAATCTTTAACTTATTTCTTGTGCCGTTAACTGGTCATGATTTCAGATTCTTCTGTTTGGATCTGACACCATGACTTAAAGCATAATAAGCTCATATCAAACTACCACCATGAAGTTATTATGAACCAAAATGCAATCATAGAAACGACAAACAGAGTCATGGAATGACTCAAAAAAAGAGAAGTAATGATCTGGCTAAAACAGTGAGACAAAGGATAAAACCTGGTAGCTCTGATTTGCATTTGCAGCAAATGAAAACGGATTCCATATATTAAATGCCTTTACTAAACCACATATATAGAATCTATAAACACAGTCAGAGCAGACATTGTCTGAATTTCTGTTGCTGTCACTTCAGGTGTCGAGAGTTTCAACATCTTTCAGTGAACCCCTGTTATGTTAAGTGACAAACTAAAAAAAAAAAAACTAAAAGATTTTCTGAAGATACTTTAAATAAAATAAAATAAAGGACAAGCTAAAGGGAAAAGGCAGTAAGAGGGGTTTCAGGTGTTTTGAAGAAATTGTCCATGACTGAGTTTTAAGCCTTGTCCTGTAGGGGGCACTAAGACTTTAACAAGTTTGAGGAAATAGCAGTTCCCGAGTCTGCTTTTTTAGCTTTAATGCACCCGAGCCTCCTTCCGAATGCTAGTGTTATAAAAAGTGCATTATCCAGGTGGGAGCGATCTTTTAACTGTTCTTGCAGCCCATAATCAATAATTACAAAACCTTTTAGCATTTGTAAGACTGATTTCATGTGTGGTCTGTGAAAGGAGACACATATTAATGAAAGACACTGGAACGTCTGCAGAAAGTTGAGTCGGTTAGTAACTCTAACAATGAAAGAACAGAACGCAGTAGGATGAACACAACAATCCCTGTAATATATGTTGTAGGACAAAAGAAATGTAATGATCACTGCAGCTGTGAAGTACAAGGAAGAAGACAAGCACAGCTGGTGGATTTCCGTTAGCACCAGGTCAGGCTGGCTTGGTTGGGCTCTTCTTAAAGCATTTCCCCTAGGTGGCGTTCCATGCAGTAGTATCTATGTTGTAGAACCTCTTCAACTGCAGCTCCAACAAACCCAATTCCAGGAGGACAGATTTAAAACACACTGACTGAAACAGCACTAGGTTTTTGGTCTCTTGAGACCGCCCACATGAGAGTCATTCGTGAACCGCGATCATTTGAAACAGTGATGGCTCTTGTCAGAAAAAAACAAACCCCAGGTTTCAGTGAGGATTCATCCAAATGGAGACAAAAGACTTAAAGATGATCATCCATAAGAACTCTGTTGTTACACAATGTGTGATGTGCAATAATGATCCTGCAATAGTGTAGTAAGTTTTGCTCTTGATAACCAATAAGAACTTTATCTTTATTACTTGACAAATACACTGCAAAAGAGTTCATGATTTTAAATCAAAGTTAGGAACCAGTTCATGTCAACTATGTACAAAAAGTAAAGTAAATCATAATTGCTATGGGATTTTATGAATTCAAATTTTCCCACTCCCTTATAAAGCAATTAAATACTCTATTTGACAACCATTACGTTTAATAGATTCAATGTGTCATGTGTGTATACTGTATACAGTCAGGACCAGAAATATTTGGACAGATACACATTTTCTAATTTAGTTTCTGTACATTACCACAGGGAATTTTTAATAAAAAAAAAACTCCTGCCATTGAAGTGCAGACTTTCAGCTTTTATTCCATGGGTTGAACAAGAAGATTGCATAAAAATGTTGAAAAACTAAAGCATTTTTTAAACACAATCCCTTCATTTAATGGGCTCGTACGTAATTGGACAAATGACTTCCATGCTATTGCATGGGCAGGTGTGGGCAATTCCCTTGTTATGTCATTATGAGTGAAGCAGATAAAATGCCTGGAGTTGATTAGAGGACTCGTGCTTGCATTTTGAAGAGTATGCTGTGAACAGACAACATCCAGTCAAAGGAGCTCTCCATGCAGCTGAAAGGAGCCATCATTAAGCTGAGAAAACAGAAAAAAAACATGCCAGAAATTGCTACAGTATTAGGAGTGGCAAAACCAACAGTGTGGTACATCCTGAGAAAGGAAGAAAGCACTGGGGAACTCAGCAACGCAAAAAGACCTGGACGTCCACGGAAGACAACAGTGGTGAATGATGGCAGAATCATTTCCATGGTGAAGAGGAACCCGTTCACAACAGCCAATCATGTTAACAACACTCTTCAGAAGGTAGACGTATCAATATCCAAGTTTAACTTAAAAAGAAGACTACATGAAAGTAGATCCAGAGGGTACATTGCAAGATGCAAGCCACTCATAAGCCTCAAGAATAGGAAGGCTAGATTGGATTTTGCTAAAAAGCATCTAAAAAAGCCAGGACAGTTCTGGAAAAACATTCTTTGGACAGGTGAAACCAAAATCAACCTCTACCAGAATGATAGCAAGAGAAAAGTATGGAGAAGGCTTGGAGAAGCTCATGATCCAAAGCACACTGCATCATCAGTAGAACACTGTGGAGGCAGTGTGATGGTCTGGGCGTGCATGGCTGCTAGTGGCACTGGGACACTAGTGTTTATAGATGACGTGACACAGGACAGAAGCAGCCCAATGAATTCTGAGGTTTTCAGAGACAGACTGTCTGCGCAGATCCAGGTGAATGCAGCCAAACTGATTGGGGGGCGTTTCATAATACAGATGGACGACGACCCAAAACACAGCCAAAGCAACTCAGGAGTTTATTGAAGCAAAGAAGTGAAATATTCTTGAATGTCAGTCACCTGATCTTAACTCAATTGAGCAGCATTTCACTTGTTGAAGACTAAACTTCAGACATAAAGGCCCACAAACAAACAAGCAGCTGAAAGCCGCTGCAGTAAAGGCCTGGCAGAGCATTCAGAAGGAGAAAACCCAGCATCTGCTGATGTCCATGAGTTCAAGACTTCAGGCTGTCATTGCCAAGAAAGGCTTTTCAACCAAATATTAGTAATGACCATTTTGTTTTCAGTTGTTTCATTTGTCCAATTACCTACGAGCCCATGAAATGAAGGGATTGTGTTTAAAAACTGCTTTCGTTTTTCACATTTTTATGCAATCTCTTTGTTCAACCCATGAAATAAAAGCTGAAAGTCTGCACTTCAATGGCATCTGAGTTGTTTTATTTAGAATTCACTGTGTTAATGTAAAAAAATTAAATTGGAAAGAATGTGTCCCTGTCCAAATATTTATGATCCTGACTGTATATAAACACCATTTTTTTGGAGAATAAGTCGATAGTCAGATATTTAGTCTATTATTTATATTTATCTTCTTTTTATGATTTGCCTTTTAAGATTAAATGTCCAATTTTGTCAAATAAATTTCTCCCAAAAGTGTGACATATATGATTTTATATATTGTATACGATTTTCCTTCTTCAGTATACATTTATATGGAGCCCCCCAGGTGCCAGTGGTTAAAAAAAACGTGCATACGGATTGCTAAACCATGCCAACGGATTAATCGCACATTGCTCGGAGACTTCCATTGGGAGTTTGTGCACGATTTAGCAATGCGTGGACACGGTGTGGGTAGCATGACGATACGGCCTGCAGCAACCGTTCGGGGTCCTTGGACTAGTGCTGACGTCACATTATGTGATTGGCTGTCCGTTGGTCCGATGACGTGTCAGATAACGATTGGTCTGGACTTATTACCATACTATGAAGAGGATATGATGCGGTCCATTGTAAACAAACAGAGCCCCGACATAGAGAGAGATTATCTTCTAAACGTACTTTTATTATTGTTATTATTATTATTAAGTGCATTGCACCCGAACGGACTGCGGTCCGAACCCTTCTCCAGACCGCACACTAACAAAGCACCTTCCCTACCTGTGAACACAAAGCTACGAGACTCCAGCTGCTCTGCTCAGAGACACGATTCGCTTGTGTGGAGCAGCCGGTTCATTCTAACAGCCAAGGATCTTTTTACAAAAGGTTGTGGCAAAATCTCTCTATAAACACTGCATAGAATAAAGTCAGACACAAATTATGAGGGGAAAGAACTTTGAGTTACAAAAGGAAACATGAAATGAAAATATGTAGAGCCCGAGCAGATCTCCACGCTACGCAGTTTGTCCAAGCCGTAGTGTGACGTTATCCCCCGAACGATTACTGCAGGCCAAATGGTTATGGTACCTACAAAGTTTTAGCAATGCTTGGGCGCGGTTTAGTAATCCGTGCCCACGTTTTATCTGATTTTTTTTTTTTTCTTAACCACCGGCACCTGGGGGGCTCCGCACATCTGCAGCTTCTTGTCCAAAAAATACAGTAAGTGCAAAAATGCCTATGTATGATTAGGAGTGATTATATTGTCAAAACATGATCTTTCATTTATTTTCTAATCAGTTTAAGAATTAATATCTTAAATAGATTTGTCTGTATGTTTTTAGTGTATTTTCTTTTGTTTTGATTTGATGAAAGTTGTTTGAAATAAATCAATCAATTAAGAAGACCATCAAACAACATTAAAAGAGCTGACTTGTTTCAGTTAAGGTCAGTGTTTATGATTTCTCCATTTAGCATCCTTAATCCCAGTTTAAAAATAACACACACATATTTTCCATAATCAAGAAGATTTAGAGCATAGCGAATTCTGTTATTTACGATCATGCCTGTATCTGTGCAGAAAACATTCTGATTCCTCCACTCAAACGTGCAACAATCCCAAATTCCTTCTCGCAACAAGTCAAAGCTAGATTTGTCCCATAAGTCAAACAGCTTCATTTGGTGATCTTTCCCCACATGCACACTTTCACTAAAGTCTAATTCCCATCCTTTCCGTGCCTTCATAAACCAGGGCCTTGATTTGACACCCAATCTCAATAAAATGAAGGAATGAGCTTTCTGGCTGCACTTTCCCTGCTAACCACTGAAGGATGTGCTTGGCAGAAAGCCTATTCTCTTGATCAGCCAACAACTGGAGGCAAGCTTACCCGTATTGGAGCGCCGGCGAATGCCAAAGTCCCAGCTGGAGGTGATGTCCATGGACTGAGACAAGTCGCAAACGTGGTTATCCATCACGCTGCCACCGCCTTCAATGAGACAGCTCAGTCCAGACGAGCCACAGCTGCTACCAGGCACCACGGTGAGCTGGCACTTCTCCAGGTCAACATCCTGGTCTATGAGGACCATCTCACACATTCCTGTGTCATCGCTGGTCACATGAGACTGCCTGATGTGGGCCAAAATAATTGCAGGATTGTCCAAAAAAGCCATGTCCTGTGTTCTCAGTGAGACAGAGTAAAGCTTTTTGTCACCGTGGAGCCTGGACACATAACGTGGGCTTCACTTTCTGTTCGGTGCACTTTGGCAGCTAGTGGGGCAAGTTTTTCATCTTCAGCCCTTTACTATTCCATCACGTCCACCGATGAAGATTTAAAAGGCCCTGTAAAAAGAAAAACAACCAGAAAAACGATCAGACAGACAACTAGAACATATTTGTTTTATTTTGAAAAATGTTTGTGAATATAGATTTTCTTTTTTTTAGAACTATGAAATGCGTGGGTCAATCCAACTCAGTGACTGTATATCAGAACTGGACAGAGTAAGTGTGACGTCACAGAAAATTTGTTTAGTTCTGGTTCCAACCAATTCAAGTAAATTCAGTCACCATTTTTTGCGATGTGGACGTCGCCAGGTTGGGAGTCAGACAATGTTAGCAAGGAGTGATTGGTCTGAGACAATCAGAGTCAACATTTCTATGGAAACCACTCTCACAAATCCAGAGAGAGCTTGTTGAAAGGCCACACCCCTACCACTTAAAGCGGACTGCACAAAATCTGTTAATCAATCTTTGAACACACGCTTTTATTTAGACCCATGATGGGTCAGTTTATAACATGATTAGCTTGTACTAAAGAAAAACTATCATTAGAGAAAATAGGATTATCAAGAACATGTTCAAAAAATGTATCGGAGCAAGAATGGTTTTTCTGACCAACAGAATGACTGATTAACAGCTGTTTATTTCTATATAGAAATCTATGGGATTTTTGCTTCTTGCAGCCAGCGCGTACTTCCTGTTAGGAACACCAGGGGGAGGGGTCGCCAAGTCCAGTTCTCTTATACAGTCAATTCCCAAAATGTATTTGAACCATGTCTTTTTTACTGATTTTCAATATTGATGTTGAAGTCCCGCTCCTATCATATTTTGATCTATTGCAAAGAGCATTCTCAGAAGTCTTTCTATTATGTTTATGCTGTTTTATGTGTAGTTTTCTAGGGCATGGTTTATGCAGAGCAGCAGGAGTTCATTAGATATTCTCTGAGTTGACCAGTGGCACATAGCTAGCCCACCGCCACTTCCCGTCACCCATCTGTTTACAGTCTCTCCAACTAGCTTAGAGACTCTAACGCCAACCTAACATTAGCACTGCGATAAAATTGGTGAGCAATATTGGCGCTATCCAGCCATACAGTTTTGATCCAGATTCCAGCTCAGACGGGGAAAACAAAGATGTACATGGAACAAGTTGTCCATGAGTGGATGCATTAGAATGAGGAGGGGCAGGAAGCTTGTGGCCTTCTGCAGTAGCTTCAGCTACAACAAGCTTTTTCTAACAGCATTTCTTTGTCTGCTCCTGATTCACAACTACGTGAACACAAATACTCAGAAATACAGTTTTGAGCCTAATTTTCTTTATATATGTCCTCCATCATCAGACAAATGCCAGTGTTGTTTTGTGTTTGGGCACAACACTAACTTTTTTTTTTTTTTTTTTTTTGAAGAAACAGAAGTCGTGTCACATCTGAAAACACGAAGTTTGTTCACAGTGTTTGGTCTAAACACGGATGTTGACAGCTACAACAGGCAGATGACGGCGCTGAGCGCATGGGCAGCTGAGAAGAACACTTCACCATCAAGAAAACGGATTATAAGCACAGAAATCACTGTGATGACGTAAGAGTTCCCACTGTAACATCTGTAAATGATGTCTGACGGTCATTTCAGCTGAGGACACAGTCTTATCTGGGGAAAGTTCTCACAGAAAAACACGGTCGTGTAAAACACACGACACAACTGAAACAAACACCACATGACAGTAAATACAAATGTGTGTCGGAGTTTATCGTTTTAAGAAGGTAGAAGTTAAACAATCGGATTAAAAAGTTCTGTGTACATCAGTCTGATCATCATGTTTTGCGTTAGCAGCACCTTGTTTTTACTAACTAATGTACTAATGTACTCATGGCTCACTTAAACCAGCTGAATTGAATTACAACAAAATCGACTTCAGCTGCTCCAAAAAGTAGCTGGAGGATCTACAGACTGAATGGTGATTCATACTTTATAAGCGTGTAACATGACAGGGACAGCTTACAGATCGCATTTACAGGCGGTTAGCGGTGACTAACTCAACAAGCTAACGATTATCTCTCCCGTTAGCAACAAATAGCAGTGGTAAGAACAGAAAGAAGGCCCCACCTCTACGTTTTTCTGACGAGACACAGCAGAGTCCACGTCCCTCCATCTCATCCAGTCTACTTATTTGGCCGAAGGAGTCGTTACGTCCGTGAAAAACAATTCAATGCATCAAAGTCTCAAAACAACCGAAAGCCAATGCAATCTGCTGCGCTCGTGCAACCAGGAAGACATCCTTTTGACTTCCGGTGTGATCTCTTCACAATAAAAGAGCCACCAAACGAAAAACACGCACAAGTGCAGTTCACTGACCGAGGCTGTGAAAGTAAAGGAACACTGAATTATATGCACCTTTATTCATTATTAGTATTTCAGCGTTTACAAAATGTTGTGCACACATCCAAATGCACTTCTATACTTCACACTAGAAAATGAAAAAATAAAGAAAAGTTAAAAAAGAGAGAGAGAGAGATGCCAGAGTAAGATAAAATTATGCTATTGCAAGTTCAAAATAATATCATTAAATGAAAAAGAAATGTGGCTGCAAAATCGTGCGATCATGAGGAAAAACAAATTACAGCAGTAAACATTTGCAAGAACCTTTTCTATTTACATGGGTATTTTTGAGATCTTCAAAGTTCTTCCATCTTTCCATTACACTTGTGGAACCTGTCAACAGATTTCCATCTCTGTTTATAAGACACACTCTGGTGAAATTCTTATTTTTGGATGTTTTTGACATGTTTTTGTGGCATTTTTCTGATGATAGAGGACATCCATAATGAAAATTAAACTTAAAATGGCATTTCTGAGTATTTCTTTATTCAAATTGTTTGGAATCAGGAGCAGTTTGAAGAAGACCACCCTCCCTTTTTTTATGTCTATTTGCCTGTGTTTCCTTCCATATCCATAAATACTTGCGTTTTTTTTACTTGTAGTTGTTGTATTTTTTTATCCCTTGTTATTTGTGGATTTTTGTGGTCCATCACATTTAGGGGGTAGTCACTGTATTTAGGGGGGCAATGCCCCCCACTGCCTGTGCCTTTATCCAGTCTTACAGGAAAACGTGGATCTACTGGTATTTGTCTGTATATATCCACCAACATAAATGTATATTTATTTCACCACATTGCAAACAATACTTAACAGAATTTTTTCGTCTGCTCCTGATTCACAACAATTTGAATAAAGAAATACTAAAAAAATGCAGTTTTGAGCTAAATGTTTTCTATACATTTCCTCAATCATCAGAGAAATGTTACAAGAACACGTAAAAGCCAAACACAATTATCATTGGCTTGAACCTTTTCAGCCCCACATAGGGTTTGCTTGAGGATGCAAAAATGCTTTCTCCACAATCCGCTTTAATGATGAAACCACGTAGTAAAATGAGTTTTATAGCATCCCTGTCCTCATTTGTCTGCCTCCCCCATATAAACCATAGAACAAATGAATCGGAGCCTGTGTAGTGGAAGGTTTGCTGTGAGGCGTCCACTGAAGAGCATCGCTTTAATGTCGTAGCAGTCGGTGGGAGGGGGCGGAGCTATCTGCGGTCAGCAGCGGATCTCGCTGTGGGCCCTCGCTGTGGGTTTAGCTACACGAAACCGGAAACACACCATGTAAATATTAACACTTCAGCTAAAGTTCAGGATCACTCTGTTGGTTTCAGGGCGGCAACATGTTTTGAAAACCAGTCAAAGCACGCAGGGAAACTCGAGGTGAGCGGTCCGTTTCTGCGAGTTGCCTCGCGGGGTAAGTACTACTAGCTCCCCAGCTTCAGCTTGTAAGCTAACTGTGCTTGCTAACAGATATTCTGCGTCTCCAAACTAATTAGCGTTTTTTGACACGGAGGTGTTTTGTAAAGACGGAAGGTGGTTCAAAAAGACTTCAGGTACCCGGGCTGCTCACTGCCTGCCGTGAACTGTTAGGCGGCGCGTGACTAATTCTGATCCACCCGTTAGCTTTAGCTTTATGTCGCATAGAGGAGCAGCCTGGGCTATCACTGACTGTACAAGGCGAGAGAGAAGATATGACACCGTTATTGGGTTAATGGCGGATCGGTTACAAAACACTGGTTTGAAAGGAAAGAGAATCGACGGGGAAGAGGTCAAATGTGAAACAGCCAGTAACCACAACAAGTGAATGGGGTTTGCGGTAGGTGTCAATGGTAACCCCTGTCTGGCTTCTTCTTCTTCATTTTCTTTAAATCTTTGTGGGACATTTTTCTCTTAAGCTTTGCATATTTTCCTCTACCGATTCTTGCTTTCACTTGTTTATAGTAGGATTCTTGGTGTGGCTCAGCTCCGTTTCAAACCATCTCATGCTTTTGACGTTTAGTTTTGTATTTAAATCTGTTTAATTTATTGTAATATCATGTTAAATGGGATCCGGGTTATATAATTCGTCCCGTTTTTACTCTCACTTAAATTTTTTTTTTAAATCTGGACCAGTTTCACATTTATGTTGGAAATATCATATAATGTGTTGAATTAAAAAAGAAAACAAAATCAGAAAAGTAAATCACGTACATTTTAGGAGATGTGGGGTGGTTTATATTTGTATTTCAAGCAATAATAACAAAAAAAGACAATTAAAAATGCAACGATATATAATTATGATAATAATAAACGTTTTTTGTATAGCACATATCAAGATAAAAATCACAAAGTGCTTCATAATAAATCACAATAAAACACAGCAAAACACAGAAAATAAAAAAGGATTAAGAAAAAGCTATTTAAAAAAAATCAAACCTATTGAGATATTAGGTCATGAATTGATTGGGAAATCAAATTAAAGATCACATTATAATAAATACTCTAAATTATAATTGGACATATTTCTACATACAGTTCACACACACAACACAATGAATCAACAACATGTGACGGTTGTCAAATAGTTTGATTATTAGCTTGAGTGTGGGAGGAAGCACATTTATAAAATCCCACCAGCCCTGTTATGTTTCTCTTCTCTATTTTTTACAAAGTTGCCATAATCCTGTTCTTAACATATATTTTTAAGGCTACTAAAAATTTTGTTGTCAAAGTGGAAATTATGTAACAAAAACCAGGTGCTTGTTGATGAAAAATGTTTTTTTTTCTTTTCACATCATTCCAATAAACATGATTGCGTATCATGTCAGTCAAATGTGAAGCTTTGGGTGTATTTCCATCCAGTGAGAACTATGGATAAGTTATCCCTTAGTCTTACCTGCTCTTACCGGCTGAATGCCAGCAGTCTACGAGTGAAAAATGGGCAAACCTGTACAGGGCAGCCAAGTGGTCCGTACAAGATTGAAGATCCCTAAGATACATTTCAATGATGTTCAAAAACTTGTACATGAAAAAAGTGTATTTACCAGTGTCAGCATGGGCCGGAGATAACATTTACCCACCTGATAAAAAATAAAAAGAGAGAGAACATGAGGGGTTGATACTTCACTTTACCTCCCAAAAGATCTCTGAGGAAAACTCTCATCTGTTTGGGCAACTCAAATGTTCCACCATCTCCCGTTACACACAAACTGGCACAAAAAGCACCAGTTCAGATCAAAAATTCAATCCAGTGTGCAATCTTAAAATGTTATGAATGTTTCAGATGCTCCTGTTCTGTTTTTACTGTCTGACTTGTAAACGCAGGTTTTTCTTGTTATAAGGAACTTCAAATGCCTTTAGAAAAAGGAGAAATAATATAAAATAATATTAATTTATTTGAATCTCTAATGGCTAAATTCTACAGAGGTAAAATGGTGGCATAATGTTTGTTTGTAAAAATAAAAAAAAATGTGCATGAAAAAAGATAAATTGGAACATAAACGTTTTGTAGATGTTGACATGTTAAACAAATTATTTTTTTATCATAATGAAAACTACAGCTTGACTTGTTTATCTTGTTTTTATATTTTACTTCAGTATCTTTTTAAACTGGTATTGTTCTTTCAGTTTTTTACTTTCACATTCAAGATTAGTCTCAGAATTATGATGGCTCAAAGACGATGTAAGAGTATCACTTATCCCTGTTGTTCCAAAGCCCACTGATCATTTCAAAAGTACTTGATGCTCTACTCAGTCTTTAATTTGTGATTTGAAAGCCCAAACAGCTTCTAGTTTACTCCCAGTGAAAACAAATACTGCAGCATGTCTGATTCTTTTAGTGGTCTTGTCACAGTGGACAACTTCAGGGCATTTCGAGAAGCTAAACCTTGAGTTTGGGTGTTGCGCTTCATGTGAAGTGATCCATCTGAGGAGACAGATTAATAGAAACTTTTATTTCACCAGGCAAAACAAGAATAAAAATAATTTATTTACAGCGTGTGCCTGAAAAAGCTAAAAACACTGAAGGAGGAGCAGAGGTGTTGTCTGTAACTACAACAGTGTTTTTCTTAGCCATTTCCCATTTATATGACACATGGTTTGTACCAGTGCAACCCTAAGTTGCTCTTTTTTAAGCATGTATGACTTCAGTGTCTATAGTTAATATATAGTTATAATGACAATGGTTACTCAGATGTATCTTAGTTTTGCTTCTTAGTTACTTCACTGTTCATGTGCTGAAAGCATAAAGCTGTGAATCGCCTGATAGACATTTCACTGAAGCTGCACTAAGACTAGCAGACTACTGCATAGCTGAAGCCAAGTGGCGTGTAACCAAAAATTCACACTGTTCTTCAGTTTGAACCTTTTGGTTACTTTCTTTAATGCTCCACCTCTCCTGTGTGCACGCGAGGTACACAACGGCACGTGATACCTGAACGCAAATACCACCGCCACCCTGGTACTTCAGGGTAGCGTTTGACTGGGGAAGAATTGGGACATGAAACGATTTGTGACAGGATCCAAACAGAACCTGGAGGATAAACCTGCTGGACTTACAGCTGCAGCAGAAAGTTTTATAAAAAGTGTTGATCTGGAGATGGTGGTGTTAGACACTGATGCTACGATGCTACGCTAATGAGTCATTATGTGTCACCAGTATGTGATCACAAAGTGGTTTAAGGTCAGACTATATTTTTATACCGTCTGGACTTTAAGACGTGGCAGATAAATACAACAAAATGAAGTCACAGGACATTAAAAAACTGTATTTCCTGAGTATAAAAAGAGACATGAATCCACTGTGAATGGAAGTGTCTGACATTACAGAGCCAGTGATGTGCTTAGAGAGACGGTCAGACAGCCACTGTAGATGCCTGCATGTCTACTGTCAACAATATAATGACAAGAATCCCAAACATTTTCTGGCTGTTTTTGGGTCATGACTTCATTTAACAATAAATTACCTGGAGGCAGAATTAAGCAAGTGCATTTTCTGTCTATCTGTGCGCCCCCCCCCCCCTTTTTTTAATTATAAATATGGCCTTGTTTTCCCAGCATTTTTCACTTTGAATTTACAATCAGATTACATTCAACATGTAATCTTGCCATTTATGAAATTACCTTTATGCAAGTTCATTTTCTAAAAAAAATGTAGAAAATCTTTTTTGATTCAGACTACATGTGACTGACTGACAGCTCTCTTCATGGGGAAGGGGATGCGGGGGGGGCTTTTTTTTTTAGCACAATGATGTACTGCTGTGCTAAAGAAAACAGAAAATACTTATTTGTGTTTAAACTGTGTGACATGTAAGTTTACTTCTTCAGGGGCTTCACCTGAAGAGCTTTGGAAGTTGTGTAGTAGATAAGCGGTCCCAGGAAAACGGTGTGGGGGTGTCAACAGTAATAGAGTAGAAGTTAATCCCTCTTCTTTCTGCTTTCAAAACCGCTGAAATAATGTCCCAGATTCCTGGAAAATGCATATTAAGGGCCCTAATTTTTAAAATGAAGCCCCATGAGGCTTCAGAGCCTTTGGTTGCAGACCCCCGTACTAACAACTCCTTATTATTCTTGTCCATTTCTGATTAAAATCCACTCTAATGGGGGGCACAGCCCTTTGGTTGACAAATGTTACTGATCATGTCAAGTCTTCGTTTTTTTTAAATGTGTCATGTTGCCTTGATTGGACTTTTTTGTAGTGGTTTATCTACCTGTTGTTCTCTTTTCTAATAGACGTTTTGTGTTCCATGTTGTAGAGAACTGTTACAAAGATGCCTGAAGTACGGGATCTGACTGAAGCTTTGCCAGAGATGCCAATGGACCCAATCACTGGGGTTGGAGTAGTAGCCTCCAGGAACAGAGCTCCAACTGGATATGATGTAGTAAGTCACAGACACACACAAAGTGAATGACCATTTTAAAATCATGCTGGAAAAATGCATGTAAATACATTTCAGTATTACGTTTTGTTTAATGGCTGGATGCTCAAAATGTTTAAATCATGCCCCTGTAAGATGGAAAGCAAACAACTTTACTGCATAAAACCATTAGAGCGTTTTTCAGGCGGGTAAATTAAGACTGTATTAGAAATCATAAGCTGTCTTCAGCTCTACAGGAACAGAGCTGCTCAATCCGGGTCCTAAAGATCTACCACCAGGCAGGCATATGCTGCTCGTTTTCCAGCCCTCCCTGCACCTTTTACTGCTGATTACCTGGATCGGGTGTATTCAGTCAATCAGAACATGAAAACACCTGAGTCAGTTTATCAGCTTCGAGGAGGAAAAGGAAGAGCTGGAAAACGGGCGCGATGGTCGACCTCGAGGACCAGGATTGATCAACTTCTTTCTGTTAATATAAGGTCAATTAAATGGACTTCTAATGTTTTCACCATTTTTTTGGGTAACATCTTAACTCCAAAGTTCATGTCTGTGCTATTTAATCCAGGTATCCACGACGACAGATGGCCTTGATGCAGACCTGTGGAAAGATGGCCTTTTCAAATCTAAAGTGACCCGTTACCTTTGCTTCACCAGAGTTTTTTCCAAAGAAAATGTCCGTTCACTCACCTTGCACATTGACCTGGTCAAAAAATAGATTGTATTGTTAAACTTGATCTTTTTTCCCCCCCCTAGAGTCATTTAGGGAATGTATTAGTGGACATGAAGCTCATTGATATAAAGGACACCTTGCCTGTGGGATTCATCCCAATCCAGGAAACGGTGGACACCCGTATGTAATCGGTTCCTGTTGACACCATTACCTGTGGCAAAAAGCTCTAAAAACCGCTTAGATTTTCGAACCTTCATAGATGTAGTTTTAAGTGCCATATTATTAATGAGTCTGGTGATTGTTAAAGGAGCAGACTGTGCTGTGGGTAAGGATTTGTTTTCCCCGTCCCTCAGAGGAGCAAGCCTTCAGGAAGAGGCGACTCTGCATCAAGTTCATTCCAAGGGACTCCACAGAGGCAGCGATTTGTGACATCCGGATCCTCGGGCGCACCAAGCAGGCACCTCCTCAGTATACGTTCATTGGGTAAGCAGTTTAAGAGCACTTAAATAAGGATCATTTGTCCTTTAACGCCAGAGCTGTAGCTCCAGGATTGACCGTGGCGTCTTGACAGTTTACGCAATTAACGTAATTCCAACAGATTCTGAAGCAGAGAAAAGCGGGCTTGATATGCAACACGTTACAGGAGTGAAGTGTTCCAACAAACAGCAAAAACCAGCTGATTGTGACGCTTAAGAATCCATTGGAATTATGTTATTTGCGTAAATGTTAGAAGAGTTCTGATAGTTCAAAGAGAGTGTTATTCCATGTTGCCACCAACAGCTCTGCATTATAGGGTTAAAGAATAAGAAATGCAGGAGTTATTTGGGTCTGTAATATTAAACACTTAGGCCGAATCCGAATTGCCTCCCTTCCCCTACAGCTTCTCCTTGCCCCTACATTTTTCCTTTCAAGTGGAGAGATATGGAAAGCATAATGTCTTTAAATGTGGACATTACTGCCTCTCAATGAGGTATTAATGGTCATCTACGTAAGCACGTAGCTGCCAGCGCTCAGAAAATACAAAACATCTGTTTTATAACTTTATAAAGTCCTGCTAAAACTAAAAGGCTTTACATGTATTTAAATGTAAACTTCTGTGCGTCAGAGCACACCCATGTGAAGAAATGCGATTCTCTTCGGCAGCACAGTGCGACGCGATAAACCTACTGGTGGAGGGATATCCAGCCCTAAGTCACTACAGATGTAGGGGTGTGACGATAACCATATCACGCATCGCCGGTAATGAGATGATCACCACGGTGATGACTCGTCACCGCACGTTCCTCTTTCTTTTTTTTTTTTTTTTTTTGAAAGCTCTGCATATGGTGGGGGATTTGAACTATGATAAACACAATCATCTGTGCTAATAATTTACTTTTTCGGAGAGTCCTGTGTTCAAACTTCAAGGGCTTCTGGGGGAATCTCCTTTGTATTCATTTCCATTACAAGCTGCGTACATCCTTGCTGCTTCATCACCACGGTGATCAAAAATCTCACACCGTCACAGCTCTATACAGATCCTCCTAAAAAAAAAAAACTTTTGGACATCACTACAGCTTTAAATACCCCTACAATCAGAGCAATAGGGAGGAGCTGTAGGGGCAGGGAACCAGTTGGCATACGGACTTAGAATAAGTCCCATCAGCAGATGAATGAACTGTGTGATTGACAGGAAGTGTCACTGTTGGCATGGTAACATGGTGGTTTGTTTGTTTATAGCCATTCTGGTTTCTCTTGTTTACATTCCTCCCAGTGACGGGAATGGACAGAAAAGGCTTTAAAGCTTCACATCATCAGCTTACTTTACCGCATGGAGCAAAACCAAAAACTCAAAGGGACCAAACCACTTGAAAAAACTATTTAAAAAAAATAGGTTTTATATCTGCTTAATCACAGATATGCCACAATGTCAGTTTACAATTCGATTTCAGTGGGATTCTATTCAATTTCCATTATTTTTCAGGTTGCCATTAAAACCTAGTTTTGTTTGGTTATTTAAAAAAGCAATCATGTAACTGCTGATACAAACGGGGAGGAAAATTTGATTTTTTTTTTTAATTGGTTCCTATGAATCATAAGTTGGCATTGGGTTTTCGATGAGTGAATATTGATTCAATTATTTTTTAGCTCAGTTCAACATACTTCCTTCTCTCTTGTTCTTCTTCCACTGCTGCATTGGTGAAAGTCTACAGAGGTTTGTTTCTTTGGATAGTTCAGGTTATGTGGGGATCGTAGTAGGATGATGAGAAGCCTTTGTCTGCTTTAGAACAATATTTCTCTTGTAAATTGACTCAGGTTAGCTTCATCTAAGTGTGAATTTGGAGCAAAATTAAGGGAGAATTGATTTTAAATGAAGAGAAAACGAGTAACTGTGCAGATCTGAGTATAGTAGAATCACAAAGAATATTTACATACCAGGTATGTAAACATGGTTTGGTGAAGAAAAGAAGATGGCTAATAATTTGGAGTCCCAGAAAGATGGTTTTCTTCTCTGTTTCTCCTAGATTCCCCTGTCAGAGTTTGTTTACAGCCCCACAGGGAGCAGCTGGTTAAACAGAAGAGTTTAATCTGTTGATTTAGTCTGCTTCGGTCTTTAGGGGGATGTTTGATTTGCACTCCAGCTCAAGTGAGCTTTCCCTCTTTCCAAACGAGGCGAACTATCCGAGGAAACGAGTGTGAAAGCAGCGGCCTTTCCGGAATGAAGTTTGCATGTTTTCATTCCTTATTGCATCGTTCCACAGGGAGCTTAACAGCATGGGAATCTGGTACCGCATGGGGAGTGTTCCTCATGCTCAAGACGCTGCTGTCCCACCACCCACCAACGCCATTCAAAATGTGAACAACTCCACCCCTGCTCCTGTTCCTGCAGCTCCGATACCCAAGTATGTCTCCTGGATTTACACGGCTCTGATGTTCTCACAAACCACAGAAACTCCTGTCCAAAGAGATGTTATTAATGTTTCAACGTTTAGATGTTTTGTGCTTGATTTTTATTTGTTGTTGTTGTAGTACTGACTGTACAACTGAACACAACAGTCTGTAATGTTGGAGATTTATTATTACATTCTTAAAAACTTGCTCAGATGAAAACCATGTTTTTATGTTTTTTTTTAGCCTTTTTCCGATGATGGAGGGCATATCTAAAGAAAATTAAGCTCAAAATTCAAAAAAAAAAATTTAATTCAAATCGTTGTGAATTAAGAGCAGACAAAAATGCTTAAAAAACATTGTTACCTAGAAAATATACTGGATTGACCACAAGCTCCCTGCTCTGCTCCATTCTGATGCATCCACTGTAGACAGTAGATCCATGAGCGTCTTTATTTACCTCGTCTGAGCTGGAATCTGGATCAGAACTTTACTTTTGGGTAGCTCTAATATTGATCAATGTTTGTGTTGCTCCGCTAATGTTAGGTTGGAGGCTGTAAAAGAGAGAGAGTGTAAACAGATGGCTGACGGGAAATGGGGGTGGGGTTCCTGTCAGTGTAGAGTCCCGCCCACAATTCAGAGGTGAATTTCGAACTCCTGCCGCTCTGCAGAAACTTTGTCCTAGAAAACGACGCAGGTTTTCTGATTTTGACTAAAATCTGCATCATCATTAAAATACCTCTGGGAACACTTTGAAAATAGATCATAAGATGATCAGAGTGGGACTTTAAATGAGTTTGCTGCTTGGTGGGACATTGTTTGCTGAGTTTTCAGAAAACATAATAATGTCACGTCTTTCTTGCTTTAACTGTTTAAGAAGTGCTAATTACAAATGCAGGTAACACGCCTGCTTTCCCCCAGGACTATGTCTTTGGAAAAAAATGCAAATCATTCAGTTCATCTTCTGCATTTTTTTTCTCATGCTGAATTCTTAAAAACAAAAACAAAACGTCCTGGTCTGTCTATTATGACAGAGTTTTAGGGCCAAAAATGTCTTTTTTTTAATTACGACAGTTTTCCGTTTATCGGAGCACTATGGATTCTAAAGCGTCACAGTCAGCTGATTGTTCTATGTTGAAACGTCCCGTTTCAACATAGAACAATAAAGAGGAATGAAAATAGTCTGTTATATTAGCATTAGAACGTTGAAAATGCCAAAAAGTGCTGCTCCTCCTCAGACAGAAGCGTCACACAGACGTAGAGATCTGGTCTTTGGTGGAGGAAGAAAGGATTCAAGTGGACAGCTGCAGGGAAACCCGATGGTTTTGGGCTGCAGAGGTCCTCCAAGCCACCCATCAATAAATAAAACATTATTTTGGCTCACCTGTTCAACAAAGTTTATTCGGTCTGCTCTGCTGCTGCGCGGCGTTCACCTGCTGCTCTGGATGCTCACTTGCACTTTAATCTCGCAATTTTATGAGAATAAAACTATGCCTTAAAATCTCATAGTTTTCCTTTTTTTTCTTTTTTTGGTGGCCCTAAAACTCTGTCGTAATTTATTAAGGCTGATTTAAAACAAAAAAATGTTTCACTCTCTTAAGCACAAAGGGGTCAAACTTTCCAATTCCTGAACTTTGGATATAGACAGTACTTTTTTCCTCTAAGTCACCCCTAGTAAAGAATTGAACCAACAGCCTTTAAATTATCACATTTCATTCTCTGAAACGTCTGTGTCCCTGCTGGGGGATGGCCACTGATCTCCACTTATTACATCTGAAGGTGTTTTGTTGTTATTTTTTTGCTCCAAGGCATATCTCCATGACCCTGCCTGCCAGCTTCAGAGGGAAAAACACCACCAGACCGGATTATGAGCACCACAACTCCAACCTTTATGCCATCTCAGGTTAGAGCTCTTGTTATAAAGCATTCTAATACTCCGTTCACGCCAAACACGAGTCAGGCGGCAAATTCGCATCTGTTTGGATGCGCGTCAAATCCGCTGATTGACGCTTGTCCATAAAACCTGCTTTGAGTGGGAGGAGCCACCATCAAAATCCTCTTCAGTACTTTATGGAAGACACAAAGGAAGTTGAGAGATTAAGTTTAATCATTTTGACGAGTTCTACAGAAGCATCAGTAAACACGTCTTCATGCCTGGTTTCGTGAGATCGTTCAGAGACTCTTCCAGTGCGGTGAGCTTCATCACCTGCTGCCGGAGATGCGTCTGAATGACGACACATTTTAAGTGGGACTTCTGTCTCTGTCATCCAGTTTGGCAACTAATGTCTCAATGCAAATAAGTAAAATAGCCTAAAGTTCAGGAGAAGAATGATTAGTTTCTCCCCTGGTTGGTTTTAGACTCCACCCACTGGTTACATCATCAACACGTCACTACTGGGGGTGTAACGACGCGTAGTTGAACCAAACTGTTTGGTACAGCAGTTTCGGTTCGGTTCACTTCTGTACTGTTTCAGCACGTTTTTTCTTTTTTTTTCCTCGCACATGCATTGTAACGATCCAGCTGCTTTGTCACTCGTAGCGAGGAAACAAGAGCCGAGCTGCTGTTTAAGTAGCTGCATAGACTGTCCTTGCCCCGTAATCCACACGCCCTCAATCAGTCTCAGAGAGAGAGTAGACAGAAAAATAGATTGTTCTATCTACTTTCCGGCATTAAACCCATTTATTAGGAACACACATGAACAGCGTAACAACATGAACCTCATTTCTCTTCATAGCTCTCTCAGTGATGGTGAAGGATTCAACACACAAGATTTCACACTTCCCATGAGTCTTAGTGGCTATAGGCGGGGCTAACCCCCAGGTCGCCACTTTATTAACTTTGCGCCGAGGCGGAAGTAATGTTAGCGTGATTTTCCTCCAAGATGCTATGAGGTGACGGACAGTAAGCATGTCAACATATGGCTAATGCAGACGTGAGGCCAGAGATGAGGGACCCCCCCCCCCCCATCTCCTGACGCAATAAATGCATTAATTTACAATGAATGCATTTATTGCGTCCAAATTAGAAATTCAGGTGTCCTGCAGCAAAACACACACACAAAATAAATAACAATAAAATAATAGTTCATAAAATAGCAGTTCATATCAGGCAGATTTGTTAAACAGAAGTACCAAACCGAAATGTACCAAACCGAGCCCTATGAAATTCTGAACCGAACCGAATTGAGATTTTAGCGTATCGTTACACCCCTAGTCACTACCAAAGCTGAGCTGCTGATTAGTTAACGCGATGCATCTTCTACACCAAAATTCAGATATTTGAACACTGGATGCTCCACAACACCTAAAACATGTAGCTGGCAACCCAACGCTTAAAAAACGCTCCGCAGGACCTCTGATGGTGACTAGACATTGGCTTAACGTTAGGTGCAACAGATCACGGATGATCCTGGCACACGTGTTCCGCAGACCACCCCTTCCTAGTTAGATCATCAGTGACCTATTGTCTGTTCACATTGTCTGTTCACACCGAACGCAATTCATGCGTCAACTTCATGTACACCATCTTTGTTTTAACATGTCACGGTTGCTGCTTGACGTTGCTTGAGAAATGTGTTAACCTGCTGCTCGTGGGAGGAGCTTCCGTCAAAAGCCTTTTCTCGACCTCATCACGGAGGAAGCAGACGATTAGTGATCCGGTTTATTTGATCTTAAAGAACTGTACTTAAGCGTCTCTGTACAGAAAACGAGCCCTATGAAATACTGAACACTGAACCGAATTGAGACTTTAGTGTACCGTTACACCCATTAACCTTTCACAGAATTTCCAAAACTAAATAAAAGAAACACATTTCAGTCAGACTGTTGTAGTCTGTGCCGATAAATCCATAAAAAAGACTTGATGTGGGACATGTTTTGTCCCGACGCTCAAGAATCATTGAACTACAAAAGCCAAAACTCCAAACTAACTGGTTCCAGACGGAGCAGCGGCTTTCTCCCGCCACAGTGTGGCACGGCTCACTGGGAGAGTCTCTGACTGATTTCTGAAGGATTTCATAGATTCCATGTGTGTGTGTGTGTGTATAGTTACTTGTGTGTATCAGGGCATCTGAAGGTGTACTTGTTAGAGAAGGAACACTGCCGTCATAGATGGTGGGGGAACTGGGTTTGATGATATTTGGTCTAGGGGTGGGGGTAAGAATTTCAAATCATGTTTCTTGTCTTTTTTTGTCCTATCTCTTGTTTTAAAGTACATGTCCGAAGTAAAACATCGTCATCGTTATAATCATTACCTGGTTGAATTCTCCCAAAAATAAAAAAAGCCCAAAAATACCGTGTTGGAAAGTAATCTTTGGGGGTCCCTGCATTTATATTTTTGATGGCTTTCGTTGTAATTTCTTTTTTGTAACTGTCTTGCAGCGATGGATGGAGTTCCCTTCATGATCTCTGAGAAGTTTGCCTGTTCTTCTTCTGATGTAAGTCTTTGAAGATGAGCTGCTGCTCACTTTGGATCCCTCTGAAATGCCGCCATGTTCAGCGCCGTCTCTGACATTTTATTTTATAGAGACCCAATCAGCCTCATTTGTAATGTCTGTATTAGCTCAAGTTACTCTAAAAGGGTCAACAAGAAAGATCTGGGCCTCCACTCAACCTCAGCCTCTGACTTTACCAAAAGCACACAGAAAGCGAAAACGATCATCAGTGGAGCTCAGAGTTAACATGCAGACAAAAACCACTGCAGTTCCTGATGGAGTGATGCATTGTAAATGTATAGAGTTCTAAGCCTCCTGACATGCTCAGTAGTCTCTAGAGCAGGCTTGTCTAAAGTGCATCTTAGGCTTAATGCAGTTTAAAGTCCAATTTAAATCCAGCCGGCAGCCTTTTTCAAACAGAGAAAGAACCGGCCTTCACTGTTGGCAGGAGCAGAAATGCCAACAGAAAAGCTGTTTAATGTTGTACCACAAGATGGCAGCGGCGTTGCAGCCATCAGCCAAAGGCTCTGTGTCACTGAACATGATCTACAGGCGGCAGAGCGGAAATATCAAGAACTAAGAGAGGATTTGTTTTGGGACAAAATTCAGTTGTTTTTTTTTCTAGGCTTTGCATACTGTGTACATTTCAGAAGCCAAAAAGTAGCTTCATATGTTTTTCACAGTCAGTCCTACTTTAGAGATCTCTCCACGGTCATGACAGGCTTACAGAAACAGTTCTTTTTCTGTTCAAAAATAATTCCAACCAATGCAAGAAAAATACCAGATAACCACCCAGAAAGTGTTATCTAGAAGGTGTTCCTATAGCAACGGTCCATCTATCCATCTTCTGAACCTGCTGAATGTCTTTCAGGGGCACGAGGGCTTATTCTATTGAAGAAAAAATAATAATTGTGCTATCATGATAAATCAATTTATTAGAAAAGCAAAACTTTCCAATTCGATTTTAAATCAGAAGATAATGAGTGTTTCCGGTGTTTAATCATTTCTTCTGATCTGGATAAGCATGAATGTTCTGTTCCTCTACATGAAAATCATAACAGGACATCCATATAAAGGTTTTGAGTTTGAGTTCAGCAAACTGATGGGAGAGACAAACCTAATTTTCTAGAAGAAAGGCTTCTGCCATCCAAGTTAGGTTAGCAGACCCCAACATTCCGAAGCACGACACCGGCAAAGCTAACGAGAACAAAGGAGAAAAACGACACAAGAACACAAAGCTCGGAGTTTGAGAAATCTGAAGGTGTACTTCCCCAGCTCTGATTGAAAACGTGCGTGCTGCTCCCTGTTTGTTCTGTGTGCAGCTGCAGCAGGTGGACCTGATGGGCATCACGATCAAGTCTCTGGCTGACATCGAGAAAGAGGTGAGTGAGAAAACCACCTCGACCTCCGGCAGCGTTTCGCACTAAAGGCGTCAAATTCACACGCCGCCTAAACATTGTTCTGATTTGGATGAGACATGGTCAGTTAAGGGAAAGCAGACGGTCTGCGACAAATGTTAAGGTTGTAGACGACTCGGTGAGTCAGAGAAATGTCCTTTTCTATGGGGATGCTGTGGGCGACGGGTAGTAGCAAACACCTAAAACAACAGGCATGGGGGGGAAGTGAGGATGAAGGAAGGAACACTCCTGTGCTCCCGTTAAGATGCAGCCGCTCCTCTCTAAGACCCTCGACGGGCCCCGGCAACCCAAAGACCTGCAGCACCCGTGTGACTGAAGCGGGTGCATGAGTCTAAGAGAATGATGGTCACTTTTAGAT
Source organism: Oryzias sinensis (assembly GCA_037389245.1). NCBI lineage: Eukaryota > Metazoa > Chordata > Actinopteri > Beloniformes > Adrianichthyidae > Oryzias > Oryzias sinensis. Next base: position 23,527,483 of record CM074502.1, on the reverse strand, counting down.
CCGATTAATCCTGAAAAGTCTCCATCTCTAAGTTAGACTTCATGTCTTCTACCTACCAGTGAAAAATAGAAATGATCTGTGCTCCAGTCACATGACAGCCTCTGTGTAGTGAGAATCTTAGTAAAAATGCAACCAATCAGAAGAGACCTGACAGGATGGATGGATGGATAAAACTTTATTAATCTCCTAAGTGAGAAATTCCGGTGTCCGAAGACTCACACAAACACACACAGGTAATAACAATAAAATACCAGTTCATATCCGTCAGATTTGTTAAACGGCCTGATAGCTGAAGGGACAAATGAATTCTTAAAGCGCTCCGTCCTGCAGCTCAGTGAAAGGAGCCTTTTACTCCGTGTGCTCCTCTGTGCTGACATCGTGTTATGCAAAGGGTGTCTGGGATTGCCCAGGATGCTTTGCGTCAAAGCCCTCATCCTCTTCTGCAGCACAGTGCCACCCTCCTCCCGATCACAGATGCACACTTCACACTCTCCTGAGGCTCCAAAATTTAGAGACATTTGTTGGGAATCCAGAATTGGCTGAAAAGGTGTACTTTGTCCACTAGGGCGCGCTGTTGTGCTTTGCCAGAAAAAGACCCCAAAGATTGTCCCTGTGAGGGTTAGATGTTTCCTAAAGGACATCATTTTGGGCTGTTCTAACCACAGCATGGAGTTTTAGAACTCCACTGCTTTTTCTGTGGGTGAAATTTCATGATCATAAAAGGAAATGGTCAAACTCCAAACCTCATGTTGAACACTGCTTTTGCATGAATTAATGCAGTATGGTTATGTCATCAAACAAATTTAAACAAAAAAGGCTATTTCAAATCATTTAATTTTCAAAAAGGTCCTTTCTTTAATAAACTCTGTAGCTCACTGTTACATTTCTCTGTGATGCTTCTGTCCTATGGCTGTATATAAGGTCTGTATGCATTGACATTGTTTTCTCTCTCTGTCCCCATGGGATTCACACTTTTGTTGAACATGTTTATAAATAAAGTTACCAAAAAAAAGAAAAGTTTTATGTCCAGTCTGTCCTTTGTGATTCCAGTACGACTACAGCTTCCGTACCGAGCACAGCGCCGCCGCTCGCCTTCCCCCGAGTCCCACACGGACCACCCTGAGCTCAGAGGCTTGAGCCCGCCTCCCGCGGCGTTCCCACCTGAAGACCCGAACCCAACTACTGAGACCCGGCCCACGTCCTGCAGCACAGACACTACAGTTCTCCACCGCAATGACAGTACAGGAGACGAGAAGCCGGCAGGAGCCAGAGCATCTTTCTGTGGTCTCGCTGTCGTCCTGCTTTTCTATCTGCAAACAGGAAACATTGTAACCAAGAGGGTCGACCTAAAACTATCTCAAGTCATCACTGAGACACGGAGACTTACTTAGTGTTGGCACAAAAGCTTTTAGAGAACCACATTTCATGTTTTTAAGCTTTATAGAGCGTAACAGTGAGTGTGTGTCAGGAGACTCGCTGTCCAACGATCCAAACAACCTCTCCTCTGAGTCTTGGCTGCAGGAAGTCGGCTCAGTTATTGGAAAAGAGGGAAGAAACCATCAAATCCCGTCTGGGTTTGTTCCTGCTCGTGTTTTTTGGCATGTGTCCCTCATCTTACTGTAGCACACTGAGACCGTTTCAGTTCGTTTTGTTTTTGGGACTGAATGTGCTTCCTGTTGCCGCTGGCCAATCGCAGAACTGCTCCTTTCACGCCGTTTGTGTTTGAGCCGGCCGCTCCAGTCACCCGCAGAGCCACTGCTAGATTTGACACGCAGATTTCCGTGTAGTTTCACACTGTACACGCTACAATCCGGAGTCTGGGCTGGCTTTTAACCTTGGAGATCTGGTAGAGACTCGAGTGGAGGGAATTCCATTTCCTTCATCTGGGAGGAAAAAAGGGAACCGGGAAACCCAGATGATCCTGTAACAAGAATGTCTGGTTCCCCCGTTGGGCGTTTGAGTTTTAGACGGTTCATGTGGACAAACCCAGTCCACGTTGGAATTGTCTTAACCTCTTTAAATGGAAAAAAAAGGACAAATGTGTCGTCTTTGGTTTCTGGGGGTCTGATTTTATAGAAATGATGTAAAAGTCAGTCTTTTTTCTAACGTTACCACTCCCTACTAACTGCCAGCAAAGCCCTGAGTTACAGATGTTTAACTTTTCTGGTTTTTAACCGTAGATCTGTCCTGAAAGATGCGTCCTCTGGTAGTAACTTAAGTGATGTGTAAATATATTCACAAAATTCCCAACTTTAATATTTGAAATCCAGATCATTCCCTGGATTTCTGGCACAGAGGTGAGAATTTCTAAAGCACACCTTGTTCATGCTGGGAAGACGTGCAGACACGATGGCTCTAACGGGGGTAATGGTTGGAGGAGGGCAGTTTTCCTGGGAAACCCACCACAATGACAATGCGGGCTGGAGAAAAAGGGTTTGGGAAAGCTGCTGCCTGGTTGTGTGTTCGTACTTCTGCCATGTTGTTTGCAGTTTGTAACCATCAGGAGACGCACGTGTTTGTCTTCCTGCAGCATCACCTTCAAACTGTGGACTTGTCTGTTACCCTCCACGTCAGCAGTGGGCGTGAACGCCGTTTCGGTCCACGCTCAGCTGCTGTCCCTCCTGACAGATTCATGTCAAACTGGAGCCATCAAAAAAACCTCTAAAGTAGTAGTTGTTACTCAGTTCTGTCCAGTGCAGTGATGTTTTCCTGTCCATTCAATGATCACTTTAAGATGCGGTTCCAGCTGGAACCCTTTGCCTTCATTGGTCTAAATGTCTCTGCAGACATATTTAACGTGCATTTATTCTTTTTACTCCACGTTTGTCTAATTTATTAGTTCCATGTGGTGACAGTGTTGCTATAAAGGTGTTTTCCTAAATGTTTAGAACTATTTGTTGCACTGCTAACATAAAGTGGGCGGAGTGATGACTGTCATCTGTGCTCAGCTGCATTAGTTCACTTCCTGTTGTCTCGGACTAAACATTTACCAGCAGACTAATAAACACTCCAAACACGTGTTTGTTTACATCTGTGCTGACATGAGGACGTCTAGACGGGTTCTTAAATTTCAAATCCAAAACCACCTTAATCCCTGAAGGTTGTTGCAGCACAGTATTAGGTATTATCTTCTGAGATTGGGGGGGGGGGGGGGTCCATTGACTGTATATGGGAACTGGACTGAGTGAGGGTGGCGCCTCCCAGAGAAAGTGGTTTACTCCTAGCTCAGTTGCCAATTTTTTACAATACAGGCACCGCCATGTTGGAACCAGGTGAGGTCAGTAAGTAGTGATTGGTCCAAGTCGGTCTGAGTCCACGTTTCTATGGCAACCGCTCTCTCTGATGAGGAGTGAGCTTGCTAGAAGGACACACCCCTACCACTTGAAAGCGGGTTCAGGAGAATCTGTCAATTAAATGCGTCTAACATGAGGCCCCATGCTTTTGAATAATGTTGGGGTTCCTACTTATAAAACATATGTAACCCCAATGATAGCATTACAAAAAAAGGAAATAAGAATTGTTACAGGAAGTAAGTATAGAGACCCATCAGGCCCACTACTCAGTTATTTAAAAATACGCAAATTTAGTGCCCTAGGTGATGACGAAGTGCACAAGATATGGGTACCCTTCAATTTACAGGTTAAATTAAATAAAAGACAAATATTAACTTAAAAGGACATAAAAATTCGGAAAACCAAGATTTAGAACAAAGGCATGGAGGTGTCTATTTCAGAATGGAAGAAACTGGACCAAGAAACTAAAAATACAAAATCATTCGCTGCCTTTAAAGGTCTTATTAAAATTGAAATGCTAAGCATGTATGTGTGTAGAGAGAGAGAGAGAGTGTGTACTTCCAGTAGAGAGGTAAGAAACTCCTTCATGGTTACAGGAGGCGACGGAGTTCAGTTAATTTTTGTCCAACTTAAGAGTTTAGAGGGAATTTCTGTCAGATTTGACTTTTCAGGTTTTTTCTTATTGTTTAAGTGTAAACAAAAAGAGTAAACACCAAAGCATTTACAACTGGAACTCTGCTCTGAGAGAAGTGTTGCATTTTCTGACAGAATTGCAGGCATGTGGATCTTTTTGGCCACGGCTTCGTGTGTTGATAAGGCTTACAAAACTGTTGGCAAGTACCCACTGGATTTGAGTTCTCTATTCCTCCCATCATTTCATTTTCTCTCATTCAGAATCTTTTTCTTTCACTTTATCTCCGTCTTTTTCACTACTGGCTAAAATAAACCATAATTAAAATAAGAGGAGGAATTTTCACACAATGACTCACAATGCCTATACAGGCCATGGCTAAAATAAAATCAGCTCTCGTTTGAATATTTTTATTCCTTCCACCAATGTGGAGCAGATCTGCAGCAAGAACGCGGTTCTAAAAATCACTTTCTGTGACTGTGCCAGCCGGTCGGTCTCTGTCTCCAGGGTCTGCAGCAAAGACTGCAGCCAAACTGCTGCTCTGGACTGGAGATCAGAGAGGATCATGGAGCTTTTCCCTCCAGGGTGAGTCCCGCGGTCATTTCCTTCCATTATCACTCCAGTTTCTAGAAAAGGGAACGTTCTGGGCTTCAATTTTTTACAAAAGTAATTCACAGTTGTAGCATTATGTGCACACTTTTAACTCCATGCTGCGTGTGTATGTGTCCAACATGTGTGCAACTACAGAAAGACTTTGTGCTGGTGCAACATCGATTTGTCCTCGAGTAAAAAACTGCAAAAACTTTTAGATCCACAGCTGTAGAAAGGTTTCGTGCTCTTTATTTTTATCATGCATTTATTTGACATGAGTTCTTCTTGCAAAATAATCCAATTTAAACATTTAAATGTGAAAGAAATCAACAAAAAACAATTCTCATTAAAATTGTTGTGCATTCAAAACCCCATCAATAAGAAATAAGTAATACACAGCAGCTCTTACAAAAAAAACTTCCAAACTCCAACTCTTTCTTCAACAGCCAGTCCATTTTCCAGCTGGTGAGTGACAGTTACATTTCCTACGTTATTTTAGGTCAACATTCAGTCCAGGATATTAATCTGTTGATTTGATTGATTTAATAACTGGTACGTATGAAGACAAGATAGAAAAAGGACCAGCTAGGACTCAACACCTCCCTGTGTAATTGGCAACTGGACTTTCTGACAGGGAGACCACAGGCAGTCTGTGTCAGCAAAAACACCCCCAGCACCACCACAATGAATACAGGGTTTCCCCCAGGGATAGATAGATAGATAGATAGATAGATAGATAGATAGATAGATAGATAGATAGATAGATAGATGACTTTATTAATCCCACAATGGGGAAATTTCATTTATCTGTGGCAGCAACACGACATTCAGAAATAATCTATATAATATTACATCAATAAAAGACATCACAAATGACATTTATATTAAATAATTAAAAATATTACCAAAATTATTATGAAAAATTATTATCAAAAATGAGATTCTTATTAAATAAAGAAATAAATATTAAATATTAAATACATACAGCTGCAAAGGTGTAAAAAACATGCGGTCTGCAAAACATGTAAACTGTAAAAAAAAACATTACAATTTTTTTTTTTTTCAAAATACAGAAATAACTAATGAAGTTCACACCAAAAACAAAAACAAACAACTGTTCAGGAATAAAAAACAATTTAAAATTGAAAAAATTTAAAAACAACTACAAAAAAAGAAAATAAATAAGTGAGTCAATGAAAAAAACACCCTGGGACCGTGGAGAGTCACTGTAACACAGTGTTGTACAGTCTGATGGCTGTGGGGAGGAATGACCTGCGGTAGCGCTCCTTCTTACACTGAGGGTGCAACAGTCTGGTGCTGAAGGAGCTGGTCAGCGCCTCTACAGTTTGGTGCAGGGGGTGGGAGGGGTTATCCATGATGGATGTCAGCTTAGCTAACATCCTCCTATCCGCCACCCCCTCGATGGATTCTAGTGTGCAGCCCAGGACTCGTCTAGTTTTGCCATAGTGTTCATGTTCACGGCTAACGTTTGTATTGCCTCGCCTCCAGGACATTCTGACCACGAGTGGACACCTGAGTAACCGGACTACCTGACCCACAGAACCTCTCGGAACACCAAGAACCTCCAGCCTCGCCTCAAGCCATAACTTGACATTGTATACAACTCTATACAACAAAACAATAACACTTCAGTCTCCAGCCACGTCAAGATCCCAAGTCATTCTGTATTGATTAAAATCCTTTACTTACCATTCAACTCACCTGTTTTCCTTCCGGGTTCCAGCGTCTGGGCCTGTCTTGCCTAGCTTGCCATGACAGGCTTCTTTAAAACAAACTTTAGCTTCATCTGGACAAAAACAAGTGGTAAGAGGTGAACTTTCTCTCTGAACGGATGCTTTATTCAACCCACAGGAAAGATCAGCATATATATATCACTTTCCTTTGCCGCTGCAGTTGAGATCATTGCCGGCTAAGTGGAGTGTTGTCACGGTAGCATGACAATGCGCAGCAGCACATATAGTCAACAAATAGTCCGCTTTTTGTGGAAAACAATACGTACTAAAACCTGGTTGAAGATTTTTGTAAGTGAACCTAATATAAGCGGGATACTGGCCGAAACGCACTTTGCACACTGATAATGCACACATCACTGGCTATAATCTCTTGAGGATCACCTAAACCTTAGAAATGAGGCATAATGGATCAGGAAAACCACAAAGAAAACGTGATGAGTTGGCTCAAAACCATAATTCTTCTCAGTTTAACCATCATTAAAACAAGAGTTTCAAAACATAACGAATCTGAAATGAAAAATCTGAATTCTTATGTATAATTGTCATTCTCAAAGTCTCTTTGTTTTGACTTGAAATCAGACACAGTGGCTTTTTTCTCGAGGAGTTTTTGCAACCTGTTATCTCCACATTAAAATCTGTTTAATGTGTTCTTCTTCCGCATACTCCTTCTGCGCTGCTTTTTCAGAGCCCCGCCTGATTTCATGACAGTGTCTGAAGCAAAGCCATGAAACAGTTTTACCAGAGACGTCAGCTGCAGATCGTTTCCTATGAAACCACGTTGCATCTCTTTTCGGTTGTTTGACTCGTCAAAATAAGAGTCGTCAATGTGTGCTGCAGGTCTGATCAAAGACGCCATAAAGCTCTTTCATCCCTCTGAGGTCAGGCCTGAAAGCAGATTTACAGGCTGCCAGTGACATCTTTTGGTGAAAAGGATCAAACATGTCGTTTTTCCATGCTGTGGTTTCATTAACCGCACCAAAGCGCGCTTTTTGTTTGACTGTGAAGATGCCACACTGTCCCGTATGCTTAACTTTGATGGAATCAAACTGTTGAGGGCAACAGTGCAAAAAACCCCTTAATAGTGCATGTTACTGAAAAAGATTATCAAATCAAAGGAAGCAGCATCATGCAACTGCAGAGCAAAAGGTGCTGCAGTGGATGAAAATTCCAGCAGGAAAACTACTTTCATTAAGAAGGAGAAGGTCAGAGAAGGACCACAGAAGACCAGTGAGCGCACATGAATGCACATTTCAGGCTTCCGCGTTCAAAACCTTCCGCGTTCACAAGCGGCTATCCATATTTTTATAATTCAGGCTCTACAAACAAAATGCCTAGCTGCTGAACGTGCATCAAAAGTTAAAGCAGAAAAACTTTAACCAATCAGGGAGTCCGATTTGATGGTGATATATGAGCTACCTTTGAATTCATAGACGTGCAAACCATCATGGAGGAGAAATTAATAATTGCAGTTTGGGTTTCTATGACACCAAGTCTTTCACTCACGTTTCGGGATAGAGCTGTGAAAGAAAAAGCCTGGAGCGAGATTCACCGGATTTGCACCGCTCAGACATTTCACACCAAGCCTCTTCCAGCTCTCAATGGCGGACATGCACTACTAAAATAGCAAAAGAAGATGAAGAAGAAGAAGCCCCTACGTGCTTGTTGAGTGTGAACACTGCATGCACAAGAACCCGTTTTTGTTTCAACTTAAATGCTTCTGGTTACATGTTTACTGTCAATAAGATACCGGTAAGTGGTTTAAGCAAAATATAAATAAAATAAATGTTGCCATCATTGCTGATGTTTCTGTTGACCATAGTGTGGTGATCGCTACGCCGGGCGGCTGGCTGGACGGCACAGAGGGCCGCTGTCTGCCGCCGGAGTGGCAGAGCTGTTTTGCTTGTTATGCCGACGTCCGGGCGGATGGTTTGCCGAAAACAAATTCTTTAAGGGGAAACGTATCTTGGCACAACACCGGCAGACAGACAGCCGGGCAGGAAGCAAGCTCGGGCCTCCTAAATCTTATGATATTTTTCTTATCTTCAGCGACACAGCTATAAAAAGATCCCCTTGTTTTTGTTCTCCCCTCTCAAACTGATTTGGGTCACAGAGACATGGAAGTAATGGCGGAAAGTGGCCTTTGCAGCAGGAGTGAAGCTCATCGTACCGGGAAAGACTGAATGAATGAGCCCCCGACATGGAGACCTGATTACCGATGCTTCTGTAGAGCTTTTTAAAATGAATATATCGATCTCTAAACATCCTCGGAGTCTTCCACACATCGTAATGAGACACACACAGACAGAAATGTGAAGGTATCTGCTGTAAATCCAAGTTTTGCTCACATCCGTGTTTTTGAATGACTCATGAGCTGGTTTGTGCTTTTTCACATAAATGGAAACTGTGTATTTACACATTTTGCTAAGTGAAACTTGGCAAATCTAACAAAGTAGATGAGAAGATTCGCTTCATTTTCCACAAAATCAGGGCTAGCCAGAAAGGAAACCACCCGACAAGTTACTTCTTCCCTATCATGCAGAAAAAAAGTCACTTTTAGGATTTTCTTCATTTTAAATATATCTTGGTTCTAAAAAAATGATATTCTGTGGGAATCAATTTCTATTGTGTAGGAACACATTTTTTGGGTGTCTAATTTGTGGGAACGATTGAATTATTTTTGTACTCATGTCAGGTCACGGACTCCGTACTTTTGAACTTGTTGGACTAAAACGTGTTTAGCATCGTCAGCCTTCTCCGTTAGAGCTCAAGCAGAGACACTGCCCCCTAGTGTTTGAAAGTCACTCATGTGAAACGGGAGCAATTGAAATCTCCAAAACCTCAGAGTCAGAGTCACTTCCTGTGTTGATGGACGCCTCTCTCTGGTACACAAATGGACATAATACGGTTGAGCTTTCGCTCCGAAGTTGTGATGCATTTATGAGCAGCCATTTTAGCGACATGAAATGTTCAGGAGTTTTCTCTCTGTAAACCAGTGAAATTCCTAAAAAATCAAAATGAGGTTTTTGACTTGTGTCTGCAGTTATATATGCAAGCTTTGTGAATTCAGACCGACTATGCTGGTGACTAGTTTTTCTTTGTGTTGAAAAGGACATTTCTTTTTTTTTTCTTTTTTTATTAAGAAAAAAATACCAGTTTTAATGCCAGGTGTACCCACCTTCATTCACTAGTAACTGGGATAGGCTCCAGCAATCCTGAATTAGATTTAGAAGACAGATGGATAGAAATACCTGTTTTTATGTCAAGGCTTCTTTTTATTTTGTATTATTTATCTGTCACACTTCAATGGGCGGTCCGACATTTAACTGCAGCTGAAATCTGAGCCCTTTAGTTTGACTCTTAAGTCAACATCAACATGCTGCGTTCATCCATCTGGCTTCAGAACCCGCTGAATCCCTGCTGGAGCCAGTCCTGCTGCTGTTGGGTGAAGGCGGGGTACACCCTGAACCGGTCACCACACACACACATTTATACCTATAGGGACAATTTAGAGTCATCATTCAACCTATGAAGCATGTTTCTGGACTGGAAGCCGGAGAAAACCCACACATGCACGAGGAGAACATGCAAATTCCACACAGAACGGACCCAGCTGGGGTTCGTACCTTCTCACGGTGAGGCGAGAGTGCTAACCACTACACCATGACACAGTCCCAACGTACTCCATAAAATCCCAACAGTCTGTCAAGCACACAACCAGACTGCTGCTGAATGAAAAAGAGATTCTGCATCATCTCAATGGTGAGATGAAAGAAAGAACAATCTAAATCATACTGATTACTGGTGAAGGGAATTGATGTTATCTGAGACGGCTTAACTGAATGTCAAATGAAAACAGAAGAAAGTCACCTACATCACCTTAGTAAATGTGCTACTAAGAGTTTTAAAGCTGGAACAATGTAGCTGACACCTTTTCACAGTCCAGGCTCTCTGCAGACCGGCTGTAGTCATGAGGTCGTCAGGAGTGAATCAGGAGAGAAAAAAATTATCTTTGATTATTTTCCAAAAACACAGAAGACCATTTAATTTATTCCAAGCTCTTCTGGATATGTTTAAATCCACTTTTTTTTCTTACTGACACTTTAACCATCTGATTTGGATTTTCTTAAAAAAGCAACAGATTGTCTGCCTTTTAGAAACTTGGCTGATGAAGAACATGATGCATTTAGAAGAGCATGAGCTAAAGCGTTTATCAAACAATAAAAAATGGACACAATATTAAATAAAGCTCTAATCTCTTGTTTTGTGAGTTTGCACTTATCTCCATGTTAGCCGTTATATTGCTCCACCGGCTTTCCAACACCTCAATGTTAAAGTCCCACTCCCATCATCTTGTGATCTATCAGAAAACTGTTCCCAGTGGTCTTTTAATTGCGATTATGCTGTTTTTAGCCACAATCAAAAACCCTGGTGTCGTTATGGGACATAAATTCTCCGGAAAAGCAGGAGTTCATCAGAAATTTACCTCTGAGTTGTGGGCAGGACCATTGGCAAGCCCGCCCCACTTCCCGTCACCCATTTGTTTACACTCTCTCCTACAGCTCCTTGCAGCCTCAACCTAACATTACCAGTGCAGCAAAAACTTTGGAGCTATCAGCCGTTTTGAGCCAGATTCCAGCTCAACAGAGACATCCTACAGGTGGATGAATCAGACTGGAGCGGAGCGGGGAGCTTATGGGCCTCCTGGCATATTTTCTGCATCACAAAATGCTCAGGAATGCAATTAAGCTTAATTTTTTTTATATGCCCTCCATCATGAGAACATGTTAAAAACCCAATTGTCATTGATCTTTTAACGCATTTAACAAAAACTTAAAGTGTTGTAGAAGCATTACTCCAAGGATAAACCAGTGAGGGGGTGTTAAACACCTGAATGATGAGGCAGGTGGAAACATAAACAAACTCAAGTGCAGTGTGATTCTTCTATGGATAGTTTACAATCCGCGCGTGCAGTGTGATTTAAAAATAGAGGAGGCTTATTTGAAGGAAACACTGAGAGGGGACGCCTCCGCTCGTGGAGGGAGGTCAGTCACGCGACGATTCTCCGGTGAAAAGCAGGGGGGTGGGTCTCAGCTTCGTCACATGCAGGCCGGCCGCGCCCGCCCGTCCGGTCTGCTTCTCCTTTGGACCCCCGGCGGCTCCCGCAGGTCTTTGTCAGAGGCTGCGGGAACTTGGCTCCTCCGAGCACCTCCTCCTCCTCCTCCTCCTCCGCCGCGTTCATCCTTCTGCCTTTGCTCCACACTCTGGCCCGTCCCGGTATGGACACTGCAACAAGTGTGCCGCGTTCTGAGGCGCGCGGGTCAAAAAGCGGTCAACCTCCCTGCGCGCGTGCAGACAAGCTGGCTGACATGCGCGCGCAGGACAACGCCGCGACTTTGCGCGTCTCGATCGGTGAGTTGACGCCGCTGAGCGGGCTGTTGAGAGCGGCCCGCCGCTCCCCTTAGTCACATCTATCGAATTCTGATCGTTTATTTATTACTCCGCAGCGATAGAATTTTGCTTTACATGTTTAAGCCATAAATATATATTTTTTAAAACGGTCAGTTGGCCTGTATCATGGGATTATGCAGAAAAGCTAAATAAGTATTGATCTGAAAGGAACACATATTTGAACAATTCAGAACCTTTAGACGTAACTATTTAAAATTAAATCAAATTAATTTGAACATTTTCCCGCGTATCTTCCATGTTACCGCGCGCGTGGAGCTGCATTCTCATCTTGTGAAGTGTGTTTCTTTCTGCGCCCCCCCCCCCCCCCCCGTCCCGTCGTGACCCATGCCTCCTCCCGGTTGGCGGCAGGCGGCGGCGCTCCCCCGCGGGCCGTGTGTCAGGGCTGCCGCCGCGTCATCTGCGACCGTTTCCTGCTGTGGGTGAACGGCGCGTGCTGGCACGAGGAGTGCCTGCGGTGTGCCGCGTGCCGGCAGCCGCTCGCGACCACCTGCTACGTCAACGACAGCAAGCTGTACTGCAGGAGAGACTACCGCCGGTAAGACAGCCGCGGCCGGAAGCGGCGGGCCTCGGAGCTTTGACACTAAAAGAGCCATTTGCAGCGGTTTCTTACCGACCAAAACACATCGAGAAACCCACTACACCGTTTAAAAAAAATACACTTAATATTTTGGTGGCCATTAATTCATAAAATGTTGTTTTTAAATATTATTAAAATTTATTTTTAAGTGATTTTTTATTTTCATATATTACTTCTAACATTTATTTTATTTAGACACCAACACAGAGCATTTTTTTTCCAAAAATTTTTTAAAAAAGACACCCTGTGTCGAATAACTCCATTTAAAAAAAAAAAGCATTAGCGTTTTTCTTTGTAACCAAAGAGCCACAATAGAGGGACAAAAAAGCCGCACGTGGCTCCGGAGCCGCAGCTTGCAGACCCCCGGTTTAGTTCAAAACCAACATTTATTGTTTATCCATCAGGGATCTTTAAATAACAAAAAATAACAATAATCAAATTATATGACGAAACCATTTTTTTCCCTTTTGATGTTTTATTTTAATACTCACAATTATCTGAAATTGTTTCCTTTATCCCGAACCCTAATGGTTTGTTTTACAATTGTGGCGCGTGCGTAACCGGATGTCTTGTAAGAGCAGCTCAGGTACCACCAGTGATTAGGCTACATAACACAACACACCTGGCCCTGGTTATAGCAGGTTTTTATGGCAGTAATTGTATTAAAATATATATTTCGCTTTGGTGGTTTGCTTGTTTTTATTTATTTATTTATTTATTTATTTTACATTTACAATTTTTGTAGATTTTATTTTTCTTAGATTTTCTCAGTGTGAGGGGGCACTGTTACATGGGTGTGTCCTGTCGGAAATTTCAGGGTTATATTAACATTTTTAAGCATTTTAATATTAATTCCGTTTACCCTCACCAAGATGGCTGAATGTTACTAAAACACATATTTTTATCTGATAGTTTCTTTACTAAAATAACATATAGCCTCTTTGAATTTGGTTGAATTTTAGCTAAAACTGTTGCTAAAATAGGGTTTGGTTATGTGATGGTGGTGTTGAAAATGACCCCTCTGTAGGAGGCTGAGCGCTACAGCCTGTTGCCCAGAGCTCTGGCACCACCACCAGGCTCCATCCTCCCCCTGTTCTGAGCTGCTGACATATCTGAGGGAGCCTTTGTTTGGCTTCACTGGGGAGTCCTGCTGTTTTGGGTCTGCTTGCATGTAATGTAGGGACCTGCAGCTTTCACTTTCAGCACAGATTACCGGTAGTCATATTTTCACATTATAGAACCCATTTAATAACCCATAGTGCTGGTTTTTAACACCATCCAAAAGCACTAAAATTGTAATGGTATTACGGTATTTGAAAAAAAATCCATTAGCCATACAAATTAAATGGAAACACTTATTAGAAAAAAGGTTTAAATCATGATGCATCCTGTTGCTTGAAACTTCTGTTTTATTCTCAATACAATTCAAATATAGCTCAGTGATCTGTTGTCTTCAAAGCGTTTAAACTCTATCATGTTTAAAATGTTCACACAAAAAACTCCACAGTTAAAATTAACCCAAGTTGGATTGTTTTTAACTCAACTCAAAGGTTAAAAATAGACTAAAACAAAAATAAATTGGGTTAAAATGAAACCACTATAACCCCCCCAAAAATGAGTTGGCCTGTTGCTCCAAAGGTAACCCAAAATATATAAACATAAATAATCCAAGTGTTTTCAGAGCTTAGGACTCCCTAAAATCAGCACGGATCTGTTGCTGTGGAGCCAAGAAAGCATCTGAAATATCCTCCATGCACAATGTACAGCGTTGCAAGACTTGAGTTATTACTGTAGTAAATATATATTTCAAATACTTGTTGACATGATGCCAAATTCACTGGTTAAAGATTTCTTAAACATTTTAATCCTCAAACCTGTGATGGTAACTGCAGTTTCAGATCTGGATAAACAGTAAAAATGACTCCAAAAAGGGGAAAAAATTATTAACACGCAATGAATACATTATATTTTTAATAATGATTTTGTTATATGTACATCAAAATAGTGTGTTTTAGTATTTTGATTAAAAAAAAGGCATTTGCCATTCTGAGACACATTTTACTGTTTGTGGTATTGAGTGAAACATAATCCAGTTTTGAATTAGCAGATGTACACGCAATGTTTAGTTTTATTATAAATGCAAACATTTGCCTACATTATAGCTGGTGTTGATGGAATTAGAGTGCTGAATCTTTGAAACAGACTTCCAGAGCGAGCAGCAGGACCAGTAATGACTTTAGTTTTGATTTTGAAATCGTGTGTATCTAGAAATTTGAGAGAAAAAACATCAGATTTATCCTAAATTAAAATGTAGCAATAAAAAAATGATATTTCCTTTTACAGAGATTAATAAACACGTAATGTTATTAAACACATTTCCTCCTTCAAATATGTGAATCACCTCTCTCACTGTAATACCTTATGGGGTCTCAGACTGATCCCTATCAACAATAGGATCCATCTCTTCATTGAATCCACTGATGATATCCTGATCTCCCATGTTTCTCAGAATTCTGTTCCGGTCTTTGTTGTTTGGTGCTCAGATTTGGGAAAATATTATCTTTATACCCAAACAGAGCCTGAACACATGGTATATTCTTTCTAATTATTTAGTTTCTGTGGACAAAGAAAATATATATTATGTTTTCTGGACTCTTCTCTGGGCTTAAGGTGGATCTTCTGCTGAAACATCACATCTTCTCTGATTTAATTCCATTTTGGACATTTTGGCTGGATTGCTATTTCCATTAACATTTGAATTTTTTAAATGCACTTGATATTGCCAGACTCTCAAAGGCTCAGGTTCCAAGCAAAGATTATGTTCCAAGCCCACAAATGAAAAACTTCCATCCAAAACACAAAAGTCCAACAGAAAAGATGAAGATTTCATGGTTTGAAAAACAGACACGATGAAATAAAACAATATAAAAGCACCTAAACCTGTCATCTGAGTTGCTTTAGCCTGGAAAGATCAAAAACAAAAAACAAAAAACGTCCAGAAAACATTTTGCTCTGCTTTTTTCCCTCCATCCTGGATGACGGCTGATCGCGACCACAAAGACAGTCGCATTTATTATTTATTAGTGAGTGGCTTTTTCTTCCACACCATCATTCAGTGCTGCTGTGGGAATGCCTGTCTGTCTCTTATCTTTTGTTACACTGACATAAACACCTTCCTTCTATATGTCAACTTGTTACTCATAGCAACACAAACAGTCGGAGTCCTTTCCTTTCAAATCCTCATTTCTCTTTAGCTTCAACAGCCGACTGTCTCAGAAAACGATGAGCAAAGGTCTCAGAAGTTCAACCTGTCGACCCCTGTTGGATTTATTCAACATTTTGCCTACCCCCATCACCTTAGTCTGCATCTTTTTATCCAACTCAACAGTCTCCTTAGACCCCATTTTCTACCATGTTTGAAACTGACGATAAGTACAGTTTCTGGAAAAAACAGAAAAATGTCAAAGAAACTTGAACCTGAATGAAAAAAGTGAAGAAGGATCAGGTCAGAGAAGATAATCAGCGTTTTATAGGGTAGAGCTAAGAACAAGTGGATGAGTTCCATGGGTGGACGGTCACAGAGAAAGTCGTGCCTTTTTAAATAGGTTTACATCTTTGCTTGTTTTTATTTATTTGAGAAGATTTCCCGTAGCTTGAGCTAACAGATGAAGTGTAACTTTAAGAGACCATAGCTACGACACTGAGGCTTTCATGAAGTCTGATCCATGTTCAACCTGATCTGACTGAAATGAATCTGTTTAGCACATAGCCAGGGGTAAGCCGTCATCATTTAAGCTCAGATTTCAGGATCACCGTGGCAACAAGTTGCTGATTTTTGTTGATGGGAGCGTTCTGAAGAAAATTTAAAATCTGGTAAATGTAAATTGGTTTTCTCTGGACGGATTCTTTCCTCCTTGATTTGCATTTGGTTTTGAATTGTGAAACACCTGAAAGTAAACACAGTGTAGCGAGATTTTCAATGTTGTTACAAACATGTGGTTCAGTGAAACTGCACTGGTGGTCAATCCCTAATTCCCGCCTCACATCACAGTCTTAAAGCGACTTTTTTCATATTTGAAGGACCCGCCCCTTCAGACGGCTGTGTGCAGCTCTGGTTTATTACAGAGTTTGCGTCAAGATTTGTGGAAAACTTATCTCCCTTTCCTATCACCCAGACTTTAGTGCTCTTGTGGGGGGTCTTCTCTCTGAGGAAGCTTTGACCCCTGGCCCTGGGTCCTTTACTTCCACTCTGCTCCGACAGCTTAACAAGCAAAAAGAGGAGCAGGATTAAGGCGGATTAGAGGGTTGGGGAAGAAACGGAGCAGTAAAACAGACTTTTTGTATTTCTGCACTCTTCCCTTGTTTGTTCTCCCTCTTCAGGGAGCTGAATGATCTGAAGGAGGAGGCTGGTACAGTGGGCAGTGGCTTCGGGTAGCAGCTTGTTGGAGTTTTAATTAGTGTGAGTAATCAAAAGATGGTTGTGAATGAAGCAGGGGGGAATAAAAGCAGGCTTAAGAGAGTGGACTCTGCTGTTTGCTCAGCCAGAGCTCAAGAAGTCACAGTAAAGCCTGGACTTCAGCAGAGGACAAAACATAAAACCCCTCGCTGTCAATCAGACACATTAGCTAGTCAGTTATCAAATCAAACTTTATTTATAAAAGGTACTCATCATACATTCTGCAGCTCCAAACCCTTTACAAAAAAAAGTTCTATCTTGGTGGTGGTGAACAAGCAAAAATAGGTTATTTTAAGTCCCTTTAGGATGTTGAAAGAATGTTTTCAACTTATTTTTTCACTTTGTCAAGAGTTTGTTTGCATTGATCGCCACTTTGACGATCAGCAAATTATTCATCTGTTTCTGCAGGCAGTGATTTACTCACATTGCTCCTCTTAAAAAAACTTTTTTTTCCTTTAAAGCATAAATAATTTGCCAACTGGCTAAGAAAAATGGTCTTGCCAAGAATTCCTATTTAAAAAAAATCTTCTAATCACTAAACCAAGATTTCTCAAAATGAGATTATTTTTCTCGCAGGACAGAAAACAATCTTGCAACAAGTGTCTTTTAGTTTCTTGAGATTCTGCTTCTGGAGTGCCCTTACCTGAAGTCAGTTACTAAAGACTTATTTCACAAATTTGATTCACAGATTCAATTCTAAACTCTGAAAAAAGGACATCTTTAAAACAATCAGACTTTTTTTTATGTAAAGAAGAAAGAGGTGCATGGATTTGATGCAAAACACAAACTGCTTTAGAATGAAATGATTAAAAAAACCGTTGAGACGAAGTCCCTGATTTCAAATGAATCATTAATAATGATTCTCAATAATTATTTAATCGTCGTGGCACAAATTAGACAAAAAAGGCTGCAGGGCAGGTTTGCAGACATTTTAATATTTTAATGCAAAACCTTCCAGGGTGATGGACGGTGTTGTTCATTTTTAAAGGAGCCTTTCTGCAGTACATTTTGATATTTACTGGCTACACCTCAGTGAGGCTCCTCCAGGAGTTTGTGCTTCCCATTTCTTTACCAGAGGCCATGCAGTGTGTCCACAGTCACTGATGTCCACTGTGATGCCAGCCATATGTTGTTTTTTTTCGTCTCCTTTTCCCAAAGTCATTGTGTAACCTTAAGCTTTGAACAGACAGGCAAGGAGCAGAAACACAAGAAGTGCAAAAGATGGAAAGCAGCTGAACACTCGTCTGTGTTATCATTCAGAAAGAGGAGTGCAGCTGTCCAAACACTGAGCCCTCTTTCCCCTTCTTACGGTTGCCTCTCTCCTTATAGCATGACCATCAGCTTCCAGCATGCTGACAGGAACAGACAGGCACACTGTAGACCTTCAAACTCAAAGGAGTGAGTGGGTCATTCTTTAGCTCCTAAGAAGTTTGAGGATTTTCTGGGTGGTGTACACTTTTAATGTTAAAAACGATTTTTGGTGTCGGACAGTTGCGTGGGGCTTACAGCTTGTGCTTCTCTCCTTGTAAAAATTACACAAAGGATCATCTGTTTCCTTCTTATTCCTATCAACTGCTCACTTTCTTTGACTGCAGAGGTTTAGAACTTAGTTCCTGTCTGACGTGCCCTTTATGTGCAAATGGTCCTTTAAAGAAAAGTTCAGTTTTAATTGGACTGAAATGTATCTGATAACTTTATGTTTACCCCCAGCAAAATGTACTTTATTTTGCTAAGTATACTTGAGTATAAGTATAGAAAATATATACTATATAGAACACGAAGAACATCAGTTCATCCAGATCTCACACTGTCACCCACAGACAACCACAGCTTCTCTTACCATCACCGTAGTGTTTCAGAGCAGAGAAATCAGCTGCTCGGGGTCCCGTTCCTTCTCTAATGCTTGCATTTATGGAAAGAAAACTTTTGCGCTGGGAGGAGGTGGTTTTCGAGGAGTATTGTAATTGTAATTAAATTAAATCAGTCATGAGACCAACAACTGGGTACCACGCTGCACTGTGGGCGCCACAAGAGGTCCCACAGCATCACTCGGCTCATCTAAAGTTAACTGTGTCATGTGGAATTGTTGGATCCAGAGCTCCTCTGTAAAATCATCAACCACCATCTCCTAAAATGGCTTCATCTGTAGCCGCTCCCACGTGTAGGGACCTCATGGCCTTAATAAGACGCAAACGTCTCTTTTGATAGATGATGATGAGCGCTAGTGCCGTGGCAGAAATTTTAACGCATCTGCTGTAAATCAAAGTATTATTGTAAATCAAAGTATTATTCACATCTGTCGCCGTATTTTTGAATCACGTAACGCGTGAATTGGTTTGTGTTTATTCGATTTAATGGAAACAGTGTAAATACATATTTGTGTTACTTATTTCTAGATCTCCATAAGTTTTGCGCTTATGGATAATGCAGCCCCAGAAATTGGTCGCTTGAATGCGTGTCGCCGAGGGCGGTGTGAAAGTAGCTTAAGAGATATCAGTGGATACTAGAGATGCAAAGACACAACTTACTCATGGTTCAATGGTTACCTCGATACTTGGGTCACAGGTTCTATGTGTGTTGTTCCAAAGACGAACAAAAAAATCTTGTCTGCTTCACAAACTAAAAGGTGCTGCATTTCCAGAAGAAAATGCAAGGTTGAATGCTGTAATGCTGAAGGAAAATGAAACTTAAAGGGTTATAATTGACAAAAGAAAAAAATAAAGACACGATCAAAGTAATCAAAAATAAAGTGAAAACAGCACAATAACAAAAAAGATGTGTTTGGGAATATCGCCAGTGCCGGATCTCGAACCAGCGAGCTTCTGCACCAAAGATTCCCCATGTATTTCAGTGGAGGCAAAAATCCTGGAATATCTTGAAAAGTTTAAGGATTTGAAGGATCAAAGGTCATAGCTGGAAAAAGCTGAAAGAGTCGAACATTTTAATAGTTAAATGCTTAAAATATCTGAAAAATTGTAGAAGGAGTTAAGCGCCAAAAAATGGCGGAAGACACTTTAATAAAGAAAAGATTCTTTAAAAACTGGTTTTCCGTCTTTGTGATTCCTGTACAATGAATTAATTATTAGGAATTTCAAAGTGAGCAAGACACACGTCTATGTGTTAAACTCCAAATCCTACTCCCTATGCTCCACCAACATCAGTGGCATAGGGAGTGTATACTGTTGGTTAGTTTCCTTCACATTAGAAAAGTGTAATGTTCAACATGTTGGGATAATTTGAGCAATTTTCAATTTTCTCTCTTCTTCTCAGGTTGTTTTCAGCGAAGTGCAGTGGCTGTCTGGAGAGAATAGCGGCCACAGACTTGGTAATACGAGCTCTGGAGAGAGTTTACCATCTAAGCTGCTTCTGCTGTTGCATCTGTGAGCACCAACTGTGCAAAGGAGATGAGTTTGTTCTAAAGGAGGGTCAGCTGTTCTGCAAGAAAGACTATGAGAAGGAGAGGAACCTCAGCAGCACCAGTGGAGACAACTCAGACTCAGGTTGGACTAGAGATGAGTTATCTTTAAGAGTTTTTTGATCTATTGTAAAAGCATTCCCGGTGGTCTTTTAATCATGACTATGCAGTTTTTAGTCAAAATCCAAATTCCTGTGTCATTTTCTGGGACATCATTTCTGAGTTATGGGTGGCAAATACTCAGAAATGTCATTTTAATGTTAACTTTCTTTTCATATGTCCTCTGTCATTAGAAAAATGCCACAAGATGTTAAAAACACCAAAAACATAATTTTCACCAGAGTAGGTCTTTAAATAAAATAAAATAGCAATTTTATCAAATGGAAATTTAAAAGAGAACAATGTGGAAATATTGTTTTGTGTCTCATCACAGATAAAAGTCGAGATGATTTTGAAGCAGAATCTGAACATTTTGTCACAGCGGTGAAAGGGAGAGATGACAACAAAGACCCTTTCCGACCCAAACGGCCTCGGACCATTCTCACCACCCAGCAGAGGAGAACCTTTAAGGCCTCATTCGAGGTCTCTTCCAAACCATGCAGAAAGGTAAGCTGAGATCCCAAAGGTAATTTTTGGACATTTGACTCTGGAACAGGGCTGCTGGACAGAGGAACATGAGAGCTGCACCTTTAGTCAATCAGAATCTGGACTCCTGTAATACAGATGGACAAGTCATCCAACGTTTTGATTTTTATTCTGCAGTCAAAAAACTGTATGACGTACAAATCTTACCTACTTCACCCTTCTTTTCTGTTGTTTAAGTGATTTCTACAACATGTCGCCCGGATTGTGCCTTTAGAAAAAAATGTGCATAAATCTTGTCACTCTACGGACTCACCGAGCGGTTTGCCCATTTTTCACCCACAAACAGCCCGTATCCACCCGTACAGCTGTGTGAGGCTCTGTGCAGTTGTAACTAAGCAGCATAAGCAACACTAACCCACAAAGGACTTAACATTGTAACTGATTGTCTGTCTGTTTTTCATAATTTGCAGGTGAGAGAGACTTTGGCTGCAGAGACGGGTCTAAGTGTTCGTGTGGTCCAGGTGTGGTTCCAGAACCAGAGAGCTAAGGTTTGCCCAATTCCTCCATCAGAATCCCACTCTACATGTACACTTAGCACATTTGCACTGAAAATGTTTGATGCAATCTTTTGGTTTCACATATCGACCATTATCATGATGCATTCAAGAAACTCTGGCTGTACTGGAATGATCTGGCTCGAATATTCGAAAATGTTTGAAATTATCCGGATTATAACAATGGATTTGGTGTTTTTTTCCCCTCCCCAATTTTCCTCTCAACAATCACCAATCATCCGCCTCACTATAGAAATTTCACCAAAAAACCTTTTGATGTATTATTTGGATCATTTATCTATGAGTTTAAAATGCGTCTAAACCAATCTAACTTTATGGGCAGATCTGGAGTGAAGTGGGTTGTACCAGTAAAAACAGATCAGTTTGATGTTTATTTCCTTTTCTGTGATGCTGTGAGATAACCTAAATGATAAACGGGCTCTCTCATATTAAAAATGAATTTCATCTCTCTCTAACTGCTGCCGTGTGGCGTTGGGGGTTTCTGGCTGCCGCAGCTGCTGCGGTGAAGGTCTTGGTGTGGGCATGACCGGACACTCTCCCTCCTTCTTTTTACATTCCACCATCCATTTTAGAAGAACATAAACACTCACCTGAGCACAGGTGTTCGCTCACCTTTGCAATAATAGTTTGCATGATTGAATGAAATCTTTCACACTAGTTGGTTTGAAGGCATAAGTATGCGTGTGTGAACATTATTTGTATTGTAATGTTGACATGTGAACATTTTTGCAGCCAACAGGTGTGTTTATAACATTAAGTGGGGACAGGCCCCGCCCCTTCTAGATTGGTATTACATCTGAACCTCACCGTAATGATAAACATCCAGCAACTTGTAGCTTTATGCTGCTTCATGGTTTTACACCCCCCCCTCTATAATCACCCTCCTATCCCCCCCTCTCTAACATCCCTCTTTCTTCTTCCCTCCTTTCCTTTTCCGTCCGGTCCAACACAAAAGACTTTCAAATATGATTAAAATTAATAAAGTTTGGCCTCGATTACAAAAGGGGTTTATTCAGACATACTTCTGGTTTGTCAGAAGATTTATTACCCCTGTTGTTAAAATAAAATACGTCCAACACAAGAGGCCTTCAGCTCTCATCTGTCTGCCCAGCTGTTGGACAGGACAAGTAAAAAAAATAAATAAATATATAAATAAAATATGAATTTAATTAAGTTAAATAGTTGAAATCATCGTCTGGTAGATAAATCAAGTGCACCTATCAAGTTTGCACATTTTTACACTCAAACTTTGAGCTGTCTGTAAATGTGTGTATATAAATGGACGTTTTGGCCTTTTGCATTCAAAACTCTGGTGTTCATGCATCGGGTGCAGGTTTTAAAGTCAGTTTTCTCCACGTTCAATGGCCGCATGTTGAAAGGTAAACCGGGTTGAACTTTGACCAATCAGGGACTCGGATTTGGTAGTGACACATAGATGACATCCCTTGTAAGGGTAAATGGTAAATGGGGTATACTTACATAGCGCTTTCCTGCCTTCTAAGAAGGCCCAAAACGCTTTCCAGTCACAGTCCCATTCACACACACATTCATTCACTGATGCAGAACACTGGCGCCAACCTATAACCACCAGTGTGGGGTTCTGTGTCTTGCCCAACACATGGGCGGGAAATGTGGGAACCAAACCTACGAACCACTGATCAGAGGTCGACCACTCTACCTCTGCACCAAAGCCACCCCACACCAAGTCTTTCACATATCAGAATAGAGCTGAAAAAGAAAAAGGCTGGAGCCAGATTCAAGAGATTTTCACCTTTTCACGATTTTGCACCAAGGCTCTTCTAACTGTGAGACCATGTGGTAGTACTGGGCAGCGGCAGACCATTGTAAACACCGTATGCTAAAAGCCAGTGGCGGGCCGTTCATTACACACCTGGGCCTTTAGTAGTCTTACTGAATCACTCAACCCCTCATTATCCATTTTTATGCCTTTAAATAAACTAAATAAAGAAAACAGTAAACAAATCTGGTTATTCAACTACAGCCAGCACAAAACATTGATAACAATCACATACATTTGGAATATTATTTATGATATTTATCATTTCAGTCATAAAAAAATCGGATTATTTGATTTTTTATCTGATTTGAAATGGTTTATTTGAAGCAATCATGGAATAATGCACAAAACAAAACAATAAGCATTCATACCTTCATTCAAAGACGTGTCAAATTTAGGATTATTAGATATTAAATCAATGATTGTTTGAAGACTAAATCCATCCTCCTTTTTCTCTCCTCAAAAACAGTTCGATCACTGTTTCTTGTAGATTAGGGCTCTTCAGTTCCATCCAGAAGTCCTTTCTATTCCATCCAGGCCAGTGCTAAGAACCCAGTCTGTCCAGTTGTGTTTCTGCTTAGGTTTGAATTCGCTTTAGAGCCGAAAATGTCCCCTGGACAGACGCAGTGGACACAGGGACGGTCAACGCCAAACACACAAATCTGTGCGGCTGCTTCCTGTTTCACTCAGATTTTTCTGATGAAGGAAGTCCAGGAGATCAGTGGGAGATTTTCCCGCAAAATCCTCCATGGCGCACATTCCAGTCAGCTCTGTTTTTAACCGAGACGGATCAAAAAGGGCTCAGCGGTTCTGTGTCAAACTGGACAAGGCTGCATGTGACTTCCTGAAACGTCTGTCCAATCAGAAGGTCTGAATACTGTGGCGGTGCCTAAGTCTGCTAGAAGGCCCTCCTCACCCTAACTCAGAATCTGATTGGGTGAAGGAAATTAATGACAGACATTGATTTCACATCACAGGACCTTCCGAACGGAGAGTGAAGGGCTAGACCCTGTCTGGCAGCAAAGGACAGCTGAAATGGGATTGGTTGAATGCTCCAATATGAAAATATGTTTGGATATGAATATGTCTGGAAGCAGCATAACCATAATAAACACAATAAAAGAGAATGGACAGACCATTTGGACTGATTTATTGAGTATGCACGGACAAAATATAATTAACAAATGATTCAGAACATTTTTTAGGCCTTCAGAGAAGGCCTTGAAGGCCCTGACAGCCCACCACTGACAAACGTTTATTGCATCTAATTGGTCCGTTTATGTCTAAAATAACTAGCAGTACAGAAAAAATGTTTAAAAAAAATAGGATTAACATGTTAAACATGTTAGAAAAGCGATCAGATCAATGGCTGTTCTGACACATAATATTTACTGAGCAACAGCTGTTTATATCTCAATAGAAGTCTGTGGGATTTTGGCTTCTTGGATCCAGCAGGTACTTCCTGTTTGGAACACCAGGAGGGAGGGTCACTCAGTCCAGTTTTCATATACAGTCAATGGTCTGGACATCCTGTAAACTTTCTGATTGGATCAATTTTTTATCTATTCTGTCGCTACAAATTAAATGGAACTGAATCCTCAGTTCTGCATTCATGGTGGCATTGAGCGAATAAGCAAACCTAACTAAATAAAATGAACAGAAGTTCTGTATGTTGAACAATGGTTTATAGTTTACATTTGTTGGATAAAAACATATTTTTACAGCTACTGGTCTTTGTTCTATTGGCTGCGGTGTTTCTTCTTTCTAGACCTTCTTTACAAAGTGATTAATTTCCAGGAAGTGCAAAACAAAATGTTTAAGTCTTTGAAGGATCCACCTAAACAAGAGCTGTGGCTTACGTCTTTCTTCTTCATCTGAGTGTTTTAGATATCTGGTTTTAAGAAAGCTGACAAGTGAGCAGTCCTGTATGTTTGCTGTGCTGTCACAGCCTCCACAGTCGCTGCCTCCTATTCACACAAAGACGGTCCTGCGTTTATTTACCTACAGATGAAGAAGCTTGCCCGCAGACAGCAGCAACAGCAGGAGCAACATGCCAGCCAAAGGCTCCGCCAAGGTGAGGATTTAACGTGCAGGCTCTGCTGCGACATAAAGAAAAGGGAAAAAAACGGTTTGATGCGCTTCCAAAGTTTTAAGTGTATCCATCATAACGGAAGCAGCAACGATCGCTGCTGGGTTCCCCATGAATTATTTGGAAAAAAAACAGCTTGAAATATCACAAGAAATCTGGGCAGAGTAAACAAGAGGACAGTCAGTCATTAAACAGTTTTGTAGGGTTTAGAACGAGCCCCATGCTTTGAAGCCAGAGCAGCATGTCTGCTGTAAATATGAGATTTTCCCATGGCAAAGCCACAAGAAAGCCGAGCCTCGCTGCTGTCTGGAGCATGTTTCCCTGTGGGCTTATTGTCACTGTGGTCTCCCAGCAAGTTATGGGCAGACAGTTTAAATAAGTGCCTCACTGCTTTGGCAAAGGCTGCCTCTAACTGCTCAGAGGCTTCCAGTGAGTCAATATTGGCAGAGCAGCAGGGTTTATTATTGTAAAAACTACTGCTGATAAGCAAATGAGCTGAGCAAACCGGCAAGCAGAGATTGTTTGAAGTAAATGTTAAAATTCAAAGCAGCCTCATGAGTGAAACGTCCAACAGTGAGTTCAAAGTTCCTATAAAAATTCTAGATGTCATGGAGTTTCTCATATATACCAGGTTGATTGAATGGATGATGTTAGTAATTCTTTTTATTTTAATAGTTTAAAGAAGCTTAGTAAAAAATGTAGATAAAGTGTTGGTTATTATAAACAATCAGGCAAAGAAAATGGCAAAAACATCTATGATCCATGCTTTACTATGTACCATCCTACTTTGGGCCAAAGGATAAAGGATATCATCTCAAAGTAAATATTGTCATTGATGTTTGTATAAATCAGAAAAGATTCTTTAAAAAAAATTGAGGTGGTTCTCAAAAGAAAAACTCAAAAAGGGCAAAATGTAAAAATACATAAACAAACAGCAGTAAAAAAGATGAAGAGAACTCTGTTCTACAACTGAACTATGGAAACCTAAAAAACGTTCTAACCAGTTTGATCCTCTATGCTCGGGCTCTTCAACCTTTGGGCCAGTTTTTTACAAACCATACAAGTCAAAGATGGTATTTTCTATCAATATGACTTTGATGCATCAAAGTTTCCCTGTGCCCACAGGCTGTTTGTGCATGTGTTGGTGTGTGTGTCTGCATACAGTACACGTGGGTTTGTGTCAAGCGTGTCTTTTCTGGCTCGAGAACACCAACAGGTTCATTCCCTCCTGTCTTTGTGTAACCGGCTCCTACAGAAATGATCTCCGGCTGCATGAAAGGTCTGCTCAGCTCGTACTCTGGACCTCTACCTTCAAACCAGCAGCATCTACTGATGGTGGAGCCAGGCAAGTACAACCCTGACCCCTTTGAGCAAGGTCTCACTCTTTCACTCTTCTTTGGTTTTATTGAAAATTTGTATTGCTATTTGCTAAATCTGTCACTAATTAACCATCCATTTCTGCAGAAAGTAAGTCATTCAGTTCAGTTTGCCAGAGTTACGTAAATCTTTGATCACGATCAAATTGTTGTTTTCATTCTTTAATGCCGGACTTATTTTTTTATGAAGTGTGAAAATGTCCATGTCTGTCTGAGAAAAGTGTAGAAAGTGTGTAGTGGGGGGCTTACAGCCTGAAAACAATGTAGTCCTACTTTGAGATGATTTCCCCCTATTACGGGTTATTTTTTTTATGTAAGTCCAGTGATGAATGAGAGATCACTGGATAGTTAATTGGATGTCTAATTGTTTAAATGTATATCTGCAACTTGTATAAACGTTTTAATAGGCAAGTATGAACTAAATCCTGACATAACTTATAATAAAGAAGCTGCTGCTCAATTCGTGTTAATTCTGCCAGTTAACCCAAACAGATGATATAAAAACTAAGTTAAAGCGGACTAAAAACATATTGGACAAAAAGTCAAGACAAATGACAGAGCAGTGCTAAACCCAGGTAAAACAAATAAAAATGAAAATATTTAATTATGCTAATACTTGTTAATATTATACTAGATTTATATGTAAATGATTATATTACTAAACTACTGGTATGGTATATGTAAGGGTTAATGGCCGACGAAGTATGCATTATCACTTTTTAACGCACGCCGTGGAAGCCTGAATAGTTGCTTCCGCGAAGTGCGTTAAAAAATGATTATACATAATTCGAAGGCCAATAACCCGCTTATACCATGGTCACTTACAAAAGAAATAAATAGTAACCAGTTTTTAGTCCTTAATTCTTGTTTTTTTCCCGATTTGGATCGCTTTTGACACAAAAACCAGACTATTTGACACGTTGCGCCGCTCCACATAACAAATGGTCCGCGTCGCGCCGCACCACCGCTGCAGTCAAGATTCGGCGATATAAAGCGATTATATATATGCTGATCTTTCCGATGGGTTGAATAAAGCATC
The DNA here is from genome assembly GCA_037389245.1 of Oryzias sinensis. Taxonomy (NCBI): domain Eukaryota; kingdom Metazoa; phylum Chordata; class Actinopteri; order Beloniformes; family Adrianichthyidae; genus Oryzias; species Oryzias sinensis. The sequence goes on along the minus strand of CM074502.1, from coordinate 23,499,835 downwards.
AGTTCAGAGAGAAAGTTCACCTCTTACCACTTGTTTTTGTCCAGATGATGAAGCTAAAGGTTGTTTTAAAGAAGCCGGCGCAGTGATACAAAACATTTAGGCTAGGTGACCGAAACTTCTTTTTTCAATGTGCGGTTATCCTGTGGTACATCACTTTTTAATGCACACCCAGCAGCCAATCAGAATCGAGTATTTACCCGGACCATGGTATAATAATAGTTGTAAATATTTCATAAACTATGTCAAACAAGTACATTTCAAACTTTGCATATCAAAACAGACTTGATCATAAGTCAATATGGGTGCTAGTTAAACTGTTTTGCTGGAGTTTAGTTTACCTTTTATAAATCAAAATGTTTTGAAATGTTTAAAAAGTTGAGTTTTTTTTCTTTATCTCCATCAGTTTAATGTTTTACAAACGGTATTGTGTTGGGTGAAATAAAACACAAAACAATGGTTTAAAGGTCATGGTTGTTAGTTCTCGGATCCTTCTGTTACTTCCAAAGAAAGACGACTGGTTGGGAAGGCAGGAAATGGAGCTTAAACTGAACTGAACCACGAAGAAATGTGGAAGCAAAACCAATGTCCATGGAACTTCTGAGAATTCATAGAGGAAAACTTCAAACCAGTGATAAGGATAGAAGATCAAGAAAGAAACCGAAAAATAAATGAAAACAAATCAAGCATTGATTTTACAAAAGGTTCTAAATCTTCAAGACTTCTTGTGTTTGTCTACCAGCAGCTGACTCCATCTTCCATGAGGTGGACAGAGGAACCTCTCTGAAGACTCTGACGGACGTTTGTGATGCAGACCTCCTGCAGGGACGGAGTGGGAACCCCATCAACGGCCTTTACTCCATGCAGAGCTTTTATTTAGTTTCCTGACTGTTTTCAGCCGTGAGGTCTGTCAGTCCACCAGCAATCAGACAAAGTTAACCAAACCAGACGGACGTCTGCCAGTGTCTGAGTTTCTTTCTGAGGAATAGTTGTTTATCAGAAAACACTTTCTAGATATGTGACTTTTTTTTTCTACTAACCACCAAGCATTTTGTAGCAGAATGTGAACAAGTTAACGTTTGTTGTCTATTTAAGCCGGTTGAAAAGGCCTTTATTTATTTATAACTAGTTACAGTGAACAGTTATTTTCATCTAAAGCAAACAAGTTCCTCTTTTTTCTTAAATGAAAACGTTCTTTTACAATGTTTTAAAAGTTTATTTATCTATGTTATTGTCATAATGTTTATTTATTTTTTATAGTATTGCCACAAAATATAAGGAAGATGTTGAAGCCTTTAAAATCTGATGTTTGCTGTTTTTGTCTTTAAAATAAATCACATCAGGAAATTTTGTCTTGTTGTTTTTTCTTCTTTAGGATTGTTTTTTGCCTCCTTCTTTTTGCAGATGTTTCATCCTGCAAACAGCTACGGTGGCCCTGAAGGGCAAATCTCACCGACAAATCACTCAATGCAAAAACATATTAAAGATCACAAAAACAATTAAAAAAATCAAAAAAAAAATATAAGGAGAAGCACTATGTTTTAGAAAATTAAAATAAAAAATTTCAGAAACTAAACAAATTTCCAAAAAAATTAACTAAATAAAAATGATCAATTTTACATCTTGGAAAACAAAAGTAATTTTCAGAGATGAAATGATAAGAAATGCAACGGTACTATGGGACATTACTGATTGGATGAGGATGTAAGAGCTTTTTCAATGTCTGCATATTTATAAAAGTGTTATGATTCATACCTAGCAGATTCAGTATTACTTCATGCAGAATAACTTTCAATTGAAATGATGGACAAACGTCAACATCCGGTCAGAGATGTCCTGTAGTTCCTGCCTTTACTGTTTATTATTGTTTCGTTTTCTTAACATTTCATTTTGACTCCCGAAAATGTATTTTGTTTTCCGAACTATTTCATTTTTACTTTGTTTCTTTTTTGGAGTTGTGTTTCTGTTCCAGGAGTTTCATTTTAATTTCTAATATACAATGTTTTTTATTGTTTATTTTTTTCATTGTTGTTGTGATCTTTAATATGTTTATGCATCACTTTTGGTGATTTGCACTTCAGGGCCACCCTAGACAGTTGCGGTGTTGCAGCAGGGCATCGTCTGAGATTTGTATGAACGATGTTTGGAAGCTGCTTCTTTGAATAGGTTGGGTTGTAAATGAACAGTCACCATACATGGTGTGTTTGTGTTTTTTTAAAGCAGTCCTCCTCTCATATAGTCTCTGATAAATACCGCTGTTTAGGTCTGCACAATAAATCGCAAGCTTATTGTTATCGCGATATCAAGCTGTGCAATATGCATAGTGCAAAAGATGTCGAAAATTGCAATGAATGGTTACCTTAAATGTGCTAAAACAATCAGCAGTTTGAAGTATTTAACAAATCAAATAAATCCCATTTAAGCATTTGACCAATCGGATGGACGCCTTAACGTTATTTACGAATCAGATGGAGCTCTTTTATGTTAGATGTTTGCCTCCCATGTAGACGAAGGTCATTTGGAATGTAATTTAAGTTATGTTTACTTCTATTTAAATTAAGCTATTGCAGTGAAATGGAAATTATGTTTTTGGTTGTTTTGCTGTTTGTTCATGTGCCGCTGGTCATTGCAATATTGATCACTAATATTGCAAGTAGCAATATTAGCAGCCTACCGCTATAATAGTCTTCATGTGTAATTAAAGGACATGAACCAAACCCACACTTATAACCTTTTAGAAGGCACTGACGTCCTCCTCCTTTATTGGGCGGCCATGGTGCAGCGGTAGGGCGGTCGACATTTGATCCTAGGGTTGCAGGTTTGATTCCCGCCTTGCCTGCCCAAGCGTAGAAGGCAAGACACTGAACCCTACCTTGCCTCTGGTGGAAGGTTGGCGGCAGCGGAGCCGCCATCAATGAATGGGTGAATGGGTTGGTGACTGTAAAGTCCTTTTGGCCTTCTAGGAAGGTAGAAAAGCGCCATACAAGTATCTGCCATTTCTATTCTACCAGAAATGCACTTGTGTTTGTCAAAACGCATACATTTACAAGCTTTATTTGGGTTTACTAAACAGTACATGACCTCAACTACAAATCATATCTTTATGACAGAGGAACCACGCAGAAAATATCATCCTCTCTCTAAACTGTGAGTGAAGTGGAGTGGAATAAACTAATTTCTTCTCCTCAGTTGAAGGACAAACAGTCACCTGTTTGCCAAACAGCTGCTGGTTGGAGGCAGATTCGTCTGCAGAGACAGCTCAGGCTTGGAGGGCAGTCAGGTGGAAGATGCAGACTGAGACAGATGTCAGCAGCGTCTGCATTATGACCTGCAGCCACACAAAGCTTGATCGTAAAAAAAAGAGCAAACATGGCGCAGAGGCGTCACAGCTGGGGCCTTTAACTAAAATGTAAAGAGGTCCAGTCAGAAAAAATTCTTGTAGTTAAGGTCCGGGAAAAAAAAGTTATTATTCAGTGCTATATATTGTAAGTAGCCGAGAATCTGCACATATTCAATATCTAATTATCACTTCAAATTAATTCAGTACAATTTACCTACCCTCTTCCTCCTATAATGACTCATTAGGGGGATGGGGGGGGGGGGGGTAAGCCTGCAATGCATCTTGGGGGAGAGAAGCTACTTGGCAGTGGTCCCCCTCCCATAGTTGCCATATGGAAACAGACCCCTCCCCTCTTTGTTTTAATTGCACATTAGACGCATAGGATCCTTGGTAGGGGGAGTGCTTGGACATCACTGTGAGTAATCAAGAGATGTCCTCTCAGTGCCCTGCACCCTTTAGTGCGCACACTCTATATCCCACAAAAATATACACCCTTGATTTAACCCTTGTGCTATCTTAGTGACGGCGTGACAGAGACTAGTTGGTGACCTCTGCTTTAGAGGGACAATCCCAGTGTTACTGTTGAGTTTTAGTACAAATGAAAGACAACAAACACCTGTAGGAAGGTGCGTAACTTTAAAAAGATTTAAGTATATTTCATAAAAAAGTTTCTGAGTTATTCACCCACCTTAAATGTTACTTTAAAATAAACATATGTGTTGGATTTATTACAGACCAAAATTTATAAGTTAGAAGTATTTGATCGCTTACTGATTTTGTAGGTTTGCCCACTTAAAAAGCAAAAGGACAGTCTGTCGTTCTGATGGTTTAAACAGTGAGAGCTAAAAAAAATCACAAAGAAAATCTAGAAATCCACCTAAAAAATGCTTTTAAATCTATTTGCAGTTCATTGGCAGACACAAGTATTTGATCCCCCAGTAACCATTAAGAGTTCTGGTTCACACAGACTCTCCTGATCAACCTGTCACCTGAACTAAAGACACCTGTCCACAGAATCAGTCCAGCAGTTGGACTTTCCCACATGGAGAGACGAGACAGAGAGAGCTTTCAGTGGATTTAAAGGAGAAGCTTGTAGACCTGCACAAGACCGGACTGGACTACAAAACCATCAGCAAGAAGCAGGAGGTTAAGGGGACAACTGTTGGTGCAACATGACCATCAATCCACCTTTAGGTCTGGGGCTCCAAACCAGATCTGATCTCAACCCGTCATGTTTGGAGGAAGAGAAATGCTGCAGTTGATCCCAAGAACACCATCCTAACTGTCAAGCATGGAGGTGGAAACATGATTTGAGGGTGTTTTTCTGCACAAGACTACTTTGTTGTGTGGATGGGAGGATGGGACTGTCAAATCCTGAGTGAGAACCTTCTTCCCTCAACCAGGAGGTTCAAAATGGATCATGGATGATTCTTCCAACAGGATCATGAACCAAAACAATCAGCCAAGACAACCAAGCCATGGCTGAAGAAGAAGAAGAAGCCTATCAAGGTCTTGGAGTGGTCCAATCAGTCTCCGGACCTCAATCCTATAGAAAACCCATGGAGAGAGCAGAAGTTCAGAGTTGCTAAGCAACAGCCACCAAATCTGAATGATTTAGAAGTGATTTTTAAAGAAGAGAATGGAGGAAAATTCTTCCTGAAACCTGCTCATCAACTACGAGAAACGTCTGACCTCTGTGCTGCTAACAAGGGTTTGGCGACAAAGTAAAAGGGTTCAAGAACCTAAATTTATAATTAAAATGCAAATAAATGTATATAAATTCTTTACAGTGGATTTCTTCATTTTCTTTGTAATTTTCTTTCTCTTACTGTTCAAATGACCGTACCATCATGATGTCAGTTACTTTTAAAGAGGGCAAACCTACAAAATCAGCAGGGATCAAATACATATTTCTTCTACGGTATTTATAGTAACCTTTGCATATAAATGAAAGACAATGAACATATATTCTTAATGTCTTTGATTTATATATTTACACCATAGAATCTTTTTTTTTTTAAAGTAAAATAGTTTAACACATTTTGTGTAAATAAAAAATTATCACAAACTCTAAGATTACCTGCAAGCACTTGACTTTCCCAAACCTTTATTTGTTTGTGTTATAAATGCTATCGTAAGAGTGTAAAAACATTTAAACCTATATCCTCTTTTTATCCTCGCCTCTAATCCGATCCCATGATGGAATCAGACATGTTTGACCTCAGAGATAACCATTTGATTCTGCAAGTTAGCAAAATACCCAAAACCCAATAAGTATCAACAAAACTAAACGGCTTGTAGATGCAATACCGTGAACGGTCACAGTTCTGTGAAGGTTTGTCTGTGTTTCTTGCCTGAGATTGTGTGGTACGTCTCACTGCAGCATCTGAACCTGGACTGCACGGTTGCTGCACAATGACTCCCTTATTTCCCAGCCTCGCAGTTGTGGATTTATAGTTGTTTTTGGATATCTCCTCAAACTCTGTGGTCTTTTCAACAATGTCCTTTCAGCGCTGAGAGAGCATTCACTAAAATCACGTTTTTATGGAGTTTAAAAAATAAATGTTTATTTTTTCACAGTATGATTTCAGGTGCTGAAACTTGTCTCCAGAGAAGACTCTTTATATTCAACTCTGAAGGCATGTCAACTGGGTGTATTGGTGTAGTTTTATAAAATAAAAGCATCAAAAGCAAACACTGCTGTGCTTCATAAACTAAACACTGGAGTGCAGGGCTTGTAGAACTGTCACTGAGGCCCTCTTGTGACCTGTAATATGAGCTCTCCCTGACTCAGAATTTTCATTTGTTTATTTCTTTATAAAGAACTCCTTCTTTTCCTCTCCTGAGATCACTGGAAGTCATGGCGTCATGTTAAACTTGAAGAAAAACCTGAGGTGCGGCTGCTGGGCAGCATCATTAATAAACCCCTGCTTCTGATGACAGGCAGCGCACAGGGAAACGACTGTGCTCATAAACAGTAAAGAAGGCTGACACCTGTCTGCAGCCACATTACCAGTGGGCCATAGTGCCAGCAATGGTTCTCCCGTATATGGCTGTTTTAGGTAAGCCTAAAAGATTGCTGTCTGCAGCCATTCCCCAGGATCCAGACATGCAGAGAACAAGTCTGAGCTCAAATAAACTACTGCAGGGCAGAATTATGTATCTGTAATTGGAAAGACGTGGAGTCTGTATTACACGACACCAATATTACTGAAATAAAAGAAAACTTTGAAAGGTTCGCTCAAGTGTCACTGAACATATGGGTTCATAGCCCAAACAGATGAAACTGTAGCTCAATGTGTTAAACTGCAGAAAAGGAGTTTTCACTGAGACGTGTAGAGATCCAACTTTCATTCCTTAATTCATGAGGAAGTCTAAATTCTGAACTTCAAATATATTTGGACAGTAAAGACTTATTACATTTCACTGAATAGATAAAACAGTGAAATTGAGGCCAAAAGAAAGTCTCGATGCAGATATTGTTTAATTTGGTGTCTTAGTTCTTTAGTAAAACCAAAACAGTTACATGACACACCACATCTCATGGTGATGAGGTCATCACTGTGCACTGTGTACACATTAAACACATTCATCTTTGCTGATAATTTACCTTTTCTGCTAGTCCTGTGTTCAGAACAAGGGTTTCTGGGGGAAACCTTTTATTACTGCTCTCCTTCACTCCCTGCACCCCGCCTCTCACACCCTCTACACTGCACGTGCTCCCTCTACTTACACCCACACAGCGGTTTTAGCAGCACATACACAACCTCATTCTACAGAAGTTTCCGTCTCGCGAGGAAATACGACAAATTTACTGCCGTCTAATTATTAATTTCCATTGTATTCATTTCCATTTCAAGCTGCGTGCGTTCTTGAGGGCGCAACGCGGCCGCCCGCCAGAGGATTTTTTATTACTGTTCTCCTTCACTCCTTGACACCAAACATGAACGCGCTGTCATGGTGCCTCTTTCAGATGTCCTCCCCCTCCCCTCTCTGCCCCTGACTACACCAACCGTGACCACTCCACTCATCAAGCCTCTGCTCTACATAAGGAGACCCAGCTCTAGTATTCAACGCCAGTTCGTTGCCCTTTATGGTGACTAAGCCTGGTCTAGTCTGCTCTAGTTTAAGCTAATCTTGTCATTGTGCTTCGTTAATCTTGTTCTCCTCCTACAGGATTCATTACCCACGAGTGTCACCTGTGTTGGATGTCATCACGAGCAGTTCCTGTATTCCAGTGGAAGAACAATGCTACGCTTACCGCGCTACTACCTCCAGCCACGGCACGTCAAGATCTCCAGTCACGCCACGTCAGAATCTCTAGCCGTGCAGTACCAGTTCAAGCCAAGATCTTCGAGCCCGGTTCAAGTTCGGACCAGCCTCCCGACATCATCTTCACGACTAACCGGAAAATAAATTCCATACTTACCACTCCGCTTACCTGTGTCGACATTCCGGGTTCCAGCATCTGAGTCTGTCTCGTATTCAGAACATGAACGCGCACTGTTAGGCTGCATTTACACTGCAGGTCTTGATGCCCATATCCGATTTTCTGACTATATCCGATTTTTTGGACGACCTGCTTACATCATCTTTTAAAAGTGACCCGTATCCGATTTTTACGATTACACTACACAATCCTGACACTATCAAACGTAGACGTTCTGAGGATTACATAGCAGCATTTCCGCCTTCCGCGGACCTCCTTTGGACTTTTGTGTGACTGCGGTTGTCATGGAGACAGGCAGCGACGGAGAGAGGCGTTGTCTTGGGCGCCCCAGGTCAGGATGAGGCAGGAGAGGGGAAACGCTGGAGAGGAAAAAGGGGGGCTGCTCGGCCGGCTCATGTGCTCTCTCTGAGTTTTGAATGAGGAAGTGTTTACAGACGTGCTGTACTAACAGTTTGATCCAAGTGCTGAACCTTTCCTGCGCGATGATTTTTCCGACCGTGGTCAGAAACACACGGGAGATTTTCTCCAGGGCCAAAGGTGGATTCTCCTTCGGGGTTCACTTTCCCGTTTGGAACCCTCAGCTTCCAGAGCGGGTTAAGAAAGACTCCAAAACAGTAAAACAGTCCTTTTGGGGGAGACACCTTTTTTTTATTACGGTTCCCCGTCACACTCTCCCGCTCTTCGCTCACACCCCCTCTCCTCTCCTTACACACACACAGCACGCGCGGTCCCCATCATACACGCCCCCACTGCAACACAAGCAAAGAAATAAATGGCTTTTAGCCTGTTCCAGAGCAACGGTGTCCCGCTTCGTTAAATAACAGCGGTTTCCGACTACGGCTGAGCCGAAAGGTAACACGCTGACAGCAAAATCAGCGCACAAAAGCACCTTAACAAGTCATGTGATCTCAGTTGGTGGTGGCCTGAGTTGACGTCACTGACGTACGACTCGCATTTACTGGAGAATATCCGATTTGTCTGCTTACATGGCACACGCAAATGCACGTATCCGATTCGTATCCGATTTATTTCCACATATGAATGAGGCCTGTATCCGATCTGTGCAGCGCAACGTTACGTGTCTGTATAAACAAAGAGCAGAGCCTCCTGCCCAGCGTTCTTCATAGGTGTCAGGCTAAATGGCTACCGGAAAGGTGACAAAGTATCTGCAGTCTGATTATTACTGGATAATATAGAATATTCTGGGAAGATGTCTGTACCAGAGAGCACAGATGAAACTCGCTTGCAGCTCGAGAGCGGTCCGCTGCAGAAGAATCAACACGCACCCCCAACACACCTGTGTATGCTCCTTCCTCCTACACACACAGCGTGCTGACACACACACACGCACGCACGTATGCACGCACGCACACACACACACACACACACACACACACACAGTCATTCAACACCTATAGTTCATTAGTTAGGTAGTAGTTCCTTGTTACAGTTAATTGTTCATAAAGAATACTGCGTTATAATTGTATTAATTTGTGACGCGGCCGCCGTGGGATTTTGTGTTTTGTTTTTTTGTTGTTGTTTTTTTGGGGGGGGGGGTCTGGTTCATCATCGCGGTGATCAAAAATCCAACAGAGCTGTCCATAATCTACTCAGTGTGAAACCTCAGGCTATTGTGATAAACATAGAGCTGATTTTCTGATGATGATAAATGTTTTTAGATCAGGGAAGATTAATAATTCCCGGCGGCACACCTGACCGTCTCTCGACACACTGGCTGAAACCCACTATGAACTAACAGGGCTGCACCGACACAGAGGACTGCGAGACTGCAACTTAAATAGCCTTGATTATAAAGTGCAGGCAGCTGTGCACTCCCCCACAGGTGCAGGAGGGAGGAAACATTCAGGAGGAGTGACAGCTGACCTGCAAAAACCCCAGAGGAAGTTAGAAACAGAAACAAAACACCAAACTGTGGGAGCTCTGTTGGGTTCAACCACGCATAGCAACAGAGCAATATACACAGAAAGATCCATAAAACCAGAGTATAAATGTTTTTGGTTTTCTTTCAATGGGAATGGGAAATTGTCCATAATGTAGCATCCCCCATTGAAACCAGACTGGTTAACCCTTATGCTATCCTAGGCACTTTAACATTGGTAGTAGGGTCATCCAGACCCAGTAGACAGTGCTCTGAACCTTTTTTCTTCAATGATTTGTGATCTTCACTGGTGTCCATGGATTACATGAAATCTTTCCACCTTTATCCACATTTATCATGGTAGGGAAACACGTCAATGTAAGGGTGGGGTTATCTAAGATAGCACAAGGGTTAAGAGGAAACATCCCTCAACGTAAAGAATTATCAACTAGCAGAAGAGGTTTGAATGGACGAAAAGAGACCTCAGACCCAATCCTATTCCAGTTTGTTCATCATATCTTCTTGGCCCCAAGATGTCAGTGTGGTGAAGTGTTTCTAAAATAAGTACAGTAGATCTGACCATGACAAACAAAAAACATGCACTCATAATCAACTTTGGTGACATTGGTGGGCGGAGGGGAAAAGAAAATCACTGAAACCTAAAAAAGTCGTCATTCTCTTCAGCTTCTAACACATTTAAGTCTGAACTTTAAATACCTTTTGTCAATTTTATGAGTTATCAATTCTTTTGATGAAATGTGTGTAATTTTATTCCAATACAATGTTTGTAAATGTCCTCAAGTGTTCTAAAGGACAGTGAAGTGCAGTCCCGTGTCCTGTTACACGGAGATGAGGTGGGTGAGGACATAAATGCTCATTTAGCTGGAAAGATCTAATAGTTGGCTGGAGCCTAAACAGCATGGACAGTAGGTGTCCCTCCTCTGCAGGGACGATCTAATGACACGAGTCACATCTGACCTGTGGGATGGACACATAAAAAAAAACCCACCAGCTTTGATTTCAGTCTCTCGGCTTTGTCAGCACAGATTTAGCAGGTAGGATTCTTCCTCAGTTCCTCAGCTTGACTTTTTTTGTGATCCATTTAAATACAGAGTTTGATTCCTTGTGTCTGTTTCTGCTCTGCTGTGTAGAATGGAGTTTGGTTGTGAGGTGGACTTGGAGGAGCTGTGCCCAGTTTGCGGAGACAAAGTATCGGGGTACCACTACGGTCTGCTCACCTGTGAAAGCTGCAAGGTGAAAATACACAGCTGTGGTGCAACAGAAGAAAAGAAATTCTAAAGCTTTGCTAAAGCTGATCATTTGGGGTTTTTTCTAAACGTCTGCAGGGATTTTTTAAAAGAACTGTCCAGAACAACAAGATCTACGCCTGCGTGGACAAGCAGCAGTGCAGGATCGATAAAGCTCAGAGAAAGCGCTGTCCATTCTGCAGATTTCAGAAGTGCCTCCATGTTGGGATGCGCATTGAAGGTAAGAGTCAGGAAATTTGATCATGAGATGATGACAAAACCCATGTAAAACAGCTGTTTCCTTACTGACTTTGTAAAGACAAGAATTTTAATGTCATCGTATTGTTTTAAGGAACCATGTTACCTCTGCACTTAAGGGGTAACACTTAACATGTTTAGAAAAAAATGGAAATCTTCACCTAGTATTTTTGTCAAGTTTTTGGTTTAAATATATTATCACACTTGATATAAAACAAAGCTTAAGTGACTTTTCAGTGAGACACGACAAATTCTTTTGATACGATAAATCTTAAATATCTTGTTTAGTCATCTGATCTTATTTAATAAAACATGTTTTTTTATTACAATAATAATTTTAAGCAAAGATTTTATTTGTGAACAACAAATGGTTTTATTTTAGGAAACAGACTTGATCGATTAAACCTGAAAAGTTTTCTTTGACTGATAATTTTAAAGTTTCTGTTTTAATGTGTAATCTCAGTTTTATTTTAAGATGCTAATGATCTATGGTGTCGTGCTGTAACTGTATTTGTTTTGGGGGGGGGGGGGGTATAAACATACAGACAGACTTTAAAGATGTAACACTTTTGAGCTACACACCTAATTCAACACACAATATTTTGAATTAACAGAACAATATACCAAAATAGGATTTTAGTGATGATTTCAAGATGACAGTTTTGTCTTGAAAGAGCAGGACATCACAACTTTTTTTTAAATAAATTGCACCAAAACAAATTTTATTAGTTCCATTGGCAGAATTTATTTTAATTAAAATAAAGTGAAAACATCTTCAATTCTCCTTTTTTTTATCTCGATTTTTGAAGGATATTTTTCACGGAAGAGTTGCTGCATCATTGAATTTACCTTTAAAAAAAAGGAAAAGAAGAAAACAATGAACAGCAGGTACCGGGCATGAGTGTCTTGTGGAAAGCTGCATGTGATCAAATTAGTGTTCAGTGTCACAGTTTTTTACTGGAATGCTGCGTCTTTAAAGAACACCCAAAGCTTTATCTGTCATTTCCTTTGGAGTTATTCTTGGCATCTGATCTGGCCCTGAGATTTTCTTTGCTCTTCAAAATAAAATGTACATTACTCGTTAAAAATGTTACTGTTTTTTTCTTTTTTCTCTCCAGCTGTTCGTGCAGATCGAATGAGAGGCGGTAGAAACAAATTTGGCCCCACGTACAAGCGCGACCGGGCCCTCAAGCAGCAGCAAAGAGAGGCTTTCATACGAGCTCACAGATTCAGAACCGAGAGCGGCACTCCTGTGGCATCATGGATCCAAAATGGAGATTTTACCTTTACAGAGAGCCTAAACACAGTTACCATCCAAAAGTTATCAACGCCCTCGCTTCAGTCCTTCGGCCCCACTGGTGCCATCCAGAACCTATGCAGTTCTGCTTCAAGCTGGACCATCAAGTCCATGTACAGCAACACATATGCAGGTTCAGCAGTTGTTGATGCAGTGACCCTAATGGAGCCCTGTGACCCGTGCTCCAAACTCAGATTTACACAGGATCCTAGAATGCCTCCACTGGTGATGGAGTTTCTGCTTTATGATCCAGACGAGCTGCAGCTACAAAGAAACACGGATGTTCATTTTCAGCAGGAGTTGACCGGCTGCTGCTCGTACCGCAGCACCTTCAAACAGGTGTATGCCATGGTGGACCTGCTGCTGCACGCCATCGTGGAGTGGGCACGCATGTCCGCCTTGTTTAAGCAGCTTCAGGTAAGATCTGCTGACTGATTAAAACCTCCGGGAACAAAATGATCCTTTGAAGGTAACATGATTCCTGGATCTGACAGAAGTGATCTTCTACGTGTGGAATTCTTTGACATTAGAGGCAACCTGCACTGAAAATGACACATTTTAAAGAATCTCAGAGTTCTCTGGGTCCAGTATTTTGTTGTCCTTGTTAAAAATCCTCTGAGATGATGTGGACCCTGTTGGCATGCATCTATAAGTTGAAATGGTGGGCATGCATTGAGCTGTGACAGTGACCATGAATGACTAGGTGCAAGACAGTGTGATCATGCAGTATGACTGACGGAGCTCACATCAGGGAAACAGGAGCTGCTCATCATTTTATAATGAACTGCATGAGCGGCAGGTTGGCGTAGTGGCTGGCGCTCTCACCTCATGGAGTTTGCATGTTCTCTCCGTGCATGTGTGAGTTTTCTCTGGGGACTTTAGCTTCTTCCCACAGTCCAAAGACATGCTTCATAGGTTAATTGATGACTCTAAATCAGAGGTCTCAGACTCCAGGCCTCAAGTGTCGGCATCCTGCTGGTTTTTCAGAAACTCAGCCCTACTTGTACGGATTCACTGGATCAGGGATTCAAGGCCTGGTGTTTGACACTTGTGCTCTAAATTGTCTCTAGGTGTGCACGTGAGTGGGACCCTGCAACAGAGCGGCGACCTATTTTGGTTGAACCCTGCCTTCACCCAGTAGCTGGGATAAGCTCCAGCAACCCCTTGACCCCAAAAATGATTTATTGGGTTCAGAAAATAGATGGATGGAAGTAACAGTATTTTGCAAATATAAGCTCTACCTCTGGTCTTCACTGGCATCATTTTAAAAAATGTTATAAAGGCATTTCTTTAAATAAACCTGTGTTTTAATGTCTTCCATTACTGTCTTACTGTTGTGGTCTTACACTGAAGATCAGTGACCAGATGAAGCTTCTGCATCACTGCTGGAGTGAACTGTTGGCCCTGGACATCATCTCTGGACACATTCTGTATGACAGACAGGCCAGTCTTCTCCTTATTGGTGACCATGAGGTGGGCCACTCGCCACAAAAACATCCACACTTGTGCTTTGATCTATTTTCTCTAGGAAGTCAGATTTTCTTTTTAAATTTACAAGTTGCACATTCTAGGAAGAAAGGTTGAATTATTGTAGGTTTTTTTGCGTGCGTATTTGTGTTGTTTTAGGTTGAGCCGCCCTCCACAGAATACCCTCCTGGTCCGTCTTTGTTTGATCTGTCTCAAAGAGGGCAGGCGCTTCTTGAAAAGCTTCACATCCTAAAGGTGGACCATCAAGAAATGGCCTCCATCAAGTATCTGATCCTTTTCAATCCAGGTTTGTGACGAGTTTTTCTGCAAATCCTTTGTTGACCCAAACAATCTTTTGGTCTGGATGGGTTATTCTTTTCCTTTGGTGCTTCATGAAAGTGCTTGAAAAACATAAACCGTTATTAAATAGTTACAGAACAACATTGATTCATCTCAGATTACATCAGAAACGATAAAAATTATCCTCCAACTGGGTTTAAGGACAATGTTTTCCTTGTATTTGAGACCACAGCTGACAGTAGAAAGGAGGCTTACAAGTAAGTTCAGTAGCAGACACTCATGCACGAAATTTTGAATTTATTAAAGGAATCATTGATTACGGCTGTTTACAATTGAATCCATTCATTTTCCACCCTGGGTGGCAGGGCCAGCCTTCTCAGTCAGGCAATGAGGCACTCCCAGCTGCCAGTTTCAGCTCTTTCAGGAGACGCAGACTTTTATTTTACTCTTCTTGGATCAAAACACCTGTGATAACCTCCCTTTCCAGAATAGAAAACTTCTACAGATTCCCAGAGGTTTTCCCTGAACTTTTTCCCCCCAATAATTATTGTAGCTGTTTCCTTCTGCCTCTCCATCCCCCCTCACAGCTGTAAAGGAGCTTGAAGACCCCGGTTTCATCGAGAAGGTGAAGCTGCAGGTTGGTGGAGCCCTGCTGGAGTACACGAGGACCGCCTGCCCCCAGCTTCCGAACCGTTTGGCTCACCTGCTGGAGTTCCTGTCAGAGTTACGTCCTCTCAGCTGTCTGGCTGAGGAGTACCTGTACTGCAGACACCTGAGGGGGGAGGTGCCCTGCAACAGCCTCCTGGATGAAATGCTGCACGCCAAACACAACTGCCCATGAAGACCCATCACTGCAGCTCACAACAGTTCAGTGGTTGAAAATTTGTGTCTGAAGTTCAAAAAGACTGAATAAATTTGATCTTTAAAGAGAAAATGTTTGGTGGGACTTCCAGTTTGTATTTGACATTTGGAAATTCCAATTGTAGGTATGCACAGTGGTGTAGTGGTCAGCACTCGTTCCTCTCAGCGAGAAGACTCTGGTTCAAATCCCGACTGGCTGGTGACCAAACCAGAGAGTATCCTGCCTTCACCCAACAGTGACTGGGATAGGCTCCAGCAACACCATGACCCCAACGCAGATTAAGCAAATTTAGAAGATGGATGGTGATCCTAACTGTGCATTCTCTCTGTCAATTGGATCGGGTGGAGCACCAGCACAGAGACAAAAAGCTTTACATTTCATGATCTAAACCAGTGGTTCCCAAACTGGGGGGCGGGGGCGTGGAGGTATTGCAGGGGGGGCGCGGCAAGGCTACGGCTTGAAGCAAGCCCACACCAGTCTCTGAAAAGATGTGGACATTAAAGGTGCAGTTTTTGCAGAGTTAAATGTTCAGGATTTTGTTATTCTCTTCAGAGAGCTGGTAAAGTGTAAAAGGCCACTTTCATGCAGGAATGGAGTTTATAAGAAGATGTGTTGAAAGCCATGAACACCATTACATGGTAAAATTTTATGATACATGATGCAGTGTCACTTTTAATAATTGTAAAGGTGATTTGTTTTGTTTTTTTAGTTTTGTTCAGGAAGAAGTTGCCATTTTGTGTGACTTACAATGTTAAGTAAACTCCAGTGGAGTTTAGAAACAAAGGATTTGTATGTTTGTGTCAGGGTGGGGGGGGTTCGAAAATATTCTAATCTTCAGAAAGGGGGTCCCCTGCAGAAAAGGTTTGGGAACCACTGATCTAAACTATAGAATATTCTTTCCTTTTCAGCCAAACATATCATATCTCCATAGTATCATTCTTCAGTTTACTTCAATGAGACTAAAATCAGCTTTCTGTTTATTTTTTAGGATGACAGTGTAGAGCCTGCAGTCACGAGTGTTTGTTAGATGCATACTATAAAGACCAGTGATTGTTTGTGCCAAACATGATTGTTTCCTGTGTTCTCCCTGACTTCTGGGCATCCGACAAACAAGAAAATCTTGTGTTGAAAAAGTGTTGTTGATCTTTACCCTTTTCAGGAAGTCTGTCATGATCCTGAACTGTTCACCTGCTATGACCACAAACATCGTTGGTAAACCAATCACAAGAGTTTTAGATGCGGTGAGCATCATGTCTCAGTCAGTCCAATCAAACAGGCTTAACATGGTCTGTTTAGGAACCACAAACCTAAATGAATGAAAAGATATGACCATTTCAAATATACCCCTTGTGCTATCCTAGGCACTTTAACATTGGGAGTTGGGTCATCTAGACCCACTAGACAGTGCTCTGAACCTTTTTCTTCAATGATTTGTGATCTTCACTGGTGTCCATGGATTACATGAAATCCTCTTCACCTTTATCTACCTTTGTCATGGTAGGGAGAACACATAAATGGTCATCTTGACCCCAAAGGATAGCACAAGCGATACTGAACACTTTCAAAAGCTGCAGACTAAAATAAAAATACCTTTATGTCGGTAACTCAGACAAATAATGCTTTTATCGCAAATAAAATTGAAAAAGTGGTTTAAGTTGGCTTTGTGTTACATTCAGTGCTATATGTAATCTGCATTTTTTTAAATCAAGATTGGTTTAAAAAAGCCAATGTTTTGAAATTATTAGCCAAGGATTAACCTTTCTTCAGTGAAAAGTCTTACACATAAAAATTTATGGTTTACATGGTTTAATGAGCTTCAGGATCCTTATTCTAAAATAAATTCATTCAGTTAATAGCTTTTGGTTTAAACAGCAAAGTATGAATTAGAATTTTACACATGGTAAGGTTAAAAACGCCTTTGGGTGGGAGTTTTCTTCAGATGCCATCACACATGAAACAATAAAAAGTTGTGCTGTGTTATACAGCAGCTTTATTTTTTATTTTTTTGATAAATATATATATATATATTAGATATTAAGCAACATCTGATGGGGTCATTTTAGGATATTTATTGGGGGAAAAACCTATTTTTTTTTATTTGCCGTTCCTGTAGATCCACTTCCATGTTAAAATCATCCATCATGAAATCTGTGTTATTGATTTAAAGCTGTTGGTACTGATAACAGCTTCAGCCATCTGGTTAGTTCGTTCTGCTTAATCACCATAATGCATCCTTCATTTTTGGATTCTCCACTATCTAATCTCCTCCACCTGACTGAAGCACATCAGCAGACCTTGACATCTAGCTCGCCTGACGGATGCACCTGTGCTGCTCAAGGCCACGGGCTGCTGGCAGATTAAGGACGAATCCAGCAGCAGGAGACAACAAGGAAATCGAAGCAATAGCAATATTTTTAATTTCATTTTTTAAATATCTTTTTTTTTTTTAAATGAAGCAATAGGTTGACCTACTTCTGATCAACTCTACTTTGCTTAATTACAAGGATCAGTAGACTTTTGTTTAAAGGTTTTTTTTTAAGTGTTATATTGTTTTCAAGTTTCTAGTCTAAAATTTGACCGAGGCTCAAATTTTGATCCAAAAAATGTTGGCTGTAAAGCCTGAGTTCTTAGAAAAAAATCCTGCTTTTCTTATTGTTTTAAATTTTCTTTTCTTTGAATCTTGTCCCCCTCTGTCATGTCTGCTGCGTTTTAAAGGTAATGTTGGTTATTTAAACTTTGCTGGACGACATTTTTAATTTGAGCAGCCTCCTTTAAGCCCCCAAATTTTATTCCCACATGTGAAAAAACCATGTGTCCAACTTTAACACCTTCACGGCTGATTTAATTTCCAATTATTAAAAAATACACACTTCAATGTTTTTTCCATTACAGGTAGGGGTGTAACAGTTAATTGATAAGTCAATTTATATTTCTACCATCCAACCAGATCGATCTGTCTGAGGCAGGTTGAAAATCAAATCAACCTATAACACTGGAAAATTGTTTCACGATGAAATAAATGGATTGTAATTGATATTGGAAAATACCATTTGGATTGACAAAAATTGTTTTATTTTACTATAAAGTAAAAATCGGAGTCACACTGGTTGAATTTTTGGCTAAAGATGTCCTGGATCGATTTTAGGTCAGTAAATCGGATCGTTCAAAATAAACTTATATCGACTATGAATCATATTGTCAACCGCAAACTATAATTTGAATCCAATTGTTGGTTAAATGAATGGTTACACCCCTAATTCAAGGTGATGTTAAGCTGAGTAGAGTCCTGGATTTTGCCACAAAGGCATGGAGGGGTTAAGTCTGACAAAATCTCAAGATTAGCCTAGTAACAACATATTTGATGATTCTGGTTTTTTTCTTTCTATAATGTGTGTATGCTGATCTTTGGGTGAACTCAACCACACTCTTTTTTTCTGTCAATCTATATTAGCTATTCATAGAATGATGTTGAGTTAGGCAACGTTAGCTCAGTCCAGTCCAAATGGAGATTTCATGCAAAGTGTTTGGCATTAGGAATCACATGGGTGACGTCAAAGAATATTGATCCAGAGCAAGTCCTCACGTTCCAGTGCCAATTTGAAGACGACCCAGAAGCTCAGACAGTAGATAAACATCAACATTCTAAAATCCTTAGATGGGTGGAACAAAGTCTAAAGCTTTGTTCAGCCCAACTATTGATCAACCCAACTGCCCATCAGAAAAATTCCCAATTTTCTTCAGTACCACAGATTTACAAAACCCTTAAAGAGTTTGAACTTCCTGTAAACTACAGCGTCTCTTCAGGACAATGGTGGCAACTGTCCACAGAAATAGATTATTTTGTGACCAGTGCTTTCTATGCTTAAATATACGATGCATTTGAGAATTATAAACCCAAGTTTAAAGTTAAAAAAATATATCTTAACTGATGGGAATGGTTGTAGTTATCTAGCAACTCACTATTATTAGTTTTAAATTAGTATAAATACATCTATGTTTCTATGGTAGTTACAGTTGTAAGATGCATTTATGCTCTGAAGGGGGATAAAGCTTTGGTTAAAGAAAGAAAATAGAAAAAGAAAAAAGTAAATGAAATAGTTTCCAAGTAGCTCCTTCAGATTAAGTTTTAAAAAATGTTCTTTAAAGGATGGATTAAGTACTTCTGGGTAAACTCACTGGTTGGATTCTGTTTTTGCATTTGGATGCATTTGGATTCCTCCGTTTTTTTCACGCTCTAATAATAAAAAGCACGAAGCTCTATATCTGCATCCTCTTCGCGCACGGCTAACACCTCTAAATGCTTGTTTGCATATGCGCAGTAGTTTCATCACAATATTCACTAATCTTTACTCGTCTAGTTTCTTATGATTTTCCAGCTCTAAGAGTCCAGGCTTGACTTATATTATACGACACATATATACGACAAGCGATTTGAAAAACACAATCTCTCTACAATTTATCGTTTTACTTTACATGAAATGCGCGTTTTAGAAATATTGAGATTTAACAATTAGACTTTACAACCTTTTTGGTTGTATTTGTATTTGGTCAATTCAGTGACAAAAACCTAAAAGAGCGTCGACCGAATCGCCAATGATCAAGTTTCGGGCGCCTGTTTTACGTGGGGTCTTTGAATGCAGCATCTCTAGCGCCTCGCTGCATTCATTTCCGGGAAACGAGGCTCTTCATCCACAAAGATGGCGACGCTGGCAGTGAGACGGGCTCCTCTCGGCGGTTTCAGTTTCGAAAACTGCAAGAGGTAAAGGCTTTCATTAAACATAATTTAGGCCGTTTTCTAGACAACGTCAAACTACACACGTTTCTGCTATTTAGTCCGGGTTAATGTGTGTTGTCGGTCCTTTTCTGGCCTCGTTGGCTTCTGTGTCGTTCACAATACAATGACTCAGGAGTTTCTGTATGCCGGCATCACCACCGGAAGGATTTTTGCCTCGTTTCAAATAAGCGACAGTAATTTCAGTTTATTTATTTATTCTTTGATAAACGTGCATTAATGTTGACTGGTATTTGTAGTTCAGCTGGACAGAAACCACAGTCGTAAACATTTCGTTTCGGGGCGTTCGTCCATGTTTTCCAATATTAAAATGAGCGTTTTTCGGTTCGGGCCTGTCGAAGCAGAAAAACCTAAGAAATGATTTTAGGAAAAAGCTACAGAAATAATCAGTAATAAGCGAGATGATAAAAATAAAAACGAACCAAAATGCTTTCTATGTAACTGCTTAAAGTCAAGGCTATTTGATAAAATACACAAATGCATAAAGATAACAAACACTCAAAAACAAAACAATAAAGCCTCCATTTAACTGCTAGAATCAAATTTTGTCTTCAAGCTTCTCAACTTTAGCCATCTTTTTTTATTTGCTTACAAAGAGTCTTTCAGGAAAGACTGCATGGTATACACAGCGAGTTTTTTAATTTAGTGAATAAAACGGTTGTAAAAAATGAATAAAATTAAAATAGTTTCTCATTAATGGTTGTGGTGTTTTATTTTGCTTTTTTTTTATCCACCACACCTTAAAAGTTGGAGCCTCCACTTTGACATGAAGGGAAAATCTTCATCACAAAGTCTTTGGTTTAAACCAGCTTCAAATATTTGACAGAGAATGAAGATTCAATCAAACAACGATGCCGAGCTGCTGAAGATGTTTCTGAACTGAGGAAACTTGTAAAATGGACATTTAGGAATGTTTCCTACAGAAAGGCTGAATTCAGCAGGAATATTCCAGCTTTGAAACCCTGAGACTGAAAAACTTCAAACATTTGTTCAAATGTTTATTCTTGTTTGGTTTGTGGAAGAAGCTAATGAGGACTCATAGATCCTCCTGTTATATAGTTTTCTTGGTGATGTCGGCAGTTGTCCTGGTAATGTTCCTGTTGTGCGTTTGTGTGTGTGTGTGGCGCACAGTTCCATGTGTTTTACGTGATGTGACATTAAATACTGTCTAAAAGTTTTAAATTGTACTGAATTAAATTAAAGTTAGATATTAATTACATGCAGATCATCGGCTACTTAAAAATATATTACTCCGAATATTTAGACATCAATTTTTTTCTCCGGACCTTAACTTCAAGCATTTTCTTCTGGCTGGACCTCTTTAAATTTTAGTTGAAGGTCCCTGCTCTAGTGAGTGGGACATCTGTTGGACGCAAAAAATATCAATTAATATGAATTTAAATTTTTTCTATATTTAACACAAAACCTGTGAATAAAACTGTCAGTAAAATATAGAAATATCCAAAACATGGATGTTATAGGTAGTGATGGAGAAACCAAAGCTTTCTGAACCACTGAACCAAAATGAATCAGGGGCTGTGAATCTGTATTTACTGGTACTGACAGTATAGAAAATTATAATTTGGAATTGATGATCTTTTCTAGTGGGGAGTGAACAATGACTGTGCTTTCTATAACATTTAGATATGGCCAGTGATTATAGTTTAGGGACACATCATTGGTTTGTAATTAAAAACAACAATTTCTCATAAATCTCTAAACTATCACTGACCAGAGCTCTCCATCAAACACCCACATTTTAAATGAAGTCTGAGGGATTAATCTGTCAAAATCCACACCACTTCCTGAATTAGTCACATGGTACAGCTGGGCAGCGAGGATTCGGGCAGCAAACCTCGATATTGGCACGGCCAAAAGACCCCCTACTTTACTCGGCCTCAAAGCTTTGATACGGAACGTCACGTCACTGCATTTGTGTAAAAGATATAAATAAACTTTGAATGAAGAGGCAAATAAGTTCTTGTTGATGTTGCTTCAAACGCCACACAGTGAAGAAAACTAGAATTTCAATTTTTACATATTCAAAGTAAAGTCATGTTAGTTGTTTGGGTGGATTGTAAATCCTTCACTCTGATTTTTAACTTTTAGCTTTGATTTCTGTTTCTCCACTGTTATTGTGGCTTTAATATTCAACATTTATTTTAGCGTTCATGTCTTTTTGTTTGTTTGACTTCTTTGTTTTCAGAAATTCTATTTTGGAAAGTGAAGCAAGCAAAGTGGGCTTTAGCGTGCCAACGGCAAGAAAAACAGGAACAACCATTTGTGGT
Organism: Oryzias sinensis; assembly: GCA_037389245.1. Classification (NCBI taxonomy): domain Eukaryota; kingdom Metazoa; phylum Chordata; class Actinopteri; order Beloniformes; family Adrianichthyidae; genus Oryzias; species Oryzias sinensis. Next base: position 23,477,658 of record CM074502.1, on the reverse strand, counting down.
GTTGTGTTCAAGGTGAGTGAGTGAAAGATGCGCCGATCGCCTGGAGAGCTCATCATATTGTTCTATCAGTTTGTAACTACTCAGCACATATTGATTGACCTGTCAAAGCTGTAGATAATCATAATCGTCTCTGTTTGATCTGATAACTGAAGAAAATCAGTTTTCATTGCTTTATTAGTCAGTGTTGTCTACCGCCATCTCCTGGTAGCTTCCTGTTATTGCTGATGGATGCTGCATAAAAACCGACTAAATTAATTTGCAATTGTTTATGTAGAAATTGAGTTTTATTATTATGCTAAGTACAGAAACTGATGATTCTTAGTTTTTGGTCGTCTGTAAAATCATTTGAGTTGAATGGAGCTGATTCTTTGTGGAGTAATGTTGTGGATCTGTGTGAAGGATGGCATTGTCCTTGGAGCGGACACTCGAGCCACTGAGGGTATGGTTGTAGCTGACAAGAACTGCTCTAAAATCCACTACATCTCCCCCAACATTTAGTAAGTACGGCAGAATGCAGGCCTCATTCTGATGAGCACTGAAACAAGCCCACAGGCTGCACCACAGTAAAGGCGTGTGAGCTCTAACCTTCTGCCTGTTCCAGTTGTTGCGGAGCGGGAACGGCCGCCGACACCGAGATGACCACGCAGATCATCTCCTCCAACCTGGAGCTGCACGCCCTGTCTACCGGCAGGCAGCCTCGCGTGGCCACGGCCAACCGCATGCTCAAGCAGATGCTCTTCAGGTTTGTGAGCTCTTTACTTTCAGAGTGAGATGGAAATGCAGCTGTGCGTGACTGCGGTACTGTGTGTTGATGCAGGTATCAGGGTTACATTGGTGCCGCTCTGGTCCTGGGTGGAGTGGACTGTAACGGACCTCATCTCTACAGTATCTACCCTCACGGCTCCACTGATAAGCTTCCTTACGTCACCATGGGTTAGTCCTTCTTCATCAAACTCCTTTGCCTGATGATCCTCAGCAGCAGCAGCAGCGTTTGGACTGATATCGGATCAAAGCTGGGTTTTTTCTCTTCAGGCTCCGGCTCCCTGGCTGCCATGGCCGTGTTTGAAGATCGTTACAAGACGGGCATGGAGGTGGGTCATAGCTCCCAGAACCAGTGCTTGTCCTGCTGAGGGCTGGTCTTCATTTTCTTTCCTCATGTCATCGATCGACTGGAACTGTACTCTTTTAAACTTTTAGGATGGAAATATGGTGAACATTTCAGGATAAAAATAAAACATTTCAGGTCCAAATTAATCTAGATGTTTATGTTTTGTTTATTGCTGAAGTTAACCATGAAGTTGACTGAAAAATGTGAAAGTGTGACATAGTTTGAAGTGGTAAAAACCATTTTTCTTGGTGTTTAGATGAAGTAGTAAGAATCAAGTTGGAGTTGTGAGTCGCTGGTCTCGATCTGGATCGGTCCACAGCCCCAGTCCTGCTGCCTGTCGCTCTGCACTGACGCTCTGTTCACCGTAGGAGGAGGAAGCCAAGCAGCTGGTCCGTGATGCTATTGCTGCTGGGATCTTCAACGACCTGGGCTCCGGCAGCAACATCGACCTGTGTGTCATCACCAAGGGCAACGTGGACTACATCCGGCCGCATGACGAGGCCAACAAGAAGGGTGTCAGGTAAAAGCAGACTCTCTGCTGCACATCAGGCCAGGTCATTTGAACAGCAGGCAGCTCCGGTGCGTGACATCACACCGCTCTGTGGCTGATAGCAGATCAGCTCAGGGGACTGAAATGAAAGGCAGCCGTGTTTGCCTGCATGATGCAGAAGAACCCTCTCTGAGGGTCTCAGACTGTCTTATGAACTGGATCCTGAACCGGTGTGTGTGAGCAGCAGCTGACCTTGTCTTGTTGCTGTTCTGCTTAAAGGCATGTCGAGCTTGAAGGCGTGCAGCTGTGAGTACACCAGGGTGTGATCTGATAGTCTCCTACTAACCAGCTCAGCAGTATTGACGTGGCTTTGACCTCACATGCCTCCGGTGCATGTCTGCGTGCAGTGATGTACGTTTAACTTGGATCTGGACTCAGCTGGGTTTTGTTCTTGCAGAACCGGTGACTACAGATACAAAAGAGGAACCACGGCCGTGCTGAGCAAGGTGGTGAACCCTCTTGACCTGGAGCTGCTAGAAGAGACGGTCCAAACCATGGACACCTCCTGAGCCCACAGTCTCTGGTTTCCTGACACCCTTGTTGTACGTCAATGGTTTGCAATAAAGCTTTGAGTTGGTGACATGTTTCTGTCTGAAGGTCCACCAGGTTCAGTCCGACGTTCTGATCCGAACACAGGGGTGCATCAGTCAGAATGTTTCCTGTTTTACTGTCTTCACAACCATGGGAAAAATGAATCATCCGAATCCTGGAGTCAGTCAGTTTCACATGTGACGATGAGGAACACGACTAAAGCGAATCTAGAGCAGAAAACGGCCTGGATGCTACCATGTTAGAGCAGAGCGTAAAGTGGAACACTGAATGCTTTGGAAACATTTCTATTTCTTCTGGCACTTTCCATACCTCTGTGGTATGTAAAACTCTCTGCTTTCAGCTATTTTGGTATCAAAATATTATCTCATTCAGGAGATTTCTATGATTTATGGATATGATTTCAAGTTTTCAAAATATGACTTTCAGCCTCATAGGAAAGAATGAGAAAGCGATCAACTCATTGACTGTATATGAGAACTGGAGTGAGCTTGTCACTAATAGAAAATGGTTTACTTCCAGTTCCAACCAAATGAAGTAAATTCAGCTGACATTGTTTTGCGATATTGAAAGCGCCATCTTTGAGCTAGACATCAGTAAGTAGTGATTGGTCTGAGTCCATGTTTCTATGGAAACCACTCTCACCGATCAGGAGGGAGCTTGTTGGACTGTTGGAAAGCAGACTGGGAGAATCATTTAAGCACGCTTTTATTGAGGCATCTGACTGGTCCGTTTGAATCAAGATCATGATTTTAAAAAAGGTGTCAGAGGAAGAATGGTTACTCTGATCAATAGAATGGCTGTTCATTTCTCTACAGAAGTCTACAGGTTTTTGGCTTCTTGGAACCAGCAGGTACTTCCTGTTTGGAAGGCCGGGTCCAGTTCTCATATACAGTCATTGGTTCAATCTAATGCTCAATGTTCCCCTCATGTTTTATGGGTGGCTGGGAGGGTTCATTTTTATTTTTTAAGTATTTTTCAGGTTTTAGATTCTGCAGCACTTTATGCTACATTGTATGACAAGTATTACTAAAAAAAAAAACGATTAATTTGATTTGGACTAATTTAGCAAGACTGACAGCTGGAAGGGGCCACCCTTTCCTTCAGTCTGAGACATCGAGTTGAGGTTTGAGGAGAAGCTTAAGCTTTTTATAGACAAGTATTCCAAACAATTTCAGCCACAAAGTGTCTTCTTCTGAATTCAAGACACAGCTGACATCAGCAACTCCCAGTCCCAGTTAAGGTCAGAGAGCAGCAGGGCTTGACCCTTGTTGCCATCCTAGGGACTTTAACATTGGGAGTTGGGTCATCTAGACCCACTAGACAGTGCTCTGAACCTTTTTTCTTCAATGATTTGTGATCTTCACTGGTGTCCATGGATTACATGAAATCTTTCCACCTTTATCCACCTTTGTTATGGTAGGGAGAACACGTCAAAGTAAGGGTGGGGTCATCTAAGATAGCACAAGGGTTAACCTCACTTTGATCCTTTCAGGATCACTTATCTAGATTTAGATTCTAGTTTCAGGATCTCATCAGGAAAAAAAAACATTTATGTCTTGGAAAAAAGCTTGACTTTGTGCCACAGAAATCCAGACTTAACCTCCGAACAAAGAATGAACAACTGTTTTAGATGGAAGTGAAACGTTTTCATGCATTTCAGTCGACGCCAGTGGAGGAGAATAACAGAAAAGTCAGCGGAAACGGCTCAGGATGCCAACACTTCAGAATCCTTTTGACTCACAGTAGTTTGTTGTATTAACAGTTGAACAGGTCTTTCTTGTGAAGTCAGCAGATGTTTTATATTTAAGACGCCTGTAAACATCAAACACGGTTATGAACAGAAGAAAAACAGTTTCACAGCAGTAGAACTATTTTACACTAACAATTATATCTTGGTATTTAGTTTTGTTAGCTTCTGTTGCAACTTTGTCAAACATCACAGGTGTTACCTGTTGTGTTACCCTGGCACGCAAAGGTAAACGTTGAACAAAACTGAGAAATCCCTCAGAGTCAGAGAAGCCCAGACCTTTAAGGCATCAGCCACGGTCCAGCTGATTCAGCATTTAACAAACCCAGTAGTCACAACACTTCCCCTTAGTTCCTGTCAAAATAAAAGCATCAAGTAACCCTTGTGTTATCCTAGGCATGTTAACGTTGGGAGTGGGGTCATCTAGACCCACTAGACCAGAGGTTCCCAAACTGGGGGGCGCGCCCCCTAGGGGGGGCGCGGAGGTATTGCAGGGGGGGCGCGGTGGAGTTTTTTTTTTTCATACTTTATTGACAGACAACATGATACAATAACAATGTGAATGTCTCAGGGGGAATTGAAATGTGTACATATTGCAGAAAAATATAAGAAATAAAACAAAAAGTATATAAATATGTACACATACATATACAACATAAGACAAAAAGAATTTTTACTTCAAAAATCTTTGGGGTTTAATAAATTTTAAATCTTTCAAAAATTAAATTAGTTCGAATTGCTTTTTGGTTTTGCAGATGTTTGATAATGGTACAGTACTGATTGATTTCACTCAAAAACTGCTGGATTTTAGGTTGGAGTTTGACCATTTGGCTTTATGGATATGGAAACAATTGTGTAATGAAGATACAATCTTTGTCTACTTTGACATTAAGGTAACCCAGAATAATGTCTTTATCTAAAAATGTAACAGTTTGTTTAGTTATATTTCCAATATAGTTTCCCACTTCAATCCAAACCTTATTTGTATGTCTGCAGTCCACAAACAGATGATAAATAGTTTCCTCCTGAGTTCCACAGAATGAACAAAACAGGTCCATGTCCACAACAAATCTACTCAAAGTTTTTTTGGTAGGATATATACAATGCAATTTTTTGAAGGACACCTCTTTTATTTTGTTATTTAGACAGTATTTATTGCTAATAGTCCAAGCATAAGTCCATTTTATGTCCACAAATTTGGATTCCCAATAAAACCTCCCAGCAGGTAAGGTTGTGGTCTGTAAAAGATTTCTTATTTGTTTATTGGAAACTGAATTAACACAAACATCCACATTGTCCAAAGAAATTGTCTGGGTTCTTAATTGACTTGTGTTCTAAATCCCTTTAAACAGTTGAAGTAGACTGGTTGGAACGGCATCTAACACTATTGCATATTCTCTGGGTGGAACAGGAATACCGAATTTTAAAAGAAATTCTTCATACGTCAGAAGATGTCCATGAGAATTAAAAAGGTTGTCTGATTAAAACAATATCATTATCTTACCTTCTAGGAAAAAAGTGATTTATTCTTGTATTGTACATTACTGTTATTCCAAATACAACAAGTTGTTGGAGAAAAATTATGTTTATAAAGGAGTTTCCAGGCCAGCAGGGCTTGTTTGTAAAGGTTTGAAAGTTTTGTGGGTAATTCTTCTGTTTTATAATTACATTTTAGCAAGAATTTAATGCCTCCCATTGTGTCAAATATATATTTGGGAAATGCATTCCAGATATTGTCTTCCCCTTTCAATAAATTACTTAATCACTTTATTTTAAAAGAGTTGTTTCAAGTTTCAAAGGTTAATACATCCATGCCCCCATGTTTTCTGGTGTTACACAAAACAAATTTTGCTTAAGTAATGACATTTTTTCCTCCAAAATCAAATAATGTTTCGTTTAATAGGTTACAGATGTGTTTTGGCATTTCTAAAGACAGAGACATAGACAGATCTAGAGATTCCTTCAGCTTTAGATAACAGAATTCTACCGTTCAGAGAAAGATTTCTCATTAACCACATGTTATAAGGCGCGGTGGAGTTTAGAAACAAAGGATTTGTATGTTTGTGTCAGTGTGGGGGGGCTCGAAAATATTCTAATCTTCAGAAAGGGGGGCCCTGCAGAAAAAGTTTGGGAACCACTGGATTACATGAAATCCTCTTCACCTTTATTCACCTTAGTCATGGTAGGGATGACACGTCAATGTAAGGATCGGGTCATCTGGACCCAATAGGATAGCACAAGGGATAAGGCATGCTTCTGGACTTCCAAACAGGAGGAGAACATGCAAAACAGAAAGCTGGGATTCCAACACTTTTGGACAATTTCTGCATGTTTTTCTACCTGGATTAGGATGAATTGTCCCCACAAACATTAGGCTAAGAAAGCTTTTGCTTTGTTCACCTTTGCCAGTCGGCTCACAACTCTCCTAAGGCTACAGTCTCACATGAGTTTTTATAAAAAAAGAAGAATTGTTATTGAAATCATGAAATTGTGTTGGTTTCTCTACAAGAGTTTCATGGGGAGGTAAAATGCTATCCTGATTATTTCTTTAACAGAATGATAAAACATTGTTTTTAGCCTAAGTTCTTCCTGATATTTTGTTTGTTGACTCAAACCAGCCCCACCCACCCACAGTTTACCCCCTATTGCCTAGGGGGGAGTTTTTGTTCTGTTGAGTAACAGTATATCTGAAAGGGTGTTGTCTGTCAAATGGGAGGTTACCGGTAACTAGGTTAAAGACGCACTGAATCATGCTTACACTCTGGAAATAAAGCTTAGCATTTGCAGATATGTTGAATGGGGGGTCAAGCGTGTTACACCTTAAAGCTGAGTTTCATCCGGTCGTTTTGGTTTGCTGTGCTGTATGGTAGGATTGGATTTAGTTCAAAAGTTATCCTGAATGTAATGAATGCCAGAGGGGCTTTGGTGGAAAATCAGTTAAGGAATCAGCTTACAGATATGTTGCAGAACATTTTATTTTAAATAAAAAGGCAGCTTTGTTCACTGTTCCACAAAGATTTTTAGGGATTTATTCTAAATGAGGACTTTGTCAAAAAGCAACATGCTTTTTATAAGCATTTAAACATTTTTAACAGATATTACAGTACAATAAAACAAGATAATTACTAACTATGTTTCAAAAAAAGAAAAAAGGTTCTTCAAACCAGGGCTCTAAGAATCTGGGAGGAAGACTCCCAAGGGCGTGCGTTGACTGATGAAAAAGTGCACCACAGTCCACATGTGTGGGCCATGTCAGTTTACGTACTGAGAGGTTCTGAACCTTCTGGCTGAGCAGGCATTTGGATCACTCAGGTGCTGGAGGTTTTCACGTGCATTTGGTTGGCGATCTGCAGCACAAAGATGATGTCTGGCCTCTGGTCAGGTTCAGAGTTGATGCACATACTGACCAGCTCCCGCGGCTGCCAAAGAAAAACGAGTTTGGTTATTCTCAGCAACTTTGCTCATTTCCTTAATTTCCACTATTGTCTCTAGCTACGTATACATGTGACACGTGCTCAAGATCACGCTAAACACGGGTTCTTGAACGTGCATTTACGCCAGTGTTCACACTGGACAAGTGGCCTTGTGGTAGAGTGTCCGCCCTGTGATTGGAAGGTCATGAGCTCAAATCCACGCCAAGTCACACCAAAAAAAAAAAAAAATGTGACCCAATACCTGCTTGACATTCAGCATTAAAGGGGGTCTGATGGGGGGGGTTAAATGGTTCCCAAGTGTGTCTGCAGCTCACCACTCCCCCAGGAGATGGGTCAAATGCAGAGAAAAAATTTCACACACCTAGGCTTGGTGTAAAACGTTGAGAATCTTACTCCATGTTTTTTCTTTCACAGCTCTATTCCGAATTATGAAAGACTTGATGTCATAGAATTCCAGCCGCGCACAAACTACAATTATTAATTTCTCCTCCATTGTCATCCATACATCACTACCAAATGAGAGTCCCTGATTGGTCAAAGTTTGACCTGGTTTCAGTTCATATTCTATGGCCGCACGTTTTGTATGTAGAGCCGGTTGTAGAAACTTAAGTAGCGATGTGTAAATGTGAGAGTTGTGAACGCTAAAGCCTGAAACGCAAATGTGTCTGTGTTTGCATAGACTTTTCATTGGAAGTGGGCACCTGAACGCGTGCGGCTGAGCGTAGCTTTATAGTTAAAATGCAACTCCTGCTGGACTTCAATGCTATAGAAGCAAAAGTGAGGTCAGGTTTTGGATGAAGCTGGTAAGCTAAGAATTTTAGATGGTGTCTGCAAATGTTTTGACCAATGAGGACCAATCACTTCAGGACAAATGTACTTTTAGTGTGTGTTTACTACCATCATGAAAACATGAAATAGACAGAAAGATTTTAAGAAGACATCATCATATCAAGCTTAAAATGTAAGTAAATCGTGTTACTGTCTCAGTCATTTATTGTGCAAAGATGGCAGTCAACAATGTTCCTCAGGTCACTAGGTGAGAGTCTGGTCCTGGATTGAAATTCATGTTTACCACAATTGTCTAACCCTTTTTTAGAACTGACAAAACCCTTGTACTGTGATAACATTTGGATTATAGCTCGGATTATAGTTCGAACCACAATTATCCACCCAGGAAGCAAACAGTTAACATTAGAGCTGTCAATCAAAATGCTTCTGATAAATGTAGGAAATACATGAACACAGTTTAAGATGTGGCCCAATAGAAAACATCCCACTGATCCTTTTTAAGGGTTTAAAATAACAGTAGAACACATAAACAACCATTTTCATTTAACCCTTGTGCTTTCTTAGATGACCCCACCCTCACATTGACGTGTTCTCCCTACCATGACAAAGGTGGATAAAGGTGAAGAGGATTTTATGTAATCCATGGACACCAGTGAAGATCACAAATCATTGAAGAAAAAAGGTTCAGAGCACTGTAGTGGGTCTAGATGACCCAACTCCCAATGGTAGAGTGCCTAGGATAGCACAAGGGTTAAGACACAGGGAGAGTGACACGCTCATATGCTAGCTCGCTGAAATACTTTACCTTGTCAGAGTACTGGTCAGGTGGGAGTGGAGGGTAATCACACTGCTCAATCTTTCTGCAGAGAGACAGCAGGTTCATCTTGTCCCCATAGAAGGGGCTCTGCAGTGCTGCCATCTGTAGATAATAAAGCAAGGAGGAGGAAACCAAACGTCTGTGAGGTTCTGTTGAAGAGCGCTGATGATGACGAGGCAGCAAAAATGAAAAACAATCAAAATATTTCTCACAAAGCTTCCTATCTTAGAGGGTCTATACCACACAAACTCAATGTATCTATATCAGCTCAGGAGAACTCGCTCGTGTTCGTGGATCAGAAGGGGCTGATGCTCAGAGAGCAGGTTTTTAGAGGAATACTCTGAAATGCATGAACGGAACCGTTCATGGTTCATGGTCCAGACTGCAGCAGCACGTCACACGTCTTCCTTCATCTAAGAGGTGAGTTCAGACTTTTACGGTTGGCTTTGGAAGCTCAATAACTATTTGCAGCCGTCCAAAACAGAATGTGTTTAGACTTTTTGCAGTCAGTTCAGATGACAGCAAACAAAAAATAAACATAAGAAAGTGGAATTTAAAAAAAGCTTCAGGGTTGACTCTGAGGTTTCAACGTGTCAAAGGTTTGTAAAACAAGATGTGTGAACGCTGGAACAGTGAATGTAATCAAACCAAGCTCACACGAGGAAACATGAGCTGACCTCATATAGGAGACAACCCAGAGACCAGATATCGGACTTAAAGTTGTATCCGTTCTCGTGGATCCTTTCAGGTGACATGTAGTACGGCGTTCCCACTAAACAGACAGACACACATCAAACAATTTGACGTTGCTATTAGAAATAGTTTATGCAGCAGAGAAATGCAGGTGAATCCTCACCGAAACAACTTTACCAACTGTTAAACTCGGTTTCTTCTATTCAACAAAGGGATTTGCGATGTTGTGTACGACAGTCTGTTTGCCTCGCTGGAGCGGTTTACCTAGAGAATGTGCTGCCGTGGTTTTGGAGCTGAAGAAGCGCCCAAGCCCGAGGTCGCCCAGCTTCACCTCCCCTGTGGCTGTGATGAACACGTTGGCTGGCTTGATGTCTGAATCACACAAAAAACACATCACAGATGCAGCAGACAACCGTAGCAGGAAATATTGAAGTTCTCCGCCAAATATTCCGGCAGAATTCTTAAGAATTGTGGAGCTGATTTACTGAGATCCCTAAAACTGTAGCGCATCGTTGTGTCCACATGCAAATATGTCACGTGTGCTGTTTATTTAGGGTTTGCAGAGGATTCATTAAGACTGAGCAAAGCAAGCAGACACATACTGCAGTATTAAACTGAATAGAGAGCAGAGAATCAACATGGGGATTGAATGCTGCTGGTAAAAATGACATTTTCTGCATCACTCGAAGATTTGCTGGCATCTGTTATGCAAAAGATGCCCTCGGTTTCTGTAACACAAGCCCATAGGTCAATTCAACACGCACTTTGGACACTATGGATCAACCTGCATCTAGGCCAGGGATGGGCAAACTTTGGCCCGGGGGCCATATGGGGCCTACTGAACTATTTTATCTGGCCCGCCAAACTGGAATAAGTTATACTCATGATCCTTATTAATGTTTTTTCCCCGTAATTCTGGTTTCTCCCCGTAGTCTCCGATTATTCCAAAATCACATGAACGCAGCCTTTCTCTAAGTTTATGTTTCTCCCTGAGGGACATCAACCCATTGGTGTAATTGACACTATGAGAAAAAAAGCTAAGGTTTTGAATGAAAAACTCATAAATGCTCTGAACTAAATCCTTTGTATACATTTTCAATCAAAATTCAAGCATGTTTTCAACCAGATTTCATGTTCATTCTTGTTCTTTTACCAAAACACACCCCATCTCTATCTTCTCCTGGTCTGCTCCTTCTGTCACAAGTTAGACCCTTGTGGCCCACGAGTTAGTCAGAAAGTCTGCCCAGGCCTAATCTAGGCTGACAACAGTAAAAATTTGAAATCTTAGAAGTTAAAATTAGAAAGACATCATTTGTTTTAAGCTTTATTCATCACTACAATTCCATATTTACCCTGCAATCTCATGGAAGCATTTCAAAGTGGCATATAGTGTATATGTTAGTCTCTGCTCGTGGCATTGTTAACGTGCAGAAAAGACTCGCTCATTGTTGCCTTAGATTGTATCATTTCCTCTTGAAAACACTGACTGCAGCCAATTAGATGGAAATTTGTGCCTTTCCCATTCAGACGTTCATATAGAGATGCAAACAGTCCTGCCTTTTGTCTAATCAATCACTCTGTGTGAGCTAGATTAGTCCATTTGTCAGAATTCCTTCCTGTTTTCACGCTCATTTCCATAAGAATCAAAGGTAAATGTGCAAAATGAGTTTATGTTTACTACTTTGGACATGTCATCCAGCTAGGAAATGATAAACAGCTTGTTTTGGGGAGTTTGCCCGCTTTCATGTAAATCTTGCATGTCATCTGATGCTGCATATTGTTGAACAAGGAGCCTGAAAGAAGAACTGGCATTTAGTTTGAATCCATTGTTCTTTTTTGAGAAGGTAGTGTTGGGTTTATACTTTTTGGTTTGTAAGTTTTCAATCAATTTGTTTTGTTTTCTCTAAATCAATCCTTTGGTTGGTGACACTGAGCTTGATTCTCCTTGAAGCTAATTTGAGCTCCAGTTCTCTGTTATTCTGTTCATTTTATTGAGTTTAATTCCTGTAAACAAATCTCAAATCCTTATATTCATCTCTGTTATCATCATCATCACGCTGAATGTTGATGAAACACCTTCACTTGAAAAACCAAACGTGGTGGAACTGACTGAACGGAGACCAAAGAACAGCATGGGAATGATGAAGACAGAAAAGAACAGCAGGAGAAGCAGTGAGTTTACCGCGATGCATTACTCTGCGTGAATGCATGTGTTCCAGGGCACTGCACAGCTGCACAAAGTATTTCCAAATGGTCCTTTCAGGGATTAGTCTCCTCTTCTTCTTAAAGTACTGTGCACACAGAAAGGAGAAGAAGAGCTAAAGAGAACGAGTACTGAAAGATCAGGACCAGTTTTCATCAGATTCATTTGAATAAAAACAGTCAGAGCTCCATAAACAGACATCTACAACACGTGATCTTATTTCTGGGATGTCTACTTTCTGTGTTCAACATCAGAGATGCCTCAGCTTCTCTGACCTTTATCATCTGGGACAGATCTCCAGCATCTGCCAGCTCCAAAACGATGTTGAGCTCATTGTCTTCGATGAAGGAGTCCAGGTACTTGATAATGTTGGGGTGGTTCAACTGCTGCAGAGGACAAAACAGAGACTTTCAGTCTGATGCTTCCATCGGCACAAGACACTCAGCATCTGTGAGGACCAAGAGCTGCAGCTGAAGCTCGATGACATGACCAGCGTTCCCTTGGTTACGTCTAGCCAAACACACTGAAACCCTCGTGAGAGACAGAGCAGGAGAAGGATAACAATTTAAGACTCAAAGACCTAAAGAAAAAAATATATATTTTAGTAGCAGAATCCTAGAATATTATTCAATTTAAGCTTTTAAAAACTGATCACACTGGCAGGATTTTAATCTGGATTTAACCCAAAAACAACTATCTTCAGGGCTTTTAAAGTTAGGTAAGCAAATTTGTTTGGGTTGTTTTTTTTGGGAAGCAGCAATTAACAGCAGCCAAAAAATAAAAACATAAAAATAGAAGCAAAAAAAGACATAAAAAAAAATTATGCAAAGAAAAGAAAAAAAACAAGGGCCAGATTTGACCCCGAGGGCTAAAAAAAGAGGATTATGCAGTCTTGGATAATATGATTTATTTTTCAATGTTATGGATCTGTTTACTATTTGAACTGCTTTTATTACGCCCACACACATATAAACTTACGTATTTAACAGGTTCACAACTGCAATATTTGTCACAGTTATGTGGGAAAAATACTCAGATTGTTTTTTACCTTCATTCAAATACCTTTTCTTACCAGTACTTCAACTTTTAATTCAGTTTTTAAAATTTTACATTACATTAAGTAAAGTTTTAACCCTCTACTAAAAAATCAATCTAAATTTAAGGAGGGGTAATTTTAGGATATGACTATCACCTGATTCATCATTTTCCAAAAGGAGTATAAAAAACAAAAGTCTTTTCTGAAAGGATATTTAGAAAGCCTTGTTAACCTTTAGAAGGTCAATCTCTTTGATGCAGTCCTGGCGAGCTTTTGCATCCATCATCTCAAAGATCTGAAATCACAAACAAATTTACAAATACATAACCTATTCATCTTTAGTGATGAAATATCAAATTGGGCAAAACTACATTAGTATCCTGTAAACACAGTAAAAAAACATCTAATGAATGTTTCCATCACCTATCCTGCCTTAAGAATCAATCCCCTTTGTCTGCTTCATGTCTGTGTAAGTGTGCTTTAAATCCTTAATTTGTTTGTTTTCATGCCGGAGCTCTGAGTGATCTGAAAGGAAACTACCTGGACTTTCTTAAGAACCACAGACTGTCGGTCCAGCAGGCGCACAGCTCTGTAGACCTCACTGAACTGACCACGACCGATCTTCCTCTCCACACGAAAGTTTGCCATGGAGCAGCGGAAACCGCAGCCCGTCGGATTTTTCTGTGCAGGAAAACACAAAAGGTCCTTAGGCTTAAGAATGGGCTCGCCCGTTCAAGTGACCACTTTTAATGAAAAATCCTTATTAAGAATTATACGACACTGAGACTTTCATATGATGGAATAGAGCTGTGAAAGGAAAAGCCTGGAGCGAGATTCATGAGACTAGCACCGCAGAGAGAACAAATATATAAATTTATATCTAATGCAAAATTGATCATTGATCAACTGTCCATAGTTATGGTGTTATTTGAAAAACTGTAAGAGTGTTGCATGTCCTACCTGATCCTCCGGCCTGACTGGCTCACACAGGTGATCATGGTTCTCCACCGTGGTTTGGTGGCTGTTCTGTGGCTCCATTGTAACATGCAGCTGAAACAAATGGAATGAATAAAATCACTATCAGGCTGAGGACAACGGGAGAGATGAACATGTGGATAACAGACAAAAACAGCAGCTTTTATAAAGGGATTTTGAGTACAAAATGGTCTCCACACATAACTCATATACACTATATAACCAAAAGTATTGGCTCACCTCACCTGCCTTGACTCACATATGAACTGCAGTGCCATCCCTTTCTCAACCCATTGAGTTCAACATGATGCCAGTCCACCTTTAACAGCTATTACAGCTTCAACTCTTCTGGGAAGGCTGCCCACGAGCTTTGGGAGTGTGTTCATAGGAATTTTTTAACCATTCTTCCAAAAGTACATTGGTGAGGTCACACACTGATGTTGGTGGAGAAGGCCTGACTCTCAGTCTCTGCCCTAATTCATCCCAGAGGTGTTCTATCGGGTTCAGGTCAGGCCAGTCAAGTTCATCCACACCAGACTGTCATCCATGTCCACTCATGTTGGAAGAGGAAGGGCCCGCTCCAAACTGTTCCTACAAGGTTGGGAGCATGGATGTCCCAGATGTTTTGCTGATGTTTTGATGTTTTGCACTTGGTGATGTGTGGCTTGGATGCAGCTGCTCTGCCGTGGAAACCCATTCCAAGAAGCTCTCTGCGTGCTGTACTTTGGCTAATCTGAAGGTCACATGAAGTTTAGAGCTCAGTAGCCTTTGACCGTGCAGAAAGTCAGCGACCTCTTTGCACTACGTGCTTCAGCATCCGCTGACCCCATCTCCGTGGTCTACCACTTTAGGGTTGAGTTGACTCTTCCATTTTGTTATGATAGAGCTGACAGTTGATTGTGGAATATTTGGGAGCGAGGACATTTCATGACGTATTGTTGCACAGGTGGAACCTTATAACAGTTTCACGCTGGAATTCTCTTAGCTCCTTAGAGTGACCCATTCTTTCACGAATGTTTGTTTAACAGTCTGCATGTCTGAGGGGTTGATCTTATACACCTGTGGCCAGGCCAAGAGATTAGGACACCTGATTCTGATCATTTCCATGGGTGAGCCAATACTTTTGGTAATATAATTTAACTACAAGGCCAGAGATTCTGGCCTTAATGGAATGATCTGGACTGGAAATGTGTGCTATGAAAACTTAAAAGCCCCACTCCGATCATTTTTAAAATGTTTCCAGTGAACTTTCAATTATCATTATGCCGTTTTTAGTCAAAAACGTGTTGTTTTCAAGGACATAGTTTCTGGAGAGTGGCAGGAGTTCAACAAAAATGGACCTCTGGGTTGTGGGCAGGACCACTGGTGTCGAGCAAGCCCGTCCCCCCTTCCCCTCACCATTGCAAAGTGGAGTAAACAGGGAGCTTGTGGTCCGCTCAGTGTATTTTCTGTCACAAATAAGCTCCTCTTCAAATGGCATTGTTTGTCTGCTCCTGCAGTCACAACAATTTGACTTATAAAATTGTAATCTTAATTTTCTTTATATATGTCGTCCATAATCATAAAAATGTCACACGAACATGTTAAAAACACCAAAAACACACTTTCTAACAGAGTGGATGTTCAAATGATAAAGCTTGGTTTGATGTTATTTCATTTTGTGTATCGTCTTCACACACACCTTAGTCATTAACTTATAAATAAACTAAAAGTTTCCATGTATCCATGAGTATCCACTATAGCATGTACATTCATTCATTTTCTATACCGTTTTATCCCTTCCGGGGTCACGGGGCTGCCGGAGCCTATCCCGGCCACTCTGGGGTGAAGGCAGGGGGGACACCCTGAACAAGTCGCCAGTTTGTCGTAGGGTAGAATGTCCTCAATCACTCACATCTATGGTCAATTTAGAGTTGCCAATTAACATATGAAGCATGTTTTTGGATGGTGGGAGGAAGCCAGAGACCCCGGAGAGAACCCACGCATGTACGGGGAGAACATGCAAACTCCACACAGAAAGGTCCCCCATTGATGTTGTTTTTCATGTCCCCCAGCCGGGACTTGAACCGGGGGCCTTCTTGCTGTGAGGCAAGAGCGCTAACCACTGCGCCACCGTGCAGCCCGGACTGGATGTACATCATTGGCTTATTTGCTTATTAATACCATGTACAGCATTTGCTTATTTCCAAGAATTACAAAACCAAGTAGGATAACTGCAAGTTGTGCAACATTAATTGATAATATATTCTCCAATGACATTGAAAATAAAACAGTTAATGGGTTGCTAATTAATGAAATCAGTGACCATCTTCCAGTTTTCACAGTATATGACAGTAGATATGTCAACCACAGGTTGCATTTCTCAAAGCTGAACAACTTGAGCATAATTGGGATGTGATTTATCAAAAAGAAACTGTTGATGAGGCTTATGAGTATTTTTTGCTGATATTTGGTTCGTGGTATGATAAACATTGTCCAGTTAAAAAGTTCAAGGAAAAAATTAAGTATTTCCATTGTCCATGGATTACAAAAGGATTGCAGAATGCATGTAAGAAAAAGAATACTCTTTATAAAAACTACTTAAAAAAGAGAACAAAAGAGGCAGAAACTAAATACAAAAAATACAAAAATAAGTTAGCGCAGATTATAAGAACATACAAGAAGGAATATCATGGAAAACTTTTAGAGGAAAACAAAAGTAATATCAAAAAAACATGGGGCATACTTAATACTATTCTAAGAAGGGGTAACAAGGAAGACTCCTATCCAAAGTACTTCATTAGTAAGGGTAAAGAAATAGATCATAGGGAAGAGATTGCTAAAAGATTTAATGATTTTTTTTTGTAAACGTGGGACCTGAATTAGAAAAACAAATCCCGGATCCGGATCCAGGAACATTTGGAAAGGATGTGCAAATATTGACAGAAATCCCAGTTCAATGGTTCTTAACCCAGTTACTAAAAATGAAATATTAAAGACAGTGAGAGGAATGAAGGGTAAACTCTCTACTGATGTCAATGGCATTGAAATGGCTTTGGTGAAAACAATAATCAGTGGAATTCTGAAAACATTAGAATATATTTTTAATTTATCATTCTTAACAGGTTCATTTCCTAATCAAATGAAAATAGCAAAAGTTATTCCACTGTTCAAAACCGGGAACAAGCATCACTTCACAAACTATAGGCCAGTTTCTGTTACCGCAGTTATCAAAGATACTGGAAAAAATGTTCATAACCAGATTAAACTCTTTCATCGAAAAGCACAAGACACTGGACGAAGGACAGTATGGGTTCAGGTCATCACTGGCCCTGATGAATGTAATAGAAAATATTTCAAATGCAATTGATACTAAAAAACACCTAATCGGGGTATTTATTGATCTAAAAAAAGCTTTCGACACAATTAACCACGGTATGTTAATTAATAAATTGGAACGGTAAGGCATTAGGGGGTTAGTGCTATACTGGATCAGAGGCTATTTGAGCAACAGAAAGCAGTTTGTAAAGGTCGAAGTTGCTTGTTCCCAATGTTTGGGAACAATATTGTTTGTGGTGTCCCTCAGGGGTCGGTTCTGGAACCAATATTGTTTATTTTATATATAAATGATTTATTTAAGGTTTCTAACAAATTACGGCTAGTTTTATTTGCTGATGATACAAATGTGTTTTGTGATGGGGATGATCTGCAGCAACTCATAGAAATTGTTAAGAAGGAGATGGAAAAACTGAAGCTGTGGTTTGATGTAAATAAACTTTCACTAAATTTAAGTAAAACAAAAATGATGTTATTTGGTCACCATAAGGGTAAGAATATTAACATTGACATCAAATCAAATCAACCTTTATTTATATAGCACTTTTTCAACAACATATGTCACTCAAAGTGCTGTGCATAAAATACAATAAAATTTAAAAACAAGATGACAAGACAATAAATTATTCATAGAATCAAAATTACTCAAATTCTACAATCTAGTTGAGTATTGTACCGCTCAAATAATATTTAAGGCCGAAAACAATTTATTACCGACGAATATCCAAAGGTTATTTATTAAAAGAGAGGAAAAATACAATTTTAGGGAAAAATAAATTTCTCATACATAAAGCACGTACAAATAAAAAAAGATTTTGTGTTTCAATTTGTGGAGTGAAGTTGTGGAACAGAACCAGTAAATGCTTGAAACAATGTCCAAACATAAAAGAATTTAAGTATAAATACCGAAATATGATCATTAACAAATATGTGCAAATACCAGAAAATACAGAACATCAGCGTTTGTAAATCTGCATACTTTGAGAATGTTTTGTTATTCATTTGCATGTTATTTGGAAATGAGAATTACATGTGCAGCTGTAACCAAATATACACTTGGGTAGGGCACTGGACTTTGATGGTGGGAGTACTGGGTTTAGTTGGGAAAGTAAGGACTTAAGGTAAAGGGGTGAGAGTTTATAAGATTTTTCTTCTTCTCACTCCCTTTTGGACTTGTGTTTATATAATTTTTTCTTGTCTTGTTTTATGTAATTTTCTTGTTTTTTTTTTTTATAATTTTTGTCTCGTTTTTGTCTTTTTTTATTTTACACTTGTCCAAAATAAAAAGGTTACTACTACTACTACTACTACTACTACTAGCAAGAAATACTGTCTGGACTATTCCCCTCCTCATATTTGCTCTGCTGTCCTCCTCATCACATGAATGTAATATTCTGGCGTACATTTCTCCTATTGCATTTGAATGCACCTCAGTAGTAGATATACGCTGATTGTTAGAGATGCATGATGGGTGATATGCAATGCTTGCTGGGATATGTTTTGAAGCGGATAGCCTTCATGTAATGAGACTGCTAAGAGTTCTGTTATTAAAAGACAAACTAATACAGCACGTCCTGAGCATTATTTACTCTCAGTCAATCCTGAAGCACAACAATGAACATGTTCACCCAGTTGTTACTCTGCTCACCACTGTTTCTCTGTCAGAAGATTATTTCTCTGCAGTCCTCCAGCTTTCCTGTAACTTCTTTGACCATCGTCTGCCCTGGATTCACCCCGTCTGAACTTCTGCGAGTCCAGCGAGGAAACCCTGACTGGAGGGTTAGAACGGTTGAAAGAGGAGGTCTTCCTCTGCTCATTCTGGAACCAACCGCCACGTAACACTTTTTTGCCTCAGCTGGTTGCCCAGCAGTCAGAGCTGCTAAAAATCTGCTCAGTGCCGCCCCCTTCTGTGTGGAGGATCTGAACTCATGTCTGCCTTGTGTGTCATTCAGAAAAGGCTTAATAAACCTTTGGTCTTCCTGCTATCTGGTGTTTTTGGATTTTAGAGAGTCAGTTTTTCCCAAGCTGCTAGCATATTGAGTTTTTTTTTCTTTTGTGCAAAAGGTTAAGGTTGCACATTCCTTGCTGATGAATAGAAGGTTTGAGTAACAGACGAGAGACTTGAGTGAGAGAACAGTATGTCCCTACAGTGAAACTGTCACAAAGATTTGTAATGTCTTCCTCTAGGCTTTATTTAAACTTGCAGAGTTTCTGGAGGAATGACTCATTGGATCAAAACTTGTTTCTGTTTTTATCTAGAAACTATGGCAACACTGCCCAAAAATGGCATCTTCCTCCCATCAAAAAGAGTCTATCTGTTCTGTTTTGTTTTGTCCTGTTCTGTTAATATGTTGAAAATAATAAATATATAATTTAAAAAAAAGAGTCTATTGAAGACATTTGAGCTGTGTCAGTTTTACGAACCTGATAGGAAAAAAAGGCTGTTAAACACAACCATCATTGTTCCCCAATGCCTGTTCCATGAATCAGTTTGAAGTATTCTACTCAGTAAGCATACTCACTTTTCAATATTCTGTCCTGTGAAAAATGTATTCAGTTGGACCTCAAGATGCTTCAAACATGCCAGGCTGTAATAAAGGATTGTGCTGACCTGTAACTCAGTACAGTAGAAGAGGGCATATAGACTAGTGTTTACCATCAACAGTCTAGACAAAAAAAACACAATAAGCACAGGTTCCAGCAGATTGGGACATATACAGACAAAACAGAAACCCTCCATTATTACAGTTATTTAAATGTGAGATTTGTGATGACTGATG
Organism: Oryzias sinensis; assembly: GCA_037389245.1. NCBI lineage: Eukaryota > Metazoa > Chordata > Actinopteri > Beloniformes > Adrianichthyidae > Oryzias > Oryzias sinensis. The sequence continues at coordinate 23,457,659 of CM074502.1, read as the reverse complement.
AAAACGTAAAGGCATATTTTTTACATTTAGTCACATTTATGTAAAGACACACCCTAATGTAAATGTTTTTTTAGTGTTTTTCACATGTTATTCTGCCATCTTTCTTATGATGAAGGACATATATAGAGAAAATTAAGTTCAAATTGGCATTTCTGTGTTCAAGTTATTTGGAATCACGAGCAGGGGCGCAACCTGCAATCCATGGCTTGGGGGGTGGTCTCCTTGCCTGTGCTAGAGGGGTTGGTGGGGGGGTTCCAGCGGCGCTGGACGAGCTGCCCATCTACACCTGGGGCTGGGATTTCTCCTTCCCTGGCTCTGGGGCGGGGCGGCAAACCTCTTGGGGCCCGAGGTCGCTCTGGGTGACACCCGCTCGGGCTGTGGGGTCTGGGGGGGTGCGGGGCAGGGGCTTGTTGGCCCTGTCCTGTGGGGGGGCTTCCTGGGGGAGCGGGAGGGCCCACCATCGGTACGGGACCTTGGTGGCTTGACGGGTCGGAGTCTCCGCTGAGGCAATCGTAGGTCGCCCCGGCTGGTTGGCTGCCTGGGTCCCTGACCAAAACTATCCCAGGGGGTGGCGCCTGGGGGCAGGGGCTGGCTCCGGGGGGGCTTCGCCGCCTAGGGGGATGGGTCTCCCTGGGCTGGGGGGACCTGGGCCCTATGCTGGGGGACGGCTGTTTGACCACCGGGGGACAGTCTATCAGCTGTCCCCAATTTACCCCCTTCCTCACATAATCTCATATTAGGGTGATGGGGGTGGGGGAGTTAGCCTGCGTGCACCTTGGGGGAAGAGCTACTTGGCAGTGGTCCGCCTCCCATGGTTGCCGTATGGAATGGG
>CM074502.1:23253103-23437037 GCA_037389245.1 Oryzias sinensis | reverse complement strand
GGTAGTGGTTTCAGTTGGAGTGAGGAGGATGCAGGGGATCGGTACTGATGAGGACAGACGTGGTGACCCCTAAAGGCAGCAGCCTTAAGACAAAGAAGAAGAAGAGTTTATGTCATCAATAAACCGAAGAGTAAGCAAATGAACCCACGTCACAGATTTCATGAAACTACTGCAATAAACATGTTTTGTGTCTTCCAGGTCATGGATGATGTGTGGTTTTTTTTCATATTAGAGGTTTCGCAGTTTCTTTTCTGCAGCACAATCAACCCCTCAGCCGTTGTTTGAATGCAAAAAACAATGAGCAGTAACTTGAAATGCCTCTGGTCAAATATTTGATTAGAGTCAAACCAAATAGCAGTAAAATCTTACTTCACCTATGCTTCTTCTTTTTTACCATAAAATTATCTTTCTGCAGTCAATAAAATTGCGACCTTTTATTTCTCACTTGTGAGTCTGTCTCTTCTTGTCAGGTTTAATATTTTCATCTGGATCAAGAAATGAAGCCAAACAATTCTGTTTGTGATGGAACTGAAAGTGTCTCTGTGATGGAAAAACATGAGTTTCAACATTTTGAAATGATGTGAAAGGTTGTGGAAAGTAAAAAGATCGGTTCCATCACCACAGATGCCTGGCTTGTGACTTTAGTGACTTTAAAGAGCTTTATTTGTTGCATTTTAGAGCACATTTTAGATAGCAAGACAGGTACTGTGGTTCTCTGTCACTATTGATGTATACAAATATGTATATATCTTTCTTTGTGGACAAATGGGAAAATCTATTCTAGAAATCAGGATCAGCAGCAGGGGTAACTGATGTAAAAATGATGTTTGTGAAAATGTGATCCATGTGTCCCAGATTAGGTAAATGAACATTTCTATTGCTGCTGCTTTTCATGGAGCTGCAGTCAAATGTGCACCAGGTAAAAACTGTTACACATCTGGATATAACATTTCTTCTCAAATTATAAAATAAAACAATAATATGTATAATTAATATTTTTAATATATTGATGTCCTATAATTTGAGAAGAAATTTTACCTTGTAAACATCTCAAATATAACTGTTCCAAATATAACACATTAAGGAATGAAAAAGTAAAGTAGTCATGGAAAAGGGTTAAATGATACGCGTCATAATTAAATTAATAAATTGGTTCATAAAAATTATTTGTAGGCTGTCAGTATGTTCATTACCAAAAGTAACGGTAATTTCGTCTATCATACTGACCGCTGCATCTTCACGTGACCAGACAGTTGTTTTTACCGCAATGTATTGTGGGACATGTAGTTTAATTATTTTTATTGCTGCCAGTCGTATATATATCTATATCTCCTTAAGAACTACAACTACCAACGTTCTTGCGTGTGCCAGAGCATGACGTTTTCGTGGCGCACCGTGGTATCGCTGGACTCTGTTTGACAGGCGGCTAGCACCAACAGAACCTCTCTGGACGGACTCGTGAGCGCTCGGGGGCCCACTAACGCCACGCGGGCCACCGATAACCATGGGGTCCCGGATTAGGTGAGACTGGCAGTGAACCGCTTTAATTCAGACAGCCCTACTTACAGCTGTGGCGTTCTGTTTGTTCCGGGGGTCATGGGGCAGAGCCTGGAGAGGCCCGGACTTGTTGCGATTCAAAACATTACTGGTTCTGTATTTGCGGGACCAGACAATCTCACATCCGAACGCACTGTAACTTCCGGCGCTGCCATTCATTCAGACAGAAATTCAAATTGTTGGAGAGACTTTGGGTGGCGCCGACACAGTCTGAATGTTATCTGAGTCAGTTTACATGGACGCTATGTATATTATTTGATCTCTGTTTTGATATAGGTAACAACATATCTAGTTTAGCTAGTATATCACGCAGACAGAATAACTCGATGACCGTGATAGTCAGATTAACGGCAGTTATCCGATATGGAATATCGGAGTAAGACATGTAGATTTCTCCTCGAAAAGCATACTCCCCGGCATGTATCCACCTTTATTCGATTCATTTATTTTTCTTCTGCGCATGTGTAAACGAGACGGAAGTCGCTTGAGACCCACCACAGTAGCATCGCGTTTCCAAGGCAACCACAGTAGCAGTCATACAGCAGTATTTGTCGCAGAGTATCTCCCACACCAGCATTGCTAAAGGATACCATGTTTACAGACCCACTCTAATGAAAATAGTGTTTTTGGTGGTTTTAACAGGTTCTTTGAGCATTTCTCTCATGAGGCAGGACATATATAAAGAAAATTCATTTTGTTGCACCGCTGTTACGTTGGTGGATGTGAGGGGCTGTAAGCCAGCAGGACAAGGTATGATGATGATAAATAAATCAGACAATAGTCACCATGATATATTATTCATATTGTATTATAGTCTTAATTTTCTACCTTTACTTTCAAGTCTCGTTTGATAGCATATATACGCTGAAATGATTGTGACTTCAATCTCTTAGACAGATCTGCAACTTCACACTAAATCAAATGTTTTTTGTTGTTGTTGTTGTGTTTAAAGCCGTTTCTTTGTTGCTGACTGTACAAAGATCATTGGTTACAGAAACCTGAGGTAGTTTAGTCTCCTCGTGCTTCTGTTTTTCCTCGTTTCCTGATGTTTTAGTTGGTCTTGGTAGAAAACTTGGTTTTAAAAAAGAAGTTTAAATTTAGGAACCCTCTAAACTGGAGGAAGAAGAAGAAGAAGAAACTGCAAAATGTCCCCAGCTGGGCCCTCAAGTGTTATTATCCTTACACTAGCAGTTTTCTAACAATCACAAAATATTTAGGTGTCAGTTTTATCAGTTATTAATCTATAAGCAAGTGCATGTTAAGATGTTATGATTGTACTTCCATCTAATTAAAGAGAAACCAAAACCCAGGTCCATTCCAAATGACCTAAAGTTATTCCAGGCAGAGCTCAAATGTTTCTTTACATCTTTAGTTAATAAACAAAAGAGGGAAAAATGTTGTTAAGGGCAATCTACCATTTATGCATTTTGTAATGACAGTGATCCACTTAGTCATTTTGATGTTGCAACTGATTGTCAGGCATCTTCTAAGTTACTGCCTTCCTTCATGTGTAAAACGACTTTAAGTTCATGAATTTCTGTAAACCTTCTGTTCCAGGGAGAATCCAGAGGCTACTTTTGAGGTTTACATGGAAGTAAGCATCCAAGGCAAACACAGCTCTGGTAAGTTCATGAGGTGGAACCAGAACAATCACTGCCATGGAAACGCTTTTACGCTAGATTCAAACATGATCGGAGTGGATCTTTGAGGCAGGAGCACAGCGGTTCTTGCAGGCCTCTGACTCATCCATCCGTCCACTGTGATAGACCGGCCTCTCAACTGAGGTCTTTCACGTTTGGCTTCATGTTTTTCATTTTGCACAGCCTTAGCCTGACTTCTGGCTCTCAGTCCTTGTGCACATCCTTGGTTTAAGAATCTCTGCAAGTGTGGAGTTTTCTGGCCAATAGGAGAGCATGTAAACAAACACTATTTATCAAGCAACTCAATGATTACACTTCAAATCTTCCAAAAATCTAATTGGTCAAAGGAGCAGCTGTCAGAGGCAGCAGCTGCTAAAAGGCCATTTCTGAGCAGCTGGCTGTAGACCAGAGAATAAACAAGCTGAAAAAGTCACAAAAGGACTTCCATGATCATCATTTAACAACTCACCACATATAAAAAGGCAGGATTTGAACTTTGGTTCAGTCACTTCATGGCCTATTAGACGATCAAACAACATTGCGCTGCCTTTGGCTAGAACTTGTGCTAACTCTTAAGACCCACTCCAATTAAAATTGTGTTTTTGTGTGGCATGTTTGTGGCATTCTCCTGACATGGAGGACACATATAAAGAAAGTTAAGATTAAAACTGCTTTTCTGAATACTTATTTATTCAAGTCGTTGTGAATCAGAAGCAAACGCAAGATTGTTGTTAGTTAAAGCTTGTAGGTGTTACTTTGAATCTACTAAAAGTGAATGTGCATGCTGGCTATAGCCAGAGCTCCCTGCTCGGCTCCGTTATTGATGCATCCACTTACACACAAGATCCATGCACGTCTTTGACTTCCTTGTCTGAGCTGGTATCTGGATTAAAAGTGTACAGCTGGATGGCTCCAACATTACCCGCCATTTTTGTTGCACTGCTAATGTTACGTTGGGGGTGCGAGGGGGTGTAAACTAGCAGAAAAGACTGTAAACATATAGATGATGGGAAGTGGGGGCCGTCTTCCTCAATGTCAACAACTCTGAGGTGAATATTGAATAAACTCCTGCCACTCTGCGGAAAATATGTCCTAGAAAACAACACAGGTTTTCAGATTTTTACTAAAAACGGCGTAATCATAATTAAAGGACCACTGGGAACGCTTTGAAAATAAATAAAAAAATGATCGGAGTGGGACTTTAGGAGTTCTTTGGGAGTTTAGAAATGAACTAAACTTCAAAGCTACATTCCCACGACTCTCGGCAAGCGCGGTCAAGCGACCACTTTCAATGAAAAGTCTATGTAAACGCACATTGAGGCACTTTTCAGGCTTCCGCGTTCAAAACTCTCACGTTCATTCATAGTAACAAACATTTCTACAATCATTCTTGTGTTCATTGTACCAAATGCGCGGCCATTGAGCTGATAAAGTTAAATCTGGTTGAACTTTGACCAATCAGGGGCTCAGATTTGGTAGTGACGTATGGATGAGATCTGCTTTATTTCACTGAAGTACCAACCGTTTAAAAATTGATCATGGAGGAGAAATAAATGCAGTTTGTGCCCATCTGAAATTCTATGAGGCCATGTCTTTCATATATCAGAATAGAGCTGTGAAAGAAAAAGCCTGGAGCGAGATTAATGAGATTTGCATCGCTTCGGCATTTCAAACCAAACCTCTTCCAACCGTAGGTGGCAGACGTGCTAGTAAACTGCTTCTCCACTGAGAGCATGGTGGGCTAAATGCGCATTCAAGAATGCACGTTTACCGCATTCTTGGACCTGCGTCACAAGCCTGGTTTGTTAGTAGCTTAGACTATCAGCAGCATTAAGGCCAGTTGATCTGTTTTTTGATGTTGAGGCTCTTATATATTAAACTATGCACAAGTTTCTACCAGATGTTAAAGGTCTTGCGTGTTTGCGTCTTGTTTCTCTCATCCAATATTTTATAAAGAGTCAAAAAAGGGTTGCACGTTTTATGGGTTTTCTGAGGTTAAGGTCATTACTTCATGAGTTCAACTGATGTTAGATTTAGTTTCATTGTAATCCTATTTAGTTTCTAGAAGGAGCTATTGACGTCCCTAAATTTGACTCCCTTTTTCTCCAACATTGTTTTGAAAATCAGGCAACAATAATTGCCATAAATGCATAAAACACTGACTTCTTGGTTCTTTTGTTATCAGACACGGGTTAAGTTTGACAGATACCTGACATGTTTCGACGGACGTCTTCGTCAGAGTGGTCAACAGATGGTTGCGTGTGACGTCACGACTCTGACGAAGACGTCCGTCGAAACATGTCCGGTATGTGTCAAACTTGACCCGCGTCTGATAACAGAAGAACCAAGAAGTCAATTAAAAACTACAGACACTATCAAGTTTATTGCACCGCATAAAATACTGCTTTTGCTTTTTAATTCAAGCTTACTTTAAATATTTACCAGTAACCATCATAAATCCTGAATTTATGTAAAAACAGTATTTACTCTAAATTCTATTCCCAAAAAATACATGTCATCTGTGAAGTTATTTCATTTTGACCCTTGGTTTGCTCTGAGTGTCAAAGACCATCACTAATCCGAGATATACAACCTCATTTAAGCAGTTTTGTATAAAACCCGTAAAGTACGTTTCTAGCCAGGCAATAAACTGAGTTGAAGTTAGAAGGAAGGTTAGGATCATCTAGATTGGAGATTTTTTGCGTCTTTTTCACAGACATAGATACGGCTAGCCTCTGGTTTCATGAACACTAAAGTTAGTCATCTCTTCCTCCTGGGCTGTGTGAAGCATTTCCTCAATACCAAAGAACGCTTATGAGTGCAATTCTACAAACTTCTTCCTTTTATCTTTAACCACTGTTTCTGACCACACGATCCTCTCATCCAGCCTTCACCACTGTTAAAGCTCAAATCAAGCACACACGCAGTTTTATTTGAACCAATTTTATTTAAATTTATATCATTTAAAATAATGCTTCAGTTTTAGTCAGAATGAATTCCAATGGCTGTTTATGCACAGCTGTTTACATTTACACGGCATCAGAGAGCAGCCATGCTGCCTTACTGACCGCTAAAGCCAGTTATGGGTCGGTCTCTTACCCAAAGACAATTCAACATGTGATGGGGTGGCCAGGAATCAAACCATCAACCCTCTGGTTAGGAGACATCTGCCCTACCTTTGAAATTACGGTTGCATATTTTAAAGAACTTAAATATTTTAGACCATATTTAAAACACACGTTTGATTTAAAACAAGCTGGGAAAAGAATGTTGTTTATTTAGCAACATGGTAGTGATTGAGTAAAAATAATACTTTGGAAAGACAAATGATCTTTACACTCAACATTTCATGATTTCATCACATGGATTTTTAGAGGAGGAAGATTTATAAATAGGAGTCGAGACCAAAGATTTTAATACTTGTTTGTGGAGTTTCTACTTGAAATAACAGCTTGGGCTCAGCTTGAGTCAATCTTTTCTGTGAATAACATGAAGCTGAAGTCATTTGTATCAAATGTTAACATGATTCACCGACACCGAAGTGCTGAAATGTAGTCGTGTGGAAAACTGTTGTTTTGTTAGAAGAATGGGGAAAAAACCAGACGGATATAGCTCCAAACTCCATGTTCATCTGTAGACTACTGTGGAGGGGGAGACTACATGTGGCTGCATTAACAGCTCTATTTGATTTAACAATAGGATCCATCACTTCAAAGAAGAAGAGTGTCAGAACTGACCTTTCACCAAAAGAAAACAAAACTCTTTATGAATTCATTTATTCACATTTCATCTTTCAAAAATGATTTTATTAGACATCAGATTTGGGCAAATCACAGGATTTCATGGAGTAATAAACCAGTTCTGTCTCTTAAGAAATGCTGAACTAATATGTTTCCTCCCTGAAACATCTGATGTGCTTTTTATGGTTGGTTTTCACTGGCATGAGTCTCTGTGGTTCACAGATGATTTACATTTCTTTTTACAGTGTACCATTTTCTTTGTGATTGAGTTGTATAGGTAAAACTAAACATCTGTTGACTGAAGTTTAACTATTAGCTTCTTAAAGTAAATGTATTTATGATTTATTTAGACATTTTTCATATAAGGAAAAAAACAAAACCCTTCAAAGAAAGAATTCAAAAACACAATTTCAAAGAAAGAAAAAAAAATGAAAAAATAAAATTCAATAATTATACAAATAATATACCATGCTACCGATCTATGTCATTCAAAGAGATTAAACGCTCATACAGGAATGATACCCATTGAAAAGTGAATTCGTCCAAGCACAGATCTCCACTGATCATCATTTATGTCCACATGGAGCTCTGCTGACCAAGCCACGTGAAGATGGTCAGATGTTGCCTCAAGAGTAGATAATAAAAGGTTATACACTTTGGATATTGTACCCTCCATGGAGGGGTTGATCCCAATGAAAGGATCAACCAGGGTGGCCATTGGGACACTGGAGGGTCAGGGAAGTGACGACAAATAAAGTTACGAGCCTGGAGATACCTGAAGAAGTGAGTGTTGAGCAAATTGAACTTTTTAGATAATAGTCCAAATGAAGCTAAAGTTCCCTCTGTGTAAAAGTCTTTACTGAAACTAGACCACGACTTCTCCACAGGGCAAAAGTCTTTTTAGTAAATGATGGAGGAAACAGAGGGTTAAGATAGAGGGGCGACATGAGATATTTTTTGGAATCCAAGGTGCTGTTTGACTTGAGTACATATCTTTAAACTATGCTTAACTATGATGTTATCGGCATAAGATACTGAAAAAAACATTTTTATAAAAGAATCAATGAACGTGGGAAGGAACTGTTGACCAAAACATGTCAGTAGTCCATAGAATGTGTTTTGTGTGTCTTCAAACAGGACCAGAAGTACTGAAGCAGTTCCCAGAGGACTACACCGAACAGGTTCTTTACTTTTCTACTCCTCCCCCCTCCTGAATGGTTCTGTTTCCTCCTGAACTCCTGTCTTGAAAAAGGATGGATGATCATTCCGGTGTTTTGATTTTGAAGAAAACATAATCTGTGAAACGACTGAATCAGGGATACTTGAGCAATAATAAAAACCAAATCTGACTTATTTATTCGCACCTTTAGAAATGTGATCTTCAGTGATATAATATTTAATGTTTAGGTNTGAACATGTTTTACACAAATGTGTCTTTTATGAGAAACTGGAAATGTTCAAATCGAAAAATTTGTAAAAGCTGATCAGTGATTTTTATTGCCTTACTTACTGAAGTTATACATTTAAATGTGATACATTGATTTAAAAATGCCTGCATTGTCATAGACTAACTAGATTAGACTGAGTTTTTTTTTTTCTTTGCAGAGAAACCTAACGGAGTATTTCGTAGCTGTGGATGTCAACAACATGCTTCACCTGTATGCTAGTATGCTGTATGAACGACGAATCCTCATCTGCTGTAGCAAACTAAGCACTGTAAGTAGATTCAGCTCCCATTTCCTCCTGAATCCATGGAAGAATCCTTATTGCATCCTGAACATTTTAAAATCAACAGACTGTTTCCATCCAAACTTGAACTTGTTATTCTATAGTTAGGAATGATACAGAAAATCTCCAAACTCTCTTTCATTTATACAATATAAAGACAAGAAGTTTCTGAACATAATGTGAGTCCTTCAGCATTATTTAAAAGCATTTGTTTTGTACAACAGTTTAAGACATCTGTTCTTTTTTCTTTTTTTCACTAAAGGCAAATGAGGCTAGGGTTTCCTGAGATTTTCAGATTCTCCAACAGATTTTAACCTCATGAAAAGAAAACGCATGTAATCACATATGGAGATTTTAAATTTATGTGTTTTATTGTTAAAAGACAAAACTTCAAGCCCACATGACCCTAAGTTAAAAGTGGTGCCCTCTTGTTTAAACAAAACTTTTTACCGTGGAAACCAAGGTGGGCAAATGGGCCAAAAGACCAAGAAGGGCCAAAGCTTCTCATTTTGAAGCTTTAAAAAGAGACAATAATCTTATTTGATGTTCACTTTAACCGATGCAGAGCTGAACTCCTAATCAATCCAGTGCAGCAATTCAGAGCAGAAAGACCTCCCAAGCTTCACACTGTGGTTAGAGTAATTCATTGTATAATGGTTTAAGGGGTCACCCTGGCCCCCACCATTAAATTCTATTGATTGCAGCCTCAGCTGTTGAGTAACGCTGATCAATAGTGCTGCGTATTTTGGGAGGGAGAGTTCTGACATATTCTTCTTTGCATAACCTTTGTAATTTGCCATTTTAGAAGGTTTTGCTGAGCGTTAGACGTTGAAGAAGATGCCAAACCAGGTCCAGATCAGGACTCCAGACCTCTTCATTCTGTTCTTCTAAAGCTGTTTTGAGGCAGACTTGCTGCTGAGTTTTGGATCTTTGTCTTGTTTCTGCATAAACCACTAACAGGGGGAGAAGATTCTCCTCCAGAATGTTAAAGTCCCATTAGTTGAATTTGTTCTCCGCCTAACACCCATCCCCTGGTGGAGCGGTGAGCTGCAGACACAGTTGTACTCGGGAGCCATTTGGATGTTTAACCCTCCAATCCAACCCCGTAATGCTGAGAATCAAGCAGGGAGACTTGAGTTCCTTTTTAATAGTCTTTGGTTTGACTCAACTGTGAACACGAACTCGCTCTTATGCCACTGCGTTGGCAATGTTTGTGCAGACAACACAATTGTGGTTCCATTTTAACGCAGCAAGCCTTCCATGCAGATCTAAAAACAGAGTAGAGTCATATCTGAGGACATTGCAGCAGTCTTAGTGTACGTAATTGGAAAGTTTGGATAGTGTCTTTGCTTTGTCCGGTTTATGTCTTCTGCCTTTTTAACATGCTCAGTTTTCTCTGTCTCCTATACTCTTAAAACTTTCTTACCAGGTTTATATCAGAAATGTCTCCTATAATTGAAGTTGTAGTTCCTGGTTTGGATTTTTATTGAGAGTAAATATATGTATTTTTACTCTGTGTTTCTAGAATATTCCGCTTTTTTCATGTCACTTTCCTTTTGCCAGAAAAATATGAGTGAATTTCTCCATAGAAGGTGAAGCGCTGTGAGCTGACCTCTGACCTCTGTACTTCCCCACAGTTAACAGCTTGCATCCATGGGTCTGCAGCCATGCTGCAGCCAATGCACTGGCAGCATGTTTATATTCTGCCTCTCAGCACCTGTTGGACTACTGCTGGTGAGTTAGCTGCCCTCATTCACACTAGAGAAGCTCTTCTTTTTATCGCTATGAAGAAAGTTCATTCTCCCAAAATGTAGGGATGTTGCTTTTTGCAATTTATTAACTTAGATTCCTCCCATTACTATACAGTAATGGTTTATGATCTGTACTTGTATAACTTTGTATGAAGGTTAATAATAGGCACGCAACAGCTGTCAGGCTGTTTGAGTTCATACATATCCTGGAGACGGCAATAGCCTCGTAACCATAGTTACTCCATAGACTGCTGTCACCAGAAGCAACCGCTCTGCTTTGTCAAGATCATAACTGTGGATTTATTTTTTTAGTGCTCCAATGCCATACCTCATTGGGGTACATTCCAGCCTCATGGAGGTAAGTTGTTTGAGCTCCAGAGCAAATATGAGCGACATTATTGTAATGTACCGCTTCTGTAGACCACGCCTCCAAGTCTAATATCTGGATGTTTCAGGCTTGAATTAAATTGTACTTCACAGAGCAGCTTTGTTCTGACCGCCTCTCTCTGTGTGCTTGCTTTGTTCATGCAGAAAGTTCGAGGGATGGCTCTTGATGATGTGGTGGTCTTAAATGTGGACACGAATACACTAGAAACCCCTTATGATGACCTCCACTGCCTGCCCAATGATGTGGTGAGGAACAGTCGCAGTCTGGCGCTGAGAGTTGCGTCAAACGATCCGTGAGAGTTGACCGTCGGGTCTTGTCTCGCAGGTTTCCTCTTTGAAAAGTCGTCTCAAGAAGGTTTCTACCACAACAGGCGATGGTGTGGCACGCGCTTTTCTGAGGAGCCAGGCTGCTCTGTTCGGGAGCTACAGAAACGCTCTGCAGATTGTGCCGGTGCGTCGGTTCCGTTGATTATAAAGAATGGTGGCAGGGAGCAGAAAAGGGTGAGCTGCCTAGGTACTTTTTTGGAACCCCCAGCCCATCATTCTCCCTGTACTTTTGCCTTCTAGCACCCTAAAACTCCACCCATAAGAAAAATACAATACAGTCAACCTTGGTTGGATTTTTGTCTTCCTCAGGATCTGCTTCCTTTGTATTTTTGGATAAGACCATTGGACTGTATATGAGAACTGGACTGAGTGACTCCTCCCCCCCTGGCGTTCCAAACAGGAAGTACCCGCTGGCTCCAAGAAGCCAAGAGAAATAAACCGCTGTTACTCATTCTATTGGTCAGAATAACCATTCTTGCTCTGATATCTTTGTAAACATGTTCTTGCTAATCTTTTTGTTTTCATGATATTTATTCTGTAGTGAAATGCATTCAAGTTATAAACTGGCCAATTAAAGTATTAGGTCTCTTTTCAAACGTTCATAATGTTTGATTGACAGATTGTCATTGTTTACTGATGATGTCTAGCTCCAATATGGCGGCATCAATATCGCAAAAAATGGTGACTTCATTGAGTAAACCATTTTCTAAGGGTGATGTCACATTTAATCTGTCCAGTTCTCATTGACAGTTAGTGGACTGAACCCTTAACTGCCTTTGGTGTTTAGGAAAGTGTGAATGTATAGCTGAAGACGGCAATGTTAATAATTTGGTATAGTTTGGGTTTTTATTTACAACTAAAACTCATTTTGTGCAAAAAATAGTTTCCTTTGTGAGTTTGTATTTACTAAATGACAAATCACTCAGTTTCCATACCTCAAATTATCTGATGGAACAAAACCTGTTGGACATTACAGCATTACGCGTTCGTTGCAAGAAATAAAATCGAGGACAATCTTCACGATTAAAGACAATCATTCAGATAAAGACTGTGGGGGAAAATTCAAAATCTAAGAAACAAATTAACAAAGGAAAAGCAGAGCTTAACAGTTTGTTCTTCGCTAACAGGTGCATTTAAGACCCACCAGGTAAAAAAATTAGTTATTTTGGGGTTTTAACATGTTCTTGTGGCATTTTCTACCATAAAGGACACGTGATAAGGAAAATTGCTTAAAATTGTATTTCTAAGTGTTTTTTTCGTTGTTGTGAATCAGAGCAGAGGAAACAGTTCGGTTTGAAAAGCCTTTTACGATGTGGTAGGAAGAGGACTACAGCAGGCCACAACTTCCTGTTTGCTCATCTCTTGTGGCATCCACTCAGACAAATAGATCCATGCACGCCTTTGTTTTCCTCGTCTGAGCTGATATCTGGCTCAGAACTCTACAATTGGATAGCTCCCTATATTACCACTATTTTTGTTGCACCAGTACTTAAGTTGGGGGTGTGAGGGGCTGTAAGCTAGGGGGAGAGTGTAAACAGAGGATGGTGGAAAAGGGGGGCAGGCTTACTCCAACCCACAACTAAGAGGTGAATTTCTTCTGAACACCTGCCACACTGCAGAAATGATGTCCTAGAAAGCGACAGGCTTTTAAATTTTGGCTAAGAACAGCATCATCATGATTAGAAAACCACAGGGAACGCTTTGAAAACGGATCAGAAGGACTCAGAGGGGACTTAAAACAGAGCGATGAGAATAATGTTGCTTTTCTCTCATGATAGGGGGAACCAATTACATTTAATGAAGAAACCTTCATCAACCATCGCTCCAGCTCCATGAGACAGTTCCTTCAGAACGCTATTCAGCTGCAGCTTTTAAACAGGTACAGTACACACACACCCCTACACACATGTATGAGAAGAGGCCAAACCAAACCCACTCTGATTCATTTATGACCCTTCCATTAAATCTGCTCTTGAATCCAGTTCATTGATGGGCGCTTGGACATGCTAAACGCTGGAGAGGGATTCAATGATATCTTTGAGGAGGAGATCAGTATGGGTGAATATGCAGGTGAGCCAAAAATGGCAGAGGCAGCTTCAGAAAAAACAGCTGGAAAAAACTGTAACCGAATGGAGGAAGAGAAACATGTCTTAATAAAGCTTTAAGTTGGTTTGAGTGATTTCGGTTTCCAACGACACAAACTGCAGGGACAAACAGTTCAAAATGTTTGAAAAGGTAGAAAATACCCCTCATAACATGTCTAATTGTTTCTTGCAGATTCTATTCTGATCAGTGCCATCAAGTTAAAACATTTGAGTTGGTTAGGCTCAAGAACAGAACACATGGGTCCATACAGGAACTGGAAACAATTTCTTACAACTGAATGACCTGAAGATTTTGGCTGTTCAGGGTTATTATTGATGCTCTTTTGCCACACCCTAAATGATTTAACAGCTGTGTTTTTTACATTCATGTAAGGAAAACAGTTTTTTGGTATTTGTGTTGTGTTGGTCTAAATGACAGAGCTCTGTTGTGCACATTTCCCTCTGCTGCTCTCCTGTTTTAGTGGAGGAATGACTGCTGATGTCTTTGTCTCATAGGTAGTGACAAGACTTACCACCAGTGGCTCTTCACTGTGAGGGTAAGATCTTCTGAAGCACATTTTTGCCTTTTTTTTGCCATCATGAATCACACAAACGATTATTAAGAGAAGATTTTAACAAACAATAAATGCATTTTGTATTTCTTGATTAATTTAGGAGTTTATTTCTCTAATCAAAATAGCCATTTGAGCACCAATTCAAAGTCAATGTTTTCTTGGAGAACAATACGAAGAAGTCGAGCAGAAAAATGATCACAACAACAACAAAGAAGTACAATCATTTTCATCATCCAATCAATTTCATTTCAGCCCAATTAGGGCCAACTGCCACATTGCTTTTTAAGAATCAATGACCACAAACTGATCAAGCTTATGCTGTACACCGCTGTTTAGATTAAGCAGCACCAATGTTGTGCCAGCAGGTGAGGAATAGAAAGGAACTTTACCAGTGATGCTGTCCTTTCACTGAGATCGCCAGAACAGCATCAATCCCCAACAGTCCCAGCCAATAGCAGCTCAATTCAAATATACTAACATCGCCATTTTCAACCCCTCTTCAGTAATAGTGTTTATTTCTCTGTTAATGCAGTTGTTAATAAAGATGTGTACAAATCTGTAGTCAAAGTATGCCTTCAACCTGGCTTTACACGTTGGTTTCGTACAAATGGATCCTTCTGGATGTAAGGAGGCAGTTTCCACAAATTTGGTTTCACTTTTGCTTATTTATATCAATGGAACACAATGGCAACCTCCAGTAGAATAATGCTGCTGCACATGCTGGGATGATCAATAAGTCAGAGAAAATATCAGGAACATCTTTACATCCACACCACTGAGTCCTGCTGGAGACGTGCTCAGAGCTGCAGCCTCCTTCTCGTAAGGATGGCATCATTATCTCTATCATAGTTAGTTTTGCAAAATCACACAAAACCAATTTGATTGCTAGTGGTTACGAGATTGTTCTCCATCTTTGCCAAACAAACTCTGAAACTCTGAAAGCTTCCCTTTGACTGAGTCTACAGTACGGCCTGTGTATTTTTTGTTGGACCTGAGACTCTGACCCGTGTATGTGAACACGTCTTGCAGAAAGGTGGTGGAGCCATCTTCCAAACAGTAAAGACCAAGGCCAACCCAGCCATGAAATCGGTTTATAAAGCTGGTAAGGAGGCTTAATGCATGCCAACTGTCATGGTTTTTAGTTACACTCAACACAGTCAAACTTAGATGATTGTAAATAATGTTGATTCCTTTAATTTAATTGTTTTCTGGGAGAGTTGTAGTGACAGAAATATACCATTAAACACATGATTTGTGCAGAACTGCACTCTAATCTCCTTTATCAACAAGTTTAAGAGCAGGATGACATTTATTTATTCCTTTCTAAAATGCACCTGGATTGATCAAACATCTATATTCTCCAGTAGAAAACACACTTTCTATGTCTTCCCCTTTTCTGTGTCTGAGTTTTTAGACTTCTGAGCTTCAGATGGTGAGAAATGGCAGGAATTTCTTTGTGTTTGTTCAACAGGCCAAGGACCATGCCAAAATGCGATTAAAGAAGTCAAAAGTCGACTGAAACAGAAGGTATGGAACTTGAATTTGTTTATTCATGAAGTTCCCGCTCAGCAGCAGATATTTCAGGCTGGGGCACAAAGGATGCAAGGAAAGACCACGTAGCTTTTTAGGGTTTTGACTGTTCTGATTTCATGTTTTTAATAAATACATTTGAGTGTGTCAACTGAACCTATGGGGCTCCTCAACCACTTTGCTGGCCCTCCCTCACCATAAGTTGGCTCCCTCCTCTGGGTTCTCCCTCCCTGCAGGAAGCAGGCAGAGAACGCTTCTCCTCCCTTCTGGATCTGGGGTCAGCGACATTACAGCACAGCAGGTGGGTTTACTCTCCTTCTCTGGTGTCAGCCCCACACGAAGCTTTTGACCTCCTGGGACAAACTAGGACCGATCACCTGCACTTTTGGAAGGTGAGATCATGATGGCAGAGTTTCTCTGATGGTTAAAGTTGACTTTTTTTGAATGGAAAATGTGTGCTCATGCATTTTGCTTTTTCTTTTTGTGTTTGTGTTTTCTAACTTTAACCCCAATCCACTCGTTGCTACTGAAAATCCTCATCCCTGTATTTATCCCACATTTTTTCCTTCCCATGAATCTTCCAGTAGGTGAAATAACCATCATTGTGGTCCCTGACCACCTTTTCCCTCTGTCTACAGGAGCTTTTAAGTTTGAGTTTTTGTATTTTTTGCAAATCATTTAGCCTGTTTTGACATCAATATGTTGAACGATTGTTCTGTTTTTAACAAAGCATGACTATAGTTCACTTAAGCTTAATGAAATCACACATTCTAACATTTCAAAAGGCTAGTTGGGACATAAAATTGCATTTGTAAAGTCTAAAATCGGTGTAATTTCAGGCCTTCATTTTATGACAGTGGTGTGAAATGATTTAATTGGTAATTTTATGCCCAAAGTTTCAGATATTAAACTACAGCGCTCCCCGCTTATTCGCTGGGCTCTCATATTTTCGGGTTTCAATGTATTTGTAGATTTTTTTTCAGTCATGTGACCTCAGTCTACTCGGCTAAAAACGCTTTTTTGAGACTTATGTCAGAAGAAGTGGTATGGAGATGAAGAGCATGCCGGCCCGTTGTCTTCCTTTGCCGGCTGCTAAGGAATATTTCACAGATATTTTCACCGGTTCCTGAATCGCTATAACCAAAGTTTGTTTCCCTGCACGGAAAATGGCATCAGCTGACTCAGAAGCGGCTGGAATAATTTTTACACACATGCAAAGACAGAGAAACCATCATTTTAAAAAAAAAAAAACCAAGCAAACTCTAACTACACTGTTCTTACTGGTTGTCCATATTAGTTTTGGCCAGTACTACGATAGGTAGAGGATTATTCTTTGGATATTTCCCCCAACATACAAGTTCTTTCCTGTCTCCCATTTGGATAACAAGAAGTACAATTTATGTTGATTTTTATTCAAATGAAACTGTTACTGTGAAATTGAAAAGAACAGGATTAACAGAGCACGGACTACATTAACCAGCATGAACAACTTCCAAACCACAAATGTGAGGACAATATTCAGATTTTTTTGGCCCAAAAGATCTCCAAAAAAGATCTATTGTCCCGACGCAGTGAAGATGACACGTCAACAATTATCTTCAAAAGACGCTGGACATGGATTGGATATGTACTGAGGAGGCAAGACAGCACAATCATTAAGACATCACTACATTGGACATCAGA
This sequence comes from Oryzias sinensis, assembly GCA_037389245.1. Classification (NCBI taxonomy): domain Eukaryota; kingdom Metazoa; phylum Chordata; class Actinopteri; order Beloniformes; family Adrianichthyidae; genus Oryzias; species Oryzias sinensis. The sequence continues at coordinate 23,420,035 of CM074502.1, read as the reverse complement.
TGGAAAAAGAGGATGGCCGAACAGTAGAAGTCTGACAGGATTTGGACACACCTGGGGAAACGCTTCACCTTGGCCTGCAAACGTCAAAAATGTAGAGATTTTGCTGTTGCCTTGCGCCTCAAGGTGTAAAAAAAGGCAGTAAGATGAAGTGAAGTGGAAACGACGTATTAGTTGCTTTTTGTTTTGGTATTTGTATCGCTAGTAATATCCCAAACACACGTCCAAGTCCTCCCCTGATGGATCATAATGAATGAGAAGAGGACGTAGGAGTGGTCAAAGCCTTGACCTGAATCCAGTGGAGATACTTCAGCATGACCTCACCTAAAATATTCTAAATCCCTCCATTGGTTCTGCAAAGATGAGTAGGCCGAATTTACCTCAGAAAAACTCATTGATGGCATCTCAAACACGTGACGGCAGTTCTTATTAACATCAGAGGCTTTGAGCTTTCCACACAAGACCATGTTGGTGCAGATTTTTATCCAAAAACAATTTTTCCATATAAGAACCGCATTGTTTGAGTAAATATTGTCTAATATATAGAGATTATCTGAAACATTGAAGCATAGCTAACATGTGAGAAACCACCAGGTGTGGAATCACAGTTCAGTGGTTCAGAGAATAGGAAGAGTGTTGGCTGCCTTTCAAAGTTCCTAATGAGTCCTTTCTTCTCTGCAGAGTCGACCTCAAACGCTTTTGAAGAGGCCAAGCAGCAATGTGTGTCTGGAAAGCAGCTCTGACCAGTAAGTCAGTACTGAACAGTAAGTCAGTACTAAAACAGCAGCCAGTACTAAACAGTAAGTCAGTACTGAACAGTAAGTCAGTACTGAACTGTAAGTCAGTACTAAAGTATTACTGGAGCCAAGATGGGAGAGACAGAAGGATTGACATGTAGATGTAGAGATGTGTACTATTCTGTGCTCCGAGAAAACACACACACCTTAGAACTGCAGGAATGTGATAAGTCGCCTTCTTAACCGTCTTTTAGTTTATGAATTCATGATGTCATCTAACTCCACAACTGTTTTAAAGACCCACTCTGATTAAAAAATTATGTTTTTGTTAGCATCTTTTCTGATGATGGAGGACATATATAAAGAAATGTGTTTAAACTGCATTTCTGAGTATTTTTTAAAATGGTAAATCCTTAGAATCAAGTGCAGATGAAAATGCCGCTTTGAATAAGATAATTATTTAATTTTGATAATAAGATTAGCAGCCCCCCCCCCCTTCGCTTTGTTTCCCTCATCCAATCTGGCATCTGGCTCAAAACTGTACAGCTGGTTAGCTCCAATATTACTCACCGTGTTTGTTGAATTGCTAATGTTAGGTTGGAGGTGTGAAAGATTTAAAGCTAGCGGAAAAGGGAGTAAACAGAGAGCCACGGGAGGGGAGGGAGTTGTTTACGCGTAATGGTCCTACCACAACCTCGAGGCACATTTGATTAACTCCCATGCTCTGCAGAAATTTATGTCCTAGGAAAAATCACAGGTTTTTTATTTAGGCTGAAAACGGCATAAATTAAAATGACTATGAACACTAAAATAGATCAGAGTGGGTCTTAAACACATTACATCTAGTAGTAGTAGAACTAATCACATAATAATCCTAATATGTAGTCATTGAAGGCAGGTATGCTTGACCTGTCAGATCTCTCTTTTTTTCTGTTTCTGCTTTTTTTCTATTTTAATAACCAGTAGATGTGAGCAACATGCTTTGACTATCTGTCTCTCTTGTTGTAGCTCTGTCCATCTCTACTTCGCTACTACACAGTCTTTCTAGTCGGAGGATTCGCTTGGGAGACGAGCTGCACTATGACAACGAAGCAGTCTCTTGCTTTCCCGACACTTTCCTCTTATCGGTCCCGTTTGATTGGTCTCCCCTGTACGCATCTCTGATCACTTTTGCATTATTGAGTCAATCAAATCTTTTTTTTTACCCCCATATTTTTTTCAAAAGGAATCTGTGCGTGTTCCGATCAGAAGTTTGCTGTAAGATCGTCACGGAGGAGTTGAGAGGTTTTAACTCCAAAAGTGTGCATGTGCTGTAGAAAACTGAAGGCCTTACATGTATGTAAATGTGCAGAGCACCATGATGCTGCAAAGGACAGCTGTGTTCAACTGTGAGCACTGACTTTTGCACGATCTGCATTTATGCAGTCTATGGAAAAGAGGCATCCATTCAGCTACTATTAGGACAAAGTATTGATCTCAGTGCAATTGGATCTCCAACAAAAAGCTCCTCCAGATGTTCCTGAAGATTTTACAGCATCTTTACTGATCTTATTTGTCTGTTAGTATGTTTGTTTGCCTGTTTTTCCTGATTTTTATTACATTAAAATGCATTTTGTTACTTTAAATGTCACCTTATGCTCTGGGTCCTTATTCATTTGAGCTGAAAAGGATTTCAAAGAGGCAAAAGGCTAACAAATATTTAAATGCACCCTAAAAGTTGGATACATGCGCAGATTTTAAATATTTTGTATAAAAAACTTTATCTACTTAAATAGGACAATATTTCCTGTCTGGCTGTAATAAACAATAGGAAAATCTTCTTTGTGTAAATTTTTCACATAAATCTTCACTTAGAGATTCAGTATCTATTATAATATCTAATATTTTAGAAATCATATGTTTCAAATAAATTAAAATTAACTAATTGAAAAAGTATGATTAAAAAAATCGTAGTTTAAAAATGTCAGCATTCTATGAAGTTTAATTTTGGCATTTTTGTGTTATAGCAAAGATTAAGGATCTAAAATAAAACTTATTTTTTAATAGTCCTATCAGGATCATATCTGGGTTATTGCTTTTTGTTCTTAATATTCATGACCCAAACAAAGAAAAAACATATTTTGAACAGAACTGAGACCAAATCAGAGTTAATTAAAACTACAGTAATAAAGCTAATTCTTTAAATGTAAAATATTTAAAAATGTTTTTTACATTGATTAGACTTTAAGTAAATGATTTGATGCTCCAACTGAACAGGATCAGGTTTGTCTCTACTTTAATAAAATTGGTGGATATTTAAATAATTATGTATTAAATTGCTCCTTGTGAAATAATTTTTTATTGCTATTATTATTTTTTTGTTCATGCAACAGCATCTCAATTGAATGCAGATCAGACATTTATATATTTTTAAAATGTGCACATAAATACATTTATTTTAGAGATGATTTATTGTCTAATATATTTATTTTCACACATTTGCCACATTTGGAATGAAAGCTGCCTCTTTCGTTGTTTCTGGTTGTGTGTCTGAGGTCTTTATTAGGTCTAAAAACCAACAATGATTTGGGTCGAACACTTTAGCACCAAGAAAAGCTCATCCGCACATCCAGACCATGATGTCATCTTTTTTGTATTTTTTATTTGCATCTTGGTGTGGTGTGTGTGTGTGGAATGGATGGATGTGGATTCATAGACATGTTGAACTCTGCCCCACAGACCACAGCCATATCGCTCCCTAAAGGAGGTGGATTTGATTGAAGGGCCAGAAAGCCACACAGCCCCCCCCAGTCCAGTGACCGAAAAGTTCTCCAACATGAATCTGCTGGGTGACATTTTTGGCTGCCAGGAAGAACCCGACAACCAGACCATGTCTTTGGCAAAAAGCCTGGAAGACCTAAGAACTCCTAAAGAATCCAAGGAGCTGCAAGCCAAGTTTGGCCATCAGGTCAGAGGTCCACATGCCTGAAATTAAACAATATGTTAACTCTGTGCCAACTATTCAAGCAGGAAATGTCGTTCTTTGAAATCCATACTCTGAGATGTACTACAAACGTCAGTGTCAGTTGGGACCTCTCCCTCTGGGTCGGCTGCTGTTTAGCCGCTGCAGCTCTAGACGGAGACCTGCATCGCCGTTTATCTGTGGTGAGGCTGGTCCCCGCCTGTGATGCTGCATTTGGCTCTACAGCTATTCCCAGAGAGCGAAGTCCCAATCATTAGCGTTTCCAGCTAACAACATTTTGTTTTCGTGCTCAGCCTATTTCCCATTGTCTATCTCCATCAGTTAGGCCTGGGGTCGGGAACCTTTTTGGCAGACAGAGCCATTATCATCACATTTTTAAATGTAATTTCGTGAGAGCCATACAATGTTTAAATCTAAAATACGTGTGCATTTTATGTAATTTCAACACTTTAAAAGTACAATAAGCCTGTGGATTCTTTTTAATAACATTGTTATTGTAGCAGACTGGGTTGGACTGGGTGACTATCGGGTCGCGTTCTAAGTTCCGGAGTTCATTGAACGTATCAAGCAGAGATGCTGGTTGGCCCTCAGGCCTGTCGCTCAGCCTGTCGTTGGGTAGTTTGGACCAATAGGGTTCATCTATAAGAGAAATAGGAGGGCTGGTGCGGGAGCGGGGGAATAAAAAAAAAAATGTTGGGGGGGGGGGCACTCTTGGCGGGAGAGACTCAGGAGTTGCTGAATAACTTGATCGGCGTTGGTTCCGGCCTGCAGTAACCAGAATAAAGAACCTTAAAAAAGATTAAGTCTCAGTGTTACAAAGGGACCTTACAATATGCTGTTGCTAATAAATGATGACTTCTTACCATTAATGCGACTTCTAGTGCTGCATCGTTTTTGTCTGATTACGTGGACCCAAACATTGTCAGTACAGCAACACTCCCACGTTGCAGTGTGTGGTATGTGACAGGCAGCATGTTCTAAGTTTTGACAATCAGTGCGCCGTTTTCCCCTCGCTGCCTGACCCCACTACCCCTTCCCTTTTCCTTCACACACATTTGCAGCTCCTTCTCAGAGACGGGAGCACAGCTGCAGGGACGGTAATTCGCAGGTTTCAGGCTGGTACAAACTCTGAGTTATAACACATAATAGTAAACTGATAGTGGCGCAGATTTGTTCTCTCCAAGCAACGCTACGACTGGTCTTATCACCCTTTCATGGTGGAAAAAGTATTATGTGAGCTTCTTCATCCACTAAATCATTTTCAAATGGACATGCCGTGCTCTTTCACCTCTCTGAAAACCAACTAACCTTCAACTAAACCTGCTCCAGACCAGGTTATGTTCAGAGCATGAGTTGCTATGGGAACTAAGCATAAACATACCTATGTTTTTGGAACCCAAAGCTGAGGTTATCCGCTTCCTTAGCCTCAAACTTACCATGGTAACTCACATAACCTGCTTTTTGGAATACCCCAATGGTCTAATGAAACTTTTTTTATTTAAGATTTTTCTGCAAGCCAGAAGTGGCCATCAAAAGAGCCAGATATGGGTCATGAGCCATGGGTTCCCGACCCCTGAGTTATGGGGTAACCCCTTCTAAGGGGGTGGGGGGTTGTGTGCAGGTCTGTGGAGGGGGTTCTATTTTAATTTTCATGCTTGTTTTTATATTATTTATTTTGTTTTGTTTTAATGTCAAGCAACGTTTATTTTTGATGAACATTCCAAACCAAACTCATATTTTGATGTGGGACAGCCTGCATAGTTTCTTTGGTTAGCTTAGTGATAACCTGTACATTCTCTTCTGGTTTTTGCAGCGGATGGACCTGGGTGAAAACTCTCAAACCTTACCAGGCCTCAGACTCTTCAGCGCCAACAACAGGCTCAGTGCAAGGCAGGACAAACCCGTCCTACCTGTCAGAGTGCCTTCTACCTGCAGTGAGATTCTGTCTGTCCAGGTTGATGGGCAGTCAGAGGTATCTTCCCTCATCTGTGATGGCCCTGCAGGACCCAGTGCCTTGGACCCCTCGGCCTCTGGAAATATTACAATTCCTCGTCCCCATGGAAGAAAGACTCCAGAGCTGGGAGCCGTCTTAGCTCCACCTTCAGCCCAGTCCCGCTCTAAGGTGACAGGTTTTGGGGAAGGAAGGACTACATCAGGGGCACAAGAGTTCAGGCAGGCGCTGAGCATGACCAAAGATGGAGATCTGCTGATGCCCACCCGGCTTGCGGATGACAATGGGGATCTGATCAGCCTTTTAGACCCCCTGAACAACTCGGCTCAGTCTAATTTCGCTACAGTAGCAGACAGGGTGGATCCTGCACCGTCTTCTGCTAACACATCAGGACTACATCCCAGGCCCTACTCACACGGCTTGCCTCCTTTTAGTTTTCACCCGCACTTGATGCTGAACCCCTTTGCCTCGTCTGTGCAGCACTGTTCTCCAACTGTGAGTGGAAATCCCTTCAGTGCTGTCTACAGACCTCCACCAGGTACTTACATGCACCACTCACCTCAGCCGCTGCCCGCCTCCACACTACCAGGCCTTTACAGACAGCACTCACCCAGCAGTTCTACCCTGCTCGCTAGTTATGGACTTCCCCAGTCTGCTGTCGCCTCCTCAGGTACCCCCCTGCCCCACTCCTTTGATGGCAGTCACGCTCTCCACAGCCCGGTGGACTCCTCATCCGTCTTCAGCTCATCCATAAAGACACCAGAGAGGCCAACGCAGCTGCAGGCAGATGGCCAGAAATCCCAGGATCCCTTTGGAGACCTGCTTAACATGGCTCGACCAGTGACACCACAAAAAGTGAAAGTGGAAGACCTTCGAAGGAAGTGGGAAACATTTGAGTGAAGCTATATAGGTCTGCCTTGAGCCTTACTAAAGGCTAATACTCACATGAAGGCTTTTGTTGTTGTTCTTATAAAACTGTGACAACATGAGCAACCTCTGGACAGAAGATGGTAGTGTGAGCTCTTTGTTGAAGCGGATTTACATTTATTAGTGCAGTAAGCATTACATTTGGCAAGTCATTGAGATTCATTGTAAAGCGTTTGTTCCAGTATCTTGGGTATAATAACCAGTGACACCTAAACTGTCATCATTGGTCATATTTTTTAGACTTTTGTGGCTCAAACGGCTGATTTGAATCTAAGAAGGGACTACAAAGACAAAGGACTTATCAGCTTAAAACACTACTTGACAGTTGACTTGTACAAATCATTTCTTGCAGTCCAAAAACATCACTAAAAGTTGGGTTTCTGAGCTGGGATTATCTCAATGAAAAGCCAAATAATTGTAGACGTTAGCATGCTTCCCTGCCTCAGGCTACTTTAGCTCCACCAGCTACACTGGAGGAACTCACTCTACCATCTAATGTTTGGCGGCGTGCGCATATTCCATTGCAAAAGTAGGAATGTCCACACCACCAGGTCCCGCCCTCCAGAGCCTTGTACAATCAAAACCTTGGCTTCAAATTTCTGGAGAATTGGTTCATTTCAGAACGAGCCGTTGTCTGATTTGACCCAGAAACACACAGACATGCTTCGCCTGTCCCCTCCCCGTCCAGGTTTTCAGTTTCTAGTACGACTTTCAATGATCCACCTCACAGCCATCAAAGAAATTTACCAAACACTGAAACGTTAGACTCACTCATGGTGAGTTTTACCAAATGCTTTATTTGATGTGAAATCATGATTTTCATTTTATGTAAACTTTAGAGTCTGTGTGAATAAAGTAGACCTATGGATGAGGCTGCTCCTCTCTGGTCGAGCCTTTAGATCAGCCAGTTACTAAAACTGATGTTTGTATGGAAATCCACAATGGGGAAAAGTTTCAACATCCGTTTTCGGTGGAGTAGTGCGTTGGCTCTGAACACACGTACAGATGTTGGATCACCTGCAGAACCAGGTGTGAGTGCACCTGCTCTCTCTGCCACGTTTGCAGCTGTTTACGGGAACGGACGTCTCTGCACCTGAGTAATCTGTAACTAACAACGATTCTGACAGCATTACAGTGTGTTGTAGCTACACAACAATACACACATTAGTCCTGCAGTTCACCTGCTGATGCTTCTGCAGGAATTCTGCTTTGATGTTGGCCTTCTCTCCTTGACCTGTAAATATCTTCTGCCTTTCATTGTTATTTAAGAAGACACCTTGTAACGTCACTACAGGCTATCCTCTGAAATTATTTTAAACGTCTCTGTAAAATAAAAGCATACGTGTAATTTGGAGCTCTATGAATGTTGTCCAAGTGAATTACGTAAAGCGTAACAAGAAGAACCCCCCTGAGATCCTGTGGTATCCATGTCCGAACCAACAAGGACACAGCCTTACCCCGTTCCTCATAATCTCTTACTAGGGTGATGGAGGGAGGGTCAGCCTGCAGTGCACCTTGGGGGGAGGAGCTACTTGGTAGTGTTCCCCCTCCCATGGTTGCCGTATGGAATAGGCCCCTCCCTCTCGGTTTTAATTGCACCTTAGTCATTTAGGGCCCCTTGGTGGGGAGTGTGATTGGACATCAGTAATCAGGAGATGTCTTCTCAGTGCCCTACCCGCCAATTTTAACTGCACCCCCCTAGTACACACACCTTTTACCCCTCAAAATATACACTCCAACACAAACACACATACATCCAAACACACACCCTCACACACACACACACATTTCACAAGGAAGGTGGTACCTCGGACCATCTGTCCCCTACCCCATCCCTGGTAGGGGGTACTAAGCCCTTGGCAAAGGCGGCCGTGTTCCCTGGGTCCTGGCTTCCTGGGACCGGCAATCCTCTCTCCAAGCAGGGAGAGGGATCCCTGAGTTCTCTGGCAAGACCAGGAGCCAGGGATCACATCACATCTGAGCCGGGGGGTGTCCGTGTCCCTGTGGTGGGGGTTCTGGTCCCTGCCCCTGAGCGCTGGGCCTCACCAAATTTCCAACTGTGGGGGAGCCTGGTTGGGCCAGGTTTACAACACCTCTTGCGGACCCCCTCTTCTCCTGGGTGCCCTCCTCCTGGGCGGGGGCGGCTGGCCCCTACCTTGCTTCTTCCTGGACCAACCGTGGGCCGGGTGGGTGGCTGCCTGGAGCGCGGGGCAGGTCTCCCTTGGGAGGTCCTGACTCGTACCTGGAGTTGGGATAGGGGGATGCCAAGAACTCCTGGGTGGTGATGAGGTGCTCGACTGGGGCTGTGGGCGCTCTTCTTGGGCGGGGTCCCACGTTGGGCCCTCCCGGCGCAGCGGGGGGGGGGGGGGGGGGGCTGACTGGGCACTCCCCCCCCCCTTCTTTTTACATTCCATCATCCATTTTAGAGGAACATGAACAGTCGAGCTCACCTTTACATTAATAGTTTGCGTGATTTAATGAAATATTTCACACTAGTTGGTTTTAAGGCATATGTATGCGTGTGGGAACATTATTTGTATTGTGTACATGTTGACATGTTGAGATTTATAGAGCCAGCAGGTATGTTTATAACATTTGAGTGTGCATGTGGACAGGCCCCGCCCTTTTAGACGTGTATTACATCTGAACCGAATTGTTATGAGTATAACCATCCAGAAACTTGTTGCTTATGCTGCTTCATGGTGTAACCCCCCGCCCCCCCTCTCTAACATCTCTCTCTCTTCTTCCCTCCTTTCCTTTTCCGTCCAGTCGAACACAAAAGATTTTCAAATACGATTAAATTGAAAAAAGTTTGGCCTCGATTACAAAAGGGGTTTATTCAGACATACCTCTGGTTTGTCAGAAGATTCATAGCCCCTGTTGTTAAAGTAAAATATGTCCAACACAAGAGGCCTTCAGCTCTCATCTGTCTGCCCAGCTGTTGGACAGGACAAGTTGAAAAAAAGAAAAAAAGGTCTTCCTTCAAATAGGACTTTGTCTACATGTGAACATTTAAAAAATCAAGTATGAAAGTCAGTGTCAGAATGAACCCCAAAGTTGTGGAAAAGGGTCACACCAAGCTCCTAAACCTTCCAAGGACTGCTCTTTCATCAAAATTTGTCACATAAATATGACTTAAAGCAGCTAAATGTTCTTGTTATACACGAGATGTTCTAATCTGTGATAAAATCTTATGAACAAATGCTGCACTGAGTTATTATGGTATAAGTGCACACACAGAGGCTAAAGGGAGACAAATGGTCACCTGCAGCAGAGCAGTTGCAGTGTGTGAGCCCTGTATCCTGACTGAACCTCCTTCAAACAGTGTTTGGTTAAACGATTCCACCATCAGTTAAAACTTGTGGATCAAAGGTAAACTTTTGAAGAGAAGGTTGAACTCCAGCACCTTTGAATTTTAAGGGCTGCACGGGGCTAGCGCTCTCGTTCAGATTCCAGTGGAGTTCGTTCTGTTTTGAGTTGATGTTCTCCTGGTGCATGTGTGGGCTTTTTCTGGGCACTCCAGCTTCCTCGCACAGTCCAGAAAAATGTTTTATAGATTGATTAGTGTTAGTTGATAGTTGCCCCTATGTGTGCACGTGTGCCAACAGGCTGGTGATGTGTTCAGGGTGAACCCTGCCTTCACCCAACAGTAGGTGGGTTGGCTCCAGTCAATTCAGTAATCATTTTATCATCATACGGACGATATTTGGAGCCAGAAGACAACAGTAAGCTGTGATTGGTCCGAGTCAGTCTGAGTCAACGTTTCTAATCAGGAGTGAGCTTGTTTGAAGTTCACACCCTTACCACTGAAAAGCGAATCTTTCAATCAAACATTTCGAACGTTTGACATCGGTGCTTGGGGGCATCAAATGTTTTTATTGAGCCATCTGATTGGCCAGTTTATAACTCGCGATAAAGAAAAAAAATACTATTCAAAATTTGAAAAGCTGAAGAACATGTTTAAAAAAGGCATTGGAGCAAGAATGGTGATTCTGTCAAACAGAATAACAGAGAATAACAAATAATAACTGTTTACTTCTGTAGACGTCTATGGAATTTTGACTTCTTGGAATCAGCAGGTACTTCCTGTTTGGAATGCGAGAGGAGAGGGATTGCTCAGTTCAGTTCTCAGATAGTCAATGGGAAATCTAGGATTTGTGGCCTTTTTGAAGTTTGAATCAGATTCAAAAGGCTCAAAAGTGACCCAAAAGCAAATGTGGTTTTAACATTCACTACTGCAGCTGCAATCGCCTTGCAAACTGACCGCTAAAATAGTTAGAAGATTGCTCAAAATGCTTTTTTTCCAACAAAGCAAATTTTTTTTAGAATGGTTTTTCAATTGGGCCTTCAGGTTCTCAAACAAAATGAAACAGCAGCAGGTCTGATCTGCTTCTCTGTTGGAATATCATCAACAATCAATATATTTCCAATTGATACAAAATCAATTATTTCCTCCTGGGGAAAAAAAGGTATAAGGCATCAATTAGGTCCCATATTTAGAGACTGGATTTATCTTCCACTCGGCCCTTGAGCAGCTCGGTTTATTGCCAGAGTTTTATTTTTTGTAGAAATAGTGAGGAGTGCAAAGTTCATAATTGCTGCAGAAAAGAAAGCCTATTCTAATGCTGTTAGCCTGTTGGTCCTTAAAGAAAGAGAGACCACTGCTCTTTTAGAGCTGATGACATTTCTTTATTTTTTTGTCTTGGTTACAGAAACTGCTCTCACAACTTCAATATTCTGTACGTCATCACTAGAAAGAATAAAAGTAATAATATCTCATGAAGAATTTCTTCAGATTTATTTTGGAAATTGTCAACTTTCTCCCTAAATGCTCCGCATTTCCTCAGGAATAGTGTTCTAGTTTTATTTAACAACAGTCAGACTGGTTCGGGGATCAGGAGTCAGTGATGTTATGACATTCTGGATAATACAGTATTAAGTTACTGTGTCACTGAGATGCTGACAGAAGCAGACCTCCCTTAAAAAAATCACTTTGGATGCTTTGAAAATTGTTTTCTTCTGGCTCTTCCTTAAGTTTAGGGTTGTTTTCACCTGGTGGTCTCTACAGGTTGTTGAGCTCCAGCAGGGTTTGGTCCAACACCTGATGCATCTCCAGGTTTTCTTCTTTGGCTTGAGCCAGATTTTCTGAAATACAAAAAGAGCAGAGTCACACGTGTGGTTCTAGTTATGTCCTAATGGACAGAACTACAACATTTAGCTGAAATAGTAGTAATGTGTAAGTTTGTTTCTCTGCAATTCCAATAACTTTTCATCTTTGATGGTTTTCCCAACAACTGTTCTGACACAGAGGCTCGGTCGGGGCGTTTCATGGTCCCACATACTAACGACATTATTGTGAAGGAACAGCAAAAGTAAGAGTATTTTTGTTGTAGTTGGAGTTTTAAAATGCATATGGTTATTACTGTTGTGATTATTTGGATTCTTTTTACACTTGTCATCTTATCATTATTTTACAAAAAAAACATTCAGAATAAAAACAATTCTAGCCTTGGAGGTGTCAAACACAACTCAAGAAAAAAAAACCTAAGTGATTACAAAAAAATCAACAGCTTAGAAAAGAGACAAACAGAAAGATTGATTGAAATAAAACACCAACAAACAGACATGTTTCTGTTTTAAATCAACATGGTCGACTGTATTCTGAAGTGCATGTTTCGCCTCTTCATTGAGCTGTGACAGATTTTAGATTGTTTTCTATGTCCCACAATGTGTTTTCCCAAACCTCATTGTGTTGTTTGGTTACAACTGATAGGATTTTCTTTCTCTCATGACATTCATGTGAACTCTGGTCAGGATTTAACAGGCAGACTGAGACCCCTTTGAGGAGCTTGGTTGGTCCACTTCCAAAAGGACCGTAGTGTGATTTGCCTTCAAAGCGCTCCAATCAGACCAAACCCCATACATTCACACTTGGTGCATATCGGAGAGTCTCCGTCATCATCAGAACAGGAATCTACTGTTTTTTTCAGCGTAAGACACTGAGGTTGTCCTGTCAAATCCAAGGCTTAAATTCTCACTCTGATCAGCTTTTGATCTATTTTCAAAACGTTTCCAGTAGTCTTTTATTTTTGACTATGCTGTTTTTAGCCAAAAGTTTAAAAAAAACTGTAATTTTCTAAGATATAGTTTCTGAAAAGCAGCAGGAGTTCATCAGTAAATTTGCCTCTAAATTGTAGGCTTTGGAGCAGAGTTAGCCTTCCCTGACGTCCCATCACCTTTGTTTATATTCTCTCCTGCTAGCTTACAGCCCCTCACAACCCCAACCTAACAATAGCGTTGCAACTAATAAAATGAAACGTGCACGGATCTTTAAGCTCCTCAAATACAACTGTGGGTCTTGTTCCTGTAAAAACTACAACAAGAAAACATTTTAGACTTTCCTACAATTTTGGGAAAAAAATTAGTGAATTTATTTTAAACAAAATTAACGACCATTGACATGATAGCAAATCCGCTTTTGAAATTCTCCTTTATGCTGAGCCTTTAGAGCAGTGTTTTTCAACCAGTGTGCACACTAGTGTGAGCTGGCCAGCTGTGCCCTGGGAAATTGCCCTCCTTAACTGATCTAAAAACATTTACCATCTCCAGGATATCAACTCTTTGTGGAGACTGCAAAAGGCGTCACTGCGCATGCCGTTTGCACATGTTTGGTCACGTCTTTGGTTCACTTTCACAGCTTCGTGAAAGGTACAAGATAGATAAGGTCCCCAAAACCACCCCCTAAACATCAAAGAAACTTGACGAAATTCGTCGTTGCAGACCCGAGTCTAACATATCACATCATGACAAACAATGTAAATAAGCGCGGTAAGGAGCGGTCACAGGTTCAAGCCCTGAATACGGCATAATAAACTATAGCCAGAGGACGTGAGGCATGTTACACTAATTTAACAATTTTATAAAAAATAATTAAAACCTTCAGAATCCCTTTTACCATGTCATGTTACAAATTGATGCTGTTTAGAGCACAGATAGGCAAGACGTGCTATCAAAAAATCCTTGATGTGTCTAGCTGTGATTACCAAGTTTTCTGATTGTTTTCTAACCACAAAACAAAGGCGATCAGCTAGACGTAAAATATGAATAACCTGCTCAATTTTAGGTCTATTGGGCTAGTTTGTGTATTTCTGTGTTTGGAATTGGAAACTCCATCATTTGTGACCACCAACATTTATCTCTGGACCTTAGAAATTTGTGCCTTGTGGTCCCGACTCTTTGTTCATCCAAACAGGCCCTGATAAAACACTGACTAGTTAGGAATATAAAAGATCATAAAATACTTTTTTCTTTGTGTTTATTTTCATAAGAATGACGGTACTGTGATTTAGCCGTAGCTTCAACTGTTTTCGGAAAAGTCCCGCCCCTTTAACTGTCTCCACCAATCATTTTTGGAGGCTTAATAACACATCAGTCTGAATAAGTTTAAAGTCCTCACTTCCTTGTTCTGATTCTGCTCATAAAGTTGCTCAGTTCCAACAAAAATACCAGCTAAAGCTCGTCTTTAGCGGTGTAGCTTTCCACAGAATCCGGTATCAGACCGTGGAACAAGTGAACAAAACCATGAAGCACAGAGAACCGAGTCTGTCTGCGATCGGCGCCTGATTGCACTACATCTCCCATGATGCATTGGGTCACAGTGACAGCGTCTCAGCGCACAATGAGTCTTCTTGTTAAACGTCTTGAAACAACAACGAACACACATCAAACAGTTTTTAAATCTTCTAACTTAACTTTTATTACATCTTTTAGAAAAAACAGCTGCAGCTTCCAGCATTTTCTGCCACAATTATCACAAAAATGCATGTGAGATTGCAGAGGGGCTGCATATCAGTACAGACTATGAGTTTCTCCTTTTTTTTTTATTTTTGGATGCTGGTGTGCCGCGGGATTTTTGTCAAGGTTAAAGTGTGCCGTGGCTCAAAAAAGGTTGAAAAACACTGAACTAGAAGAAACATAAAATCAGTTAATTTCATGTTCCTGACTTGATTTTGCAACAGTGTGGTGAATTTTAGAAAAATCTGTTTAACTCAAAACTGTCATCATTTTAACGGCAGTGGGATCTTCGTCAGCCTTTTTAGAACCAGCAAGTTACGTAAGGAAATACACGGCTGTGAAAGCCATGAGCTGTGAACAAACCTCAGGCATTCAGGAGATACAGGCAGGTGCACACACAATGGTGGTAGTGTAGAAAATACAGAGTCCCTAAACAGAGGTCTATGAGGACTTGAATGGGAGGTTGGTCAGAAAGGATCCCTCTGTATAAGGAAGAGAGCCAGAGATGGAAGGACCTGCAGCAGGTTTGAGTGATCAAGCACAGGGATGGAAATGTGTTGACAGGTTCCTTCAGTGTGATGGAAATATAGAACTTTGACAAACTGATGAATGAGGAGAATGTTAGAGATCACAGGGGAGAAGATGTGGACGTGAAGCAGGAAGTAAAAATGTAGTAAGGAAGACACTGAAGAAGATGAAGAGTGGAAAGCTAATTGGTATATATTTGTGGAAGTATGGCAGTGTTTACGAGAGGTAGCGGTAGAATTTCTTATTGGACTGTGTAACCAAGACCTTAAGAATGAGAGGACGCCTGGGGAATGGAGAAAGGTTCTGGTTCCACTGTAAAGAGATGTGGAAGCTTTGCATGAAATGTTATGGATTTACGGATTCTCAAGAAATGTCAGAATTTGGGGTGTAACGATTCCTTTTTAACAGGGATTTGATTCATATAATTAGTGGTTGTTGATATGATTCATAGTCAATATTGGTTTTATTTTGAACAACCTGATCCATTGACCTAAAATTGATAAAGACATCTTTAGCCAAAACTTCCACCAAATACCTGGTTACTGAACAGTGAAGGCGTAGTTTTCCAGATTCCTTGTACTTCTTGCAGAATAATTGTAAATAAGTGTCAATTAAATGATTAATTATTAAGTATTAAATATGTGCAAAAAAACAAAAACAAGAATAAATGTCAAATCATTCACATTTTAGTTTCCTAAGGTTCGGCCCACTGTTGTTTTTCCACATCAAAACAATCCAAAGGGAACATTATTAGAACATTCTAGCACACTGTCTGATCACATGGCTTTACTAAATTCAAGGTACATTGGACTAAAATCTTTTGTTGTCATCACGTGTGTTGTATGCTGTAATGCACTTGGTCGATTTTACATTATGTTAAAATAAACCTACTGTGCCTCAATCCAATATTGATTATCATCAATAAATCTCATACTGAAAATGTTATAACAGTATAACAGTATAGGGTCAATTGGATTCTGCCTCAGACAGATCAGTCTGGTTGGATCATAGGAACAAAAATCAATTCATCAATAATCGTTTAACCCCTACTATCAAGTCTTTGTGTGGCCTTACCTTTTGTTAAAAGCAAATTAAGGATTTTACAAATTGCTACTAAACCTGACAGGTCTGACCTCCGAAGCTTCAATAAAAACCTTCACTTCTAAATAGTCTAAATCTAAGGTTTTATCTATAACAGCAATGCTTGCCTTCTTATCAAATGGGTTTATGCAAATGACAATAATTTGCGGTTTTCATCAGACTGGAGTGAGCGGAACTTCCATCAAGAAGCACTTTCAGCACAAAGCCAATCACCACTGCATTAGCACCATACAAGGATGTTATTTCCAAGAACCTTTAGTTTTTTTGGCCATAGCTGTATGTTTACTGCACCTGTAACCCTTGTGCTATCCTAGGCACTTTAACATTGGGAGTTGGGTCATCTAGACCCACTAGACAGTGCGCTGAACCTTTTTTCTTCAATGATTTGTGATCTTCACTGGTGTCCATGGATTACATGAAATCTTTCCACCTTTATCCACCTTTGTCATGGTGGGGAGAACACGTCAATGTAAGGGTGGGGTCATAGGATAGCACAAGGGTTAAGCACTGTAAAAACAACTACAAACAATAAATGTCCGATGAAACAAATGAATGACAGATTCTGGAAAGGAAAGGACGTCAGCAGGATTTTAAGTCTTTATTACAGAAAGGACAGGATCTTCAGTTAAAATCAGAAAACACTGCAGGCAGAGGTGTGGAAGCAATGTTTTACCTTTTGGCAAAAAGAAATACATGTAATAGAGAGGCGTGTCCTGTGTTTAGAAGTCTGTCAGCCAAAGACACAGAGTGAAACGGTGGAAAGCAGCAGAGGAGAGTGGAGGTGGAGGTGGAGGTGCAGACAGCAGGAAAACATCTACAGTGTTGTCATGTCGTTGAGGGCCAGGTCCAGCTCCTCACTCAGAGCCTTGCCCTTCAGCTTCTGAGAATACACTTCATCTGGAAGAGCACACAGACATATCATGATCACAAAGAAAAACATGCAAAGTGGGAAAGACTCCAGGTAAATGACAGGAGAGAGACAGAATCTACATGGAGACAAACTTGGAAAGGTTCCCAAAGAAATGAAATGGGAGACATAGTTGGACACCAGCGCTGACAGGAACAGAACAAAGCTTCAGTTTGACGCTCATAAACTGCAATCATCGTTTCTACTTTCATATGTGCTACAGAAAAGAGCTCATTTATTAATATTAGGAAAAAACTGAACAGAATTCTGTTTGATAGTTCATACATTTTCAAAGTGTTGGTTTGGTTGCATAACTGATCATAATTTCCTTGTTAGCATAAAAATGTAAAGCAAAAAAATACATTAAAAATAGGCTTTTTCTATTCTGCAAACAGAATTTTTTCTCTTTTTTTGGGTTGCCCGGACGTGACACACAGATCTATCTAATTTTTAGAAGAATTTACTGAAGTTAGCCATTGGATTTCCTTGGCAACTGATTTTTTCGCCCACATTCCTAAAATGTTAATATTTTTAAATGTGCAGAGCTTTGCAGATACACTGTCAGTCTCTGACTGAGCAAATACATCCATTCATTTGTGGATTGATGGACGGGTTATCCACATTTTTGTTCCAGAGCTCTTAACAGCTTTTAAAAATCTCCACAGTGTCTGCTACCTACCTGTAACTTGTGTCTTATTTTGATTATTCTGTAGCTTTGGTGACCTTCCTCTGTCTGTACTGGAACTTTAGCACTAATTGCTGATGAACAGCAGAAATGTCATTGTAATCGGCAGTGAGTGGTGATTACCTTCCAGATCATCAATGGTCTTTTCCAACTTGGCCACGGATCGTTCAGCAAACTCTGCGCGGGTCTCAGCCTGCAGCACAAGGCAGACAGCTAATCAAACCAGAGTCAAAGACCGAACAGGATGTGTAAAATGGTAAAAGCATTCAGAATATGAAGCTGTTTTTCAAGGTTTTCAATGAAAACTTCCAAAGGAGGCAATAATTAAACCTGAGACATAGTGGTGAGAACAATGAGGCCAACATGTTCCCCTTAGAAACACTTGAAGTGTAAAAAAAGTAAGCAGACCAGGTTCAAAAGCTAAAACCGGAACGTTCTTTCTGGAAAAAAATGACCCTGCTTCATGTGGGATTAATATCATATAAATATTTGTTTCTTAATGAGTCCAGTATTTTGTGTTAAACCTTGGACAGCTGATACTGTGTGACATGCAGAAGAGGCGCAAACTATTGATTAGTTGCTTTTGTACAGCTTTATTTAAATATAGTACTGATCAATTGTTTCGAGGACAATGTATTTAATATTCTACTGCATGTCACCCACGATCAGTAAAGAAACAACTAGAAAAACACAAACGGTAATGAAAAAGTCGTACCTCCTTTAACTTTTCAGTGAGAACTTTAATTTCCTCCTCATATTTGTCCTCCTTTTGGGAATACTGAAATTCAGACAAAAGTTGTTAACATTTTAATTTTGTTTCCAGTTTCAGTTGAAAGAACATTATGAGGATGACAGAACATCTAATCTAGAACATTGAAGAACACTGTCTTTTTAGCGTAGAAGGTCACTTATTTAGGCTATGAATAGATAACAGAGAAGACAAACTGGCTGTTTTGGAATGATTTGGAAATGAATTACAAAAAGCTGAATTAATAAAGCTTTTTGAGACAAAGCCTAGTCCTCTCCTCATCATTATCCTCCTCACAACAACCGTACTTATGCCCTCCTTCCCTTCATCCATGAACTTCCTCTTTGGTTTTCCTCTTGTCCTGTTTTCTGGTAACTCCATCTTCAGCCTCCTTTTACCAACATCATCACTGTTCCTTCTCTCATTGTGTCTACAACATCAGTCTGCTTCCCTGCATTTACCTCCAGAACATGTACCACGATCTGTTCCTCTGATGTATTCACTCCTGATCCGTTTTGGTCCCTCCCAAAGAGAACCTCAACATCTTCATCTCTGCTACCTCTACCTCGGCCTCCTGTCTCTGCATTAGTCTCTAAAACATGGCTTCTCTCACCACAGTCTTCTACAGCTTTCCTTTCATTCATGATTAAACTCTTTAGTCACACATCACACCTGAAACCTTTTTCCACCCCTTTGAAACCTTTGTGCTTATGTCTCTTCTCAGTCCTTTGCCTTCTTCTTCTCTGCTTCCTGTAACCTCCCCGTTCCTCTAGAGTACCTGACATTAACACACAGATTCTCCGTCTTGCTGCACCCGACCGCCCTTCCTCTCCTTTCCATGGCAAACCTCCACCTCTCTAGATGTTCTTCCACCTGTGTCCTGTTCTCACAACAGTTCAGTGTCATCTGCAAACATCATGGTCCACAGAGATTCCTGTCTAACCTTATCTGTCAGTCCTCCCATCACCATGGAAACAAGAAGATGATACTTGGGGCAGTCCCACCTTCATTTCCTCTGTCACACCTACAGAGCATCTCAGCACTGTCTTCCAGCTCTCATCCATGTCCTGAACAACTCCAACGGTCTTCTCTGTCACTCCACTTCCTCATCCAAACCCCAGCTCCTCTCTTCTGTCATAGCTCTACAAAGACACAACGCAGATCCTTCTGCAGACCGTCTCTGTTCTTCTCCAGGAACATCCTCAAAGCAAATGTTGCATCTGTGGTCCTCCTTGTTTATAATTGTTTTTATAAAAAATACTTTGAAGGGGTTAAGTTCGCATTTAACAACAGCCACATTCTTGCAACTGCGTGCATGAGAAAATTCAGAATGTGAAAAATCACATTTTCTTATATCTGCATAAACTGCTCCTACTGTGACTCTTTTGTTCTCTTGAATGAACCAATTGAAAACATATTTATAATAGAATGTGGCCATTGTGAACACACTGTGACCGACAGCACAGCTTCCTCTCCGCTCTCACTGTACCTTTTCTGCCTGGGCTTCCAGTGACTTCAAGTTGTTGGTGACATTTTTCAATTCTTCCTCGAGGTCACCTGATTTACTGAGTAATGCAAGAAAGATGAAAAGCAGAAGAAGAAAAGGCAGTAATTTGAAAGGCAGGAAAGTAAAGGACACCCAACCCCGTAACCCTTGTGCTATCCCAGGCACTTTAACATTGGGAGTTGGGTCATCTAGACCCACTAGACAGTGCGCTGAACCTCTTTCTTTAATGATCTTCACTGGTGTTCATGGATTACATGAAATCCTCTTCACCTTTATCCACATTTGTCATGGTAGGAATAACACGTCAATGTAAGGGTGGGGTCATAGGATAGCACAAGGGTTAAGACTATTTGAAAGGCTCCCTCATTCCTAGTCCTGAGAGTCATGCTCAAAGAGAGAAGTCAGGAATCAGGAGCATCTGATGATAGTTGAGCAGAAGGGTGTTTTTAAGAGAGCATGCAGATAAGAGTTCATTCATCTGGTTCACATGCATTAATATTGAATTACTGATGAAAAACATTTAAAAAAAATCTGTTTTTTGGTGTTTTTTATTAAATAAAAAACAAAGAAAGTGATCATGCTTAACTTCCTTTGCTAAGTCCTTTGACCTAAAAACTGTCCTGACTTAGGTTTTAAAGAGGATTCAAATGCAGAGACCCAGCAAAATGATTTCATGTCTTTAACAACATGAAACTTCAAATGAAAACACCCAAACAACAGTTTTACTGATAATGAAACAAGTCCTCCACCTTCATTTAACCATCTGTCCTAACATTCAGCTTTAACAGCTGACCAGGACGCTAGCGCAAAGGATCTGATGAAAATAGTGGCTTTCTTGATTTATTAAGATCACATTTTTAAAAATTTCCTAAAAATTGAAAATAGTGAATAAAATCTAGATTTTGCAACTTTTTTGGCATCTACTTTTTCATGGAAAAAAGCCCAAATACTTAAAAAAAAGGGAAACAAAATCTGTAAATGTCTACGGAGCCCGTGATTTGACATTAAAATTAGGATTTCGTTACCGCAAAAAAGTATTTTGTTCCCACAAAATAATGAAACCCTTGCAATATTAATTCATTTAACTAAGAAGTATTTAAAATGAATATAGAAATCCTAAAAGTTAACCCCCCCCCCCCCTCATACACACACACACACACACACACACACAGAGACACACACTTGAACCGGAAATAGTAACCTGTTGGGAAGTTTCCTTTCTGGTTAGCCCAGATTTTGTGGAAAATGAAGCGAATCTTCTCATCTACTTAGTTAGATTTGCTAAGTTTTACTTTGCAAAAAGTGTAATTATACAATTTCCATTTATGCAAAAAAACACAAAGCAGCTCACGCCATAAGTCATTCAAAACTTGGATTTACAGCAGATCCCTTCACATTTCTGTCTGTGTGTATCTCATCACGATGCCTGGAAGACACCGATGATGTTTAAAGATCAGGTTTATTATTATTTTTTAAATCTCTCTGCTATGCCGCTTTGGCAGCAGACAGCAGCTCCATGCCTGCCATCCGTCCAGTCACCCAGGGGCCGCCCGGCGTAGGGATCACCCTGCTATAGTCAATGATGCAGTGGCAAAATATATTTTATTTCATTTTATTTATTTCGGAGGAACAAATTAGTAATTTTATTAACCCGTGTCAGGTCACAGGCTCCTTAAATGTCTTCTGTCCAGTTGAAATGATTATGAAGGGTAATGTTAGTGATGTTAAAGACACTGATGTTCAGCAGAAACATCAGTCAGAGTTGAGAGGTTGAAGATCAGAGCTGACATGTGGACTTTCAGTACCTCTTCCTCGCCGCACATCATCAACTTCAAATTCTGGTCCATTAGTCTGAGCTCCTCCTCGAGCTCCCTGCCCCGCCTGAAGGGGTTAGTCCGGGATAGAGGGGAAGGGGGTGTGGGAGGCAAAAAAAGCACAATTGCCACACAGTGCATTCATGCATTGATGATGAAAACACAGCAGAGCACTCACATGCCTCTGTGATTAGTGTGCAGGCAGATAAAATACACACTCCAGATAAGCAGTTCTTTTGCTTTAGAAATTATATTTAAACATTATTACATAATAACTAAAAAAACACATTTCTAGTCAACTGATGAATATTTGATTTATCTCAGGAAAAACAGAAAATCAGCCTTTTGTTCAGATTAGCAGATTTAAAAAATCTGGACACTTACTGATCAAACAAGCATCTAATAAAAATAATAGAAATAGTAGGCTAATCCATGTGTTTCGATAACAGAACATTTATATGCAACAGCAATAGGTGACAAACTACGTCAAACCTTTAAATCAAGTTTGCAAATTTAAAGACTTGAAGCCTTTTTTTCTTATCAGCTTCTTGGAACGTGAAGTATTTTGTCTTCATATAATTGTTTTCAAAAAGATATTTAAAGACCCACTTAAATCAAAATGCCGTTTTTTTTAAAAAGCTCCTGTGGCATTTTTCTGACGATGGAGAATATCTATAAAGAAAATTATGCTTAGAAATACACGTCTGACTATTTATTAAGTCCAAATGTTGTGAAACAGAACCAGACAATAAAATGAGGTTGGTAAAAGCTTGTAGTAGTGACGTTGGTGCTACAATGGCGGGCCACAACCTCCCTGCTCCGCTCCATTCCGATGTATTCGCTCACAGACAAAGGGGTCCATGTCTTTGTTTTCCTCGTCTGAACAGGAATCTGGATGTAAACTGAACGGCTGGATAGCTCCGATAGTGCTTGACATTTTTGTAGCATCGCTAATGTTAGGTTGGAGTTGTGAGGGGCTGTAAGCTAGTGGGGGACCTCGTAAACAGAGGGATTTCGGGAAGCAAGGGTGGGCGTACTCCACACCAATGATCCCGCCCACAACTCAGAGGCAAATTTACTGATGAATTGATGCAGCTCTGCAGAAAATTTGTCCCCGAAAATGCCACAGGTCTCTGATTTGGCCTAAAAACGATATAATCCTAATTAATAGATCACTGGGAAGACTTGAAGATGATCGGAGGGAGATTTAAGGTACCGATCATTTCTCATTGTTCAGATTAACTTAATGCCAAATGTACTAATTATCATAAAACCTGCTGAGGATTTTAGCTGTTGAGAACATAAAGAGGTTGGTGTTCCCGAATCAGTTTCATAGTCAGATCAGATGTTTGATCACAGTACTCTATGGATTGTAAAAAGCAGTTGTTTGTGTGTTAGTGAAAGATACTTGATAATCATGCCATCAACAAAATCCCATTAGTCTAGTATGTGAAATGCTTAAAGTAAACTAAAATACTCTCTGGGAGGTGGATTAAGATTTCATATTGTCATTGTGACGCTCAACAACACAAACACCTTCTAGTGTCGGGATGCAGGGGTTGACTTACGCCTCGGCCACCTCTGCCCTCTCCTCTGAGCGCTCCAGATCTCCCTCCAGAATCACCAGTTTACGTGCGACCTGCAGACATCCACCTGCTGCATCACAATCCAAGCAAGGCATTACGCTGTCTGTGCCAGTCAGGCTACACAAATAATAGCTGTTTAAAACATTTAAAACCCAACGTTTCCTTCAGTACATTTGGTCACGAAGGACCCCCACAACCCCGGCCGCCCAGGCAGGTAAAGACCAGCTACCCCCTCCCTGACCTCACCTATGCAACGTGTGCAGTGTGTGCTGCAGGTAAAATAGGTGGTCTCCCGTGGGGTGGCGGGCCCCACTGCTGCCAAACAGCAGAGCCGCACGCCCCGGAGTCCCTCTGTGTGTGGTGTGTATACGTTGTGTGGACGAGCCCAGGTGTTTCACCATGTCCCCCTCCACCTGCCCCCACCCCCACTTGGCCCTAGATGAATGAAGGTGTCTAAGAAAATAGAGAGCGGGTGCTGACGAGGCCCCCAAGAGAGTCACCCTTGAGGAACCCCGCCAACATACCGCGCTCATCCAATCCCCAGGGTGGGAAGGAGCAGCTGGATGGGCACAACTAGGATTGGATTGGTCGGATTTAATTATCCGACCAAAGGAAGTCGAGGCGGGATTAAACAAATTTAGGGAGGTGGTAGGGCCCGCCCTGACGAAAGTCTGACAGTTTAGCTTTTAATTTGAATTTTGACACATAAACAGCATGGCGATTTTCAATGCAAACGATTTTAAGTTGCTTTAAACAGTTTGAATTGCAATTTATTTATTTATTTTTAATTGTCATGTTGAATTGTAATTTTAAATATTAAATTCTAAATTCTAGTTTCCTATATCTAGCCTGAATTGCATTTTGAATTGTCAATTAATAATTGCATATTACTATCAATTATGATTAAATTATGGAATTGTGTAATGTTTAAATTTGAACCACCTGTGGAAAAACTGGGATAGTTTGGGACAAAAGGTGATTCTGAACTCAGGATTCGCATCGAGATCAGTGGGTCACTGTCAACACCGACCGTCCGGCAGAGGAGAAGCTTTGCATCCGGTTCTGATGTGAAAGTGTTCTGGTTGGGTCATGAGTGAGGAGCAGCAGTGAACCTCACCTCCTCATATTTGCGGTCAGCTTCCTCAGCGATGTGTTTGGCCTCCTTCAGCTGCATTTCCTGGATCTCCATCTTCTCCTCGTCTTTTGATGCTCTGTTCTCAATGACCTTCATCCCTCTAAAAGGAACACAAAGACCTCACTGCAGATGGAGCATCTTTGATATCTAACAGATCCATAGAATACTTTTACAACATTTATGTAGGTATAAGTAAATTTTTGTAGTTTCATTTTATAATTGTGTTGAAATGAAAGTTGTTATTTTGACAGAGTTAGGAATGAACCTATGCTGATTAGAAGAAAAAAAGATTCTTAGTCGTAAGTGGGAATAGTTACAGGTTTTTACAGAGTATTATTATTTGTTTTTTTTGTGGTGAGAAGCAAATTTTACTCCAAACAGCTCCTATCCTGTCTGTCATGATGAGTTTAGCTCATTTGATGCAAGAAAAAATCTTTCCAAGCAATCAGTTAGAAACAGATGAAGAGGAAAACGTGAGGTAGAGCACCTCTCGCTTTCATCGGCAGCTTTTTCCGCCTCCTCCAGCTTCTGCAGAGCGGTGGCCAGTCTCTCCTGGGCTCGGTCCAGTTCCTCCTCTACCAGCTGGATGCGCCTGTTCAGGGACGCCACTTCAGCCTCAGCCTGGACACACACGCACAAAGATAGGGGGATGAGTTTGAGACAGGACTAAACCAAAACTGAGCTCAGCGGGTGCGGCAAATGATGGAGGAGGTTTTTGGAAAATTAACCTAACAACATTGTGCACAGCGGTTTAAAGCTGCATCAGAAATGTAAACACCTGTATCTAAAATCTGCAGAATGGTCATAAAAAAATATTACAGAAACTTTACAATTGTTTTTTGATATTTTCAGTGAAATGAGCTGGGCTTTAAATAGCATTATTATTCACTATTGATATTATTACTATTTATTTTTATTACTTTAACAATAATAAAAATTATTATTATTTACGTAACTGACAAGTCGCGAGGCTTAGTGTCACGTGATTCGACCTGACAGTAGCGACGGGTCGCGTTGCCATGGTAACGCGGTGACATTCGGGCCTCCTTTTGCTCGTTTAGGCTTTACCCGCTCTCTGGCCTGCCGCTCCGCGTCCGCCTCCCGTTCCCACGTTTCGGCCCGCTCCTCCGCGTCATAAGCGGCCTGCTGCAGCGTCAGGATCTTCCTCCTGACCGCTTCCACGGACATTAACGTCGCCATTTTCTCAAGTCGACGCACCTTTACGGCGGAAGGCGTCACGGCGTTTCTATGCAACAGCGTTTTCATGCCCCCCCCACCCCCCAAGTAGGATAATTAACCCTAAAATGCTCCAGGTGGTCACATTCTAAACGGAGAAAAAATTGTGGTCATTAATTCATTCATTCATAAAATATAGTTTGTAAATATTTTCTACGGTTGAATAATAATAATGGAATTGTGATTTTCTAGAATTAACTTTCACTTTAGACAGCACCACATCCAAGTTCCTTTCAAAATAAAACCCGGCGTGTATCAAATCAGCTCTTGCTGCTGCAGCAGATTTACTTGACTTAAAAACTAAATAAAGTCAAACATGGCGTTTTCTATCATTGTGACTTTGGTGCACCTTCATCCTTATCTTCTTTTGCTATTAAATATAAACAAAAATGGTGTAGAATCTATTTTCTTTAAATCTACACATGTATGATGATGGTATTATAATACTAAACCGCTCTCACAGTAAATTAAACCTTTTACCATCATATAGCTCACTTATCCGACATTTGAAAAGTCTGAACATAAATGACAAAACTTAATTAACTGGAAACAAATTTACTAAAGCTAAAATCACTGTATTGATTCTGTTTTAAAAACATTTTTCTTCAATGCTGAATAGCTACAGTGGAGGGATGAAGGAGGTCTCTGGAGGCTGCAGACCTCTGCACCAGTGTCTTAAACGTTTGGACTTGTGTTTTGTTGCATAGACGGCTGTCTCTCCACAGTGTGGCCTAAACCGTTTTCCTTACGTCTGCTGCTTTTTTCTCGGCTTGCTCCAGCTTCTCCTGGGCATCCTTCAGAGACTCTGAGTATTTGTCCAGCTCGTCTTCAACCCCTTTGAGCTTCTTCTGCAGGCCCAGCAGCTCCTCCTCCAGCTACACCATCAGCAAAAGAGAAATAAGTGTCAGAAAGACCAAAGAAACATTTCAGCTTTTCATACTTACCCAAAAATATGCACTATACTAAAAATATATGTATACAAACACACACGTATACAATGCTTGATAGTAGCAATATATGCATGGATGATAAAAAAAAACAAATAAACATTTGTGTGAAATTGACTTGGGTAAATATTGACAAATGAATGGAAAAAAAACTGTTAAGAAGTGCTTGAAATTACAAGAAATTGGGCTAAAAAATGTTTTTAAAGAATACAATACCTGTCGTTTACAATAGAAGCTGGGGGATGTTTTTTTGAATGTATATTTATTTCTTTTTTTTATTGTAGTAGTTTAAATGTACCTCACAACCTCATTGAAAATCATTTTGGCCATTTAGGACAGGTGGTTTTGCACCACCGTCCAATCAGAGCAGTTAGTAAACAACATGAATTAACAAAAGTACACAAAAATAAATCCCATTAAGACCACTAAAACATTAAAAACAAAATAAAATAAAAATACAAAACTAAATAAAATACAAAGGCACCATAGCTTCCAGGGGGCTGTACAAAATTGCGGGGGGGAGGGCTGATTGCAAATTTGAAGATGTGCTAAAGTTGCAAACCGTGATTAATGGATGCAGACTGAGAGAAAAGCAAAAAATAAAAGGCCAAAAAGGCGCCAATAGTCCCACCCACAACTTGAGGAGTGCATCCAACAAACAGAAATCCTGACACTAGATACGATACTATGATCCTGATACTAGACTTTGCAGACGGGACACAAAGATACAATAACTGATAAATATAAATATGTGTAATCCTTCACTGGTATTTGGTATGTTTTTTTTTATTTTCTGAAGATGGAAAGTGCACTAGGCAACAGAAACATTACGGGCAGATGTTGCACCTTTAGGAAATATGAAGTGCATCAGATCTGACAGTGACAGAGCTGAAAGCTCTTCAAAGCTCATTAAGGAAAAATGTCACTGAACCGGAGATATCTGCTCCACTTTTACTGCGTTAGAATGCTATTGCTGAAATGGATAAAGGTGGAAAGATTTCATGGAATCCATAAACACCAGTGAAGATCACAAATCATTGAAGTAAAGAGGTTCAGCGCACTGTCGTGGGTCTAGATGACCCATCTCCCAACTGTAAAGTGCCTAGGATAGCACAAGGGTTAAAAACACTGCAGACGTTTCCTGGAAAGCACAGATAACATTGAAGCAGAGAAATCGTTGACTTCTTTGAGCTGCAAGTGCAGCAGTTCCTGTCAGATTTGAGGATTTTCCAAACATTTTCTTAAAAATGTAGATCTTGTTGAGCTCAAATGGACATTTTAATCATAACTCTGTATTCCTCACACCACACTCTGACAAAAAGGTAAATTTTGAAAAAAAATAATGATAATTCTGAGAAGAGTAATCCTTATCACTCCATCTGCATCTGTCAGAAGCACATATTAGGTCCTCTTGTTCTTTTGTTAGCTTGTGACTCATCTCCAAAGATTGTTCCAGCCTTAGGAACTATAAACAGTCAGTTATAAATGAGAGTGAGTGGCCTGATGACAATGTTCCCAAAACAAATCCCTCAAAAAGGCCTCTCCCAGTCTGCTGCCATGTAAGGTTACTAACTCCCACACCGAGCTTTGCTTCCTAATCCTTTGGTGACTTCTAAAACAGCAGCTTTTAGCCCCTCTAAAAGCAGCAGCAGATCAAAGAACTTCCTTCAGGTTTATGGGGATAACACAGAAATAGACATGCTGGGCGGCGTAATCGTACCAGCATTGTAATGCCTTCACACTGGAGCCTCCAGGGGACAATGGTATTCTGAATGCAAGCTATTTATTACCAGCCATCTCAACTGCAGTGTGTTCAAAGCAGAGGGGAGGGGGACAGGGGACACGTCTTTCAGAATATCTTGAGGAAAAACAAGCATATTTAATGTCTTTATTGTAATTTTGGGTTATCTTGCACAGATACCAAACATAAGAACCGTAGCAGTCTGTGAGGTGGAAAGAGAGGTGAGGGACCGCAATATGAACAACTACAGGCCTTATATGTGCAAGTTGCAGTCAGAGTGCATGACTTAAAGACCCACTTCACTGAAAATGGTGTTTTGGTGTTTTTAACATGTTCTTGTGGTATTCTTCTCATTGAGGACATTTATGAAGAAAATTAAGCTTAAAAGTGCACTCTGAGTATTTCTTTTTTCAACTTGTGATGATTCAGGAGCAGATGAAAAAATGCCGCTTGTTAAACATTGTAGCAGTGACGTAGGTGCTACTGTCAGCGGGTCATAATCTGCCTTCTCCGCTCCATTCCGATGCATCCTCCAGCAGACAAATAGATCCCTGAACGTCTTTGTTTTCCTGGTCGGAGCTAGAACCGGGGTCTAAACTGTACGGCATGACAGCTCTGGTATTGCTCACCATTTTTGTTGCACCACTGTTACCTTGGGAGTGTGAGGGGCTGTAAGCTAGTGGAAGAGAGTGTAAACAATGATGGGATATAACTCCACGGCAACAGCCGTGTCAAGAATTAAAAATAATTGAATACTCCAATAAAAAAATGACAAAACACATATTTCAAACCCATCTTAAATACAAAGTATTATTGAATAGAATGCAAATAAAAATTAACAAATATGTTTAAAGAGAACGCCATCTTTTTAATAGTGTAATTACTCAATCATAAATTAACTTTTATGCAGTAATGCATACAATTCAAAGTCAAGTAGAGTTTGATTTGTTTTTTGAAAGAGTGCTTACTGATTGTGCTCAGAAAACGTTCTCATACTATTTCAATAAATACTAATAAAATCACACTTTATGTAACAGATAATTAATATTAATTAATTATCTTCAGAATACATTATTATATTAATCTAATAATCTTTGCTACACATTGCTGTTAGGTGTTGGGTTCTTCTAGAATGTTCTTAAGAAACTCGCCTACCGTCAGTTTATGAATTAATGTTGCAGAAAGCACACTTCAGTTTTGCAGCAAAACAATGTTCCAACCTCAGCATCGGGTCCACCTCTGGATGGCTTTCAAAAGTACAGACTGGTCAAAGTTTGGGCTTAAGTCTGAAGAAGAAACTGTGTTTACAAATAAAACTATTTAATGGACAATTAATGTACTTGTCAGGATTGTGGATTTGTGATGTTTTTTGAAGATGACTTGTCCACCTGTCAGTCACACCAGGTTTGGGCTGATGATCATTCAAAGCCGTCTTCATTTCAGTTAATTGCCCTCAGTGTATTTAAGTGTCTGGTTTTCATACTGTCAGGAACTGGAGGTGCAGGTCCCAATATGCAAAAGACCCGGCTTGGTGGCAGAACCATTATAACTGAACCTGTACAGGGACTCACTGGAGTAGGTCTTTAATAATGAAGGAGATAGGACCCAAATGAGATCAAACTGCTGATCAAATGCTGATTTCCAGTTCTGTGCCAAAGATTTTACAACATATCCATTTTTTATCAACATATCCATTTTTTATCATTTTTTTAGGCCACATGATTTTCTCCAAACTCAATGCTTATCACATTCAATAGGAATGAATAGTCATTAAACTAAAGCATTTTCAGAAACAAAATGAAGAGAAAGTAAAGAACCACGCAACATGGAAAGAATCCCCTGGTGTGTGTGTGGTGCAATGGGCAGTATGACTGTTTGAGAGGCAACATGGGTATGTTGGCTGCCTGACAGCAGGAGTGTAAACAGGTGCTGGGCAGGACAGCTTTGAGGCCCTGCAGATGCTCCACTGTTGTGTAGAGCATGAGGAAGAGAGGTATCTTTGATTTTCTGTCTGATTTTATCCTCTCATGAAAACTCCACTCCTGTCCTTATTGTATTAAACTTACCACTAAAGGTTCACAAAACCAGCAAGGTCATTTTTAAGCATCCAGCCGGTTCAAGGTGAAACTGGTGTGTGCTGTGTTGTTGTGTACTCTTAAACTGCACACCGTTGCTGTGGCTTGTAGATAATTCTAACTCATCAAGTAACCATAGGGTATTTAAAAAGCAAGTTGCCATTTGATCCAAAAGTACATGGTTCAACTTCACCACAAAAACATATAGATATTTATTATTATTATTACAGTAATAGGCTTTTAAAATAAACTAAAATCTATGTGGTTTCATTGTACATTCAACTGCTGGATGGGAATTTTACCAGACTCATGGTACTCCTGTGTATTTTTGTCTTTATCATTCTGTCATTCCAAATGTTGAATGGTAGGATGGGTCACTTTTGTTTTTTAACAAGAGCTGAAGGATATGTGTTCAAAACGTACTGAAATGAGTAAATTAAGAAATTTTATGTTTGTTAAAAAATGTTTTCCAGCTGGTCATGCTGCAGTGAAGTACATGGATTTGACATTTTTATCCCTTGTGCTATCTTAGATGATCCCACCCGTACATTAAC
This sequence comes from Oryzias sinensis, assembly GCA_037389245.1. Lineage (NCBI taxonomy): Eukaryota > Metazoa > Chordata > Actinopteri > Beloniformes > Adrianichthyidae > Oryzias > Oryzias sinensis. The sequence continues at coordinate 23,389,103 of CM074502.1, read as the reverse complement.
GTGTTCTTCCTACCATGACAAACGTGGATAAAGGTAGAAAGATTTCATGTAGTCCATGGACACCAGTGAAGATCACAAATCATTGAAGAAAAAAGGTTCAGAGCACTGTCTAGTGGGTCTAGATGACCCAACTCCCAATGTTAAAGTGCCTAGGATAGCACAAGGGTTAAACCAGATGCCCGTTCTGGTCAACTAGAACAAATGTTTAACCTTCAATCTCCTCATCATGAGCCCAGTTTGCGCTAAGCCCACATGATGCCCCAATGGTTGAAGACCTTCACCAGTAACTGCGATCACACTAGTGTGTTTTGCTTGGTCACATCTGTAAGCAAAAAGAAACAACTACAACAAAAACCGGAATGGGATTAGTTGCATCATATATAATTGTTAACAATAAACTAGAATTTAGAAATGTCCTTCAGTAGCCACCGTAGAAGGGATAAATGAATGACTGATTTAAATGTAACCATAGAGAGAAAAACAGCTGTAGATATAAATATGTTCCAACAAATGCAAGGACACAAGGACGACAGCATTCGAGAGCTCTCCACACTTCCATCTTTCTCAAAACAATTAAGATCATGGCTGCTGGAAAACCAAACATGCACTCACAGCTAACTTTAGAGACAATGCCAGAAAACTGTTTGCTAACAAAAGTAAAAATAAATAAAAAATATTTTTATACTATATACTCAAATGTGGGAATAAATAAAAAAATAAATAAATAAAAAGTTGTCATAGTTTTCATACTATTGTTCAGATTTTGGCGATTTTATTGCTGTATATTTTGGGAAACTATGCATTTGAAACTGTTTTAAATGTTATCTGAGTTATGTTAATTTTAAGTCATTTATTTAATGCAATTTTACACTATTTATGTACTTTTTTACTTTATTTTACTCATTTTATTTTTAGTCTCTAGGTGGCTGGCCATGGTCAGAGCGGGAGAGAGGATGGAAATTAGCCTAAGCTACAATCGTTTGTTGTATGCATTGTCCCTTAAATAAATAAATACAAAATACAAATACAAAGTACGACTCGTTAGATGTGTTAGAGTTCATATCAATGCGGTGCATTGTTGGAATTCTAGACAAGAACACTTCAACCCATGGAGCTGCCAATGCATTGAGGAAGCATTAGGTATTCTGTTGGTTCTATAAAGAAGTAATAAATCCAGTAGAAAACATCTTGTTAGGTTTTCAGACAACAACCACAGTCAACCAAGAGAAGCAAACAAATGGATGTAGAGAAGTGCATTGGACACCATTGCTGCCTATTTGTGATTGTTGCCTGTTTTTTTACTCCTCTACTCACACATGATGAATAAAATCATGGCTACATCATTAGACGTGTTTAATTTTGATGGCCTGTTAGAAGAAGAGATGCATATTCTTAAAGGTTTAATGAGACAAGAGGAGTCCTGTTGTCCATTGCTAATGTAATGACGTGAAGCACGGTCCATCAATTGGAGTTGTATTTCTCTGCTGCTTTCCTTCACTTTTGGGTAGAAACTACTCTCCTGCTTCTTTTGTACCAGGGCTAATTTGAAACAAGTTTTCTAAATCTGCAAACTCATTAGCATAATCAAAACCTTCCCATAAAAATCCATTGAATATAACTTGATCCATGTGTTCTACACTGCAGTTTATCCTCATTCCAATACAATCAAAATTACTCAAATTCTACGATCTAGTAGAGTATTGTACCGCTCAAATAATATTTAAGGCCGAAAACAATTTATTACCGACAAATATCCAAAGGTTATTTATTAAAAGAGAGGAAAAATACAATTTTAGGGGAAAAAAAATAAATTTCTCATACATAAAGCACGTACAAATAAAAAAAAGATTTTGTGTTTCAATTTGTGGAGTGAATTTGTGGAACAGAACCAGTAAATGCTTGAAACAATGTCCAAACATAAAAGAATTTAAGTATAAATACCGAAATACGATCATTAACAAATATGTGCAAATACAAGAAAATACAGAACATCAGCGTTTGTAAATCTGCATATTTTGAGAATATATTTTGTTATTCATTTGCATGTTATTTGGAAATGAGAATTACATGTGCAGCTGTAACCGAATATACACTTGGGTAGGGCACTGGACTTTGATGGTGGGAGTACTGGGTTTAGTTGGGAAAGTAAGGACTTAGGTGAGAGTTTATAAGATTTTTCTTCTTCTCACTCCCTTTTGGACTTGTGTTTATTTAATTTTGTCTTGTCTTGTTTTATATAATTTTCTTGTATATAATTTTTGTCTTATTTTGTTATTTTACACTTGTTTTCACTTGTCCAAAATAAAAAGGTTACTACTACCACTATTCCCCTGCCTCTATTTGTAGGAAGGAGTGGATCCCTTTGATTCCACACCAGAGTTTATCTTTGCTGATGGAACTATCATGGTGGACATTTAGGAGGTTGGTAAAATCTCGTGCTTACACTTTTGTTCCTTCTAGTTGCTCTCCAGGTTGTCAATATGTTCCAAGGGAGCTTCAATCCAATCCTTCTGGTTCCCCTGGGACTGCGTCACCCTCTTCCCTGTCCAAACTGTCCAAACTGTCCTACATCTCCAGGGTTGGTGACCCCTGGTCCAGATCAACCTCCTAATCTGTTTTCCATCTTTCCTTCATCATGCATTCAGTCAATCAGAAGATGGAAACATCGGATTCAGGGGGAAAACAAAACACCCAAATATCTTGGACATATTATTGTAATTGTGTATTGGTTTTGACAAATAAAATGCATGCATAAACGTTTTCTTTTGTGTTTATTGAGTTGCTGAATTTTTCACATAAGCCACTATTCAGAATTCAAACATGTTTATTTCACTGCCAAAAGATACACAAAGCTGTTTCGTGGTGCAGTAAAACTTAATGTAGTTTGTTTTAGTAAGATGTCTCCTCTGATTCCAAATCTCAACTTTAGGTAGGCCCAACGCTTGAAAGGCCGTATCAAAAGAATGTTTGCTGTGTCTCAATCAAAAATAGAAAAACATCTTTGCTTCCATCATGCTTTCTTCCATGTATTCCTTAAATATTGTATTGTGTCTGTAAAAATTGTAATTCATCAACATCATGTTGGCTCAAGTTGATTCAGAGCAACTGAACCTTAAAGATTCATCTAAAAGACAAATCTGAGTTCCTCAGAAGTGAACACAGTTGAACATAAGATGAGCAGCAACATGTTTTCTACGACCCTTTGAGGTCCAGTTCTTCTGAAGAACAGACATCCTGAAACACACTGTGCCACTAAAGTAACAGAATAACGGTTTAGCGCACGCCATGATTGGATAGTAGAAACCAAAGCGGTCAAAAATAATCCTTAATGGACGCTTTACATAAAACATTCTGCAGAAACGGGTTGATGGGATTATTTCTCTGAATCCTTTTGAGTTTTCCTTCACACCCTCAACCAGCTTATTATCCAATCAGATCATAGTAATTGGTCAGAAGAATAAAAGTTACATGACAACACAATAGACTTTTAGACTCTAGATCAGTAACCCAGCCTGATCTGGATTGGGCCCTTTGACCAGAGTTGACTCAACTCTACATTCTAAAAATAGGCAACTTGGCAGAAAAAGTCAGGGTCCCCCTGTGCCGGTCCCTTGACCAGATAAAATACAAGGTTGCGTCATGCGGTGTAAAAATGCCAAACCAAATGTGGTAATCAATGAAAGCTGATTCGCTGTGGCGCCCCCTGAAGGAATACGCTGAAAGGTGAACACAGACAGGACAAAGCAAAGTAAGAGCTTTGTTAAAAACTAGTTATTTTGACTGCCTTTAAAATTTGCAATGTTTAACTAGATTAAAAAATAACAAACCAATAGGACTCTGACTTTTTCTGAATGTGTATATATTTTATTCTTACAATGTTTTATCACTAAAATCACTGAACACAACGAAAATCTGAGTATTACACCTTGAATTACCAGTGCACTTAATTGGCTGCATGCTTTTTACAGGTAGTGTTGTGTTTCACCACATTTTCCTGCTCTTTCTACTGTTCTTTTGTCTTTTTTATTACTAACTAAAACCTAGTTATAGAAAAAGTTTCTCACGAATAACACCAGTGTTAGCGTGTAAACAAGTTTCTCATGAAGAACGGTGTTAGCATGTAAACTTGCGGACCAATCACTATCTTAAACGTCATCAGACCAACCTACAGCCAATCACATAAAGTGACATCATCATTAGTCACAGAACCCCAAAGGACCCCGAACAGTTATTGCAGCTTGAATACTTTTGGTACCTACACCAGCCACTCGTGAGCGAAGGCAGTGAACACCCTGGACAGGTCGCCAGTCTGTCACGGGGCCACAAATCACACACCCATGCACACATTAACACCTAGGGACAATTTAGAGTAACCAATTAACCAATTGAAGGATGTTCTTGGATGGTGGAAGGAGTGGGTTTTCTCCGGAGTCCCCAGAGAAAACCCACTGGGAGAACATGCAAAGTCCACACGGAAAGGTCCCCTATTGGTGTTCTGTTTCAGGTGCCACAGCCGGGACTTGAACTTGGGACCTTCTTGCTATGAGGCAAGAGCACTAATATAATCCAAGTTATATAATAATATTGTCTGGGCAGTCAAAATGACTGCTATGGTAATTCCAATAGTTGCGGAATTCCAGTTGACCAAGTAATAATCTATCCACCTGTTAACCCAGGGGTCGGCAACCCGCGGCTCAGGAGCTCTTTAGCGCTGCCCTAGTGGCTCCCTGGAGCATTTTCAAAAATGTTTGAAAATGTAAAAAGATGGGGGAGAGAAATATATTTTTTGTTTTAATATGGTTTCTGTAGGAGGAAAAACAAGACACAAACATTATTAACGTTTTCCAATGGAAAAAATAGTGTAGCGACCCGGGGGTTAGCGCTGCCTTCAGCCCCAAAGGCTCATGGGAAGTGGGGAGCTTAAGGGTGAAACCTTGAGTCAGAGGGTTGTGTACTGAAGTGACGTCCATGCTGTTTGGGTTGTTTGGAAGGGCTTCAAGAAACGGGCTTGATGCTCAAAAGGAAACATTGCCTCTTCCTGTTTATTTCCACCTGAGGCTGTCCAGGGTTGTGCAGTGTATGGGGCACGGATAGTTCTCCAACAAAGCCATCTAACTTGGCAGCTGATATTTGCTACCCCACGAAAGTAACAGTCTGGCTGGATCGTTACAATAGAAAAACTTTGTAACGCCAAGCAGGTACGTCACTTGCAGTGGGCATAACAGGAGCTAAGTAATCTGGAAGTTGAGCTGTCAATCCATTGGCTACACTGGACAAATGTCCATGTCCCATTCGAGGTACGTCTCTGGGGGGTTTCAGAGAGGAGCCAGCAGAAGCTTTTCTGACATTACAAAACCCTTTACTTAAACTCACTCCACATTGAACATTGCACAGGAGTCATCAACCACTCCCCCTCCCACACTTATGGTTCAACATAAAGAAACAACATAAGAGGAAGAATAAACTAAGGTGGGAAACAAAAATGCCATATGAAAAGAAACGCGGGCAAACAGAAATGCTCATGCTGAGCCCTAATTAGATCAAGAGACCGCGTCCCACAATCCCTTGCTGCTAACAGACCTAAAATGCACATGACCGCCACCACAATATTACTTTTTTTTTAACTTTATTGTACAAAACGAAAGTACAATACAAAACAGAAATTTACAAATTAAACTTCAGATATGCCAGGGGAGCATTTTTTTGTTTGAATCCTCAAAATAAAAACGACATCAAAAATCGGATTTCTTTATTACATTTCTTTAATTTTATCAAAGCAATGACACATAATTCATTGATATTGTAGCGACCTGGGGTTAGCCCCGCCTTCAGCCCCTAAGGCTCATGGGAAGTGGGGAGTTTTGGGGTAAAACCTTGAGTGAGAGTATCGTGAATTGAAGTGAAGTACATGGTGTTTTGGCTGTTTATGTGTGCTTGAATAGACGGGATTCGTACTGAAAAGAAATTTCGATGTGCTTCCAGGTCACTGAGAATATCCGGGGTAGTGCGTTTGATGTATCTTAGTCATTTTGATAGTAGGCTAATATAGTTAATAGATACATATTGCATGTATTGCCTTCATTATAAGGTTTAAATAGGGCTTTTAATATTTTGTGGCTCCAGACAGATTTGTTGTTTTTCGTCCAATTTGGCTCTTTCAACATTTTGGGTTGCCGACCCCTGTGTTAACCCTTGTGCTATCCTAGATGACCCCACCCTTACTTTCACATGTTCTCTCCCTACCATGACAACGGTGGATAAAGGTGGAAAGATTTCATGTAATCCATGGACACCAGTGAAGATCACAAATCATTGAAGAAAAAAGTTTCAGCGCACTGTCTAGTGGGTCTAGATGACCCTACTCCTAAAGTTTAAGTGCCAAGGATAGCACAAGGGTTAAATTGCACAAATGTTAGCTCTAAAAAATAGAAATAGCATCATTTAACACCGACTGATACACACACTTAGACATGCCATGAATTAAAGACAATACAATTAACATCAATTAAACATATGACAGCAGATCAAGTATACATTTAAATTGGACTTTTTAAGGTGCGAGTTTATGTGAAATTGATTGCAGCCTGCCTCCAGTGGCCATTTAAGGAACTGCAACAGTTAGCACTTCCAGGTTGATTGTCAATTGAAGAATGAGGGAGGTGCGACTTCAGCCCACACCAACATAGAAACAGGAATGTCCCCTAATAATTCATCGGATCTGAATTCTGGTCTTTTTCTTTCGTTACTTCTGCTAGAGGGACCCATGTGTTTCCACTGTGGCTCCATGCATCATTATTGGGGGATTGTGCCAAAAACCTTTCATGCAATCTAGTGATCACTTATAGAGAAAAATCATAAAATAAAGTTAACATTACTCTGAACTAATCCATATTCCTTTTAGGATTGAAGATTCAAAGTGTTTATTGTTATGTGCAACAGGGAAGCAAAGTTCTGAGTGCAATGACATTCTTGTTTTGTTGTCTACCCTGTGCCGACGTAAACAAATACACAAAAAATACAAGTAATGAATTTAGTAAAAAAAAAAAAAAGAAGAACAAAATAGAGTGTAGAACGCAGAGAATAAAATATATTAAAATGCAAAATAGAATAAGAGCATACATTCAATAAGTTAAAGAAAGATCTAGTAACTGTTTGATGTGCCTTGTGTGCAGATCTGAGGCATTTTTTCCATCATGATCTAAGACTAAAGCCGTTTTTAAAAGGATCTCAGCAGTACAACCACTGCATTCTGACAACCTCTCCCTCACAATCTGCACAGGCCTTTTTCTTCAACAAACTACATGCAGCCAAAGATGTTCTCTCATTCTGACATCATAGTTTATCTTGTCAAATTCCAGCTAGAGCACCATGGCAAAAATATCTCAGCAGGAATCTGCTCTGATCTTAAGCATGAAACTCCAAGAAGACCCTGATTATCCCCAGACAGTAAGAACAGGCCATTTATGGGAGGTCCTGCAGAGCTTTTGGTTCTTTTCTCAGTCTATGAAAAAGCTAAAAGAAAAAAGTTTACTTTGTTGTTTTGAAGCTCTATTTTTGGACCAGGGATGAGCAGATGATTTTGATCATAGGCTTACAAAATGAGAGTATTAGGATAGCAACTTTATTTAATGACAAAGACATTCATGTTTTTAGTTTCACACTTTCTTGGATTTTCTACCATAATTTTAGAAGTCTATGAAGATTTATGTGTTAATCATAATTCGATGTCAAGAATAGGTTTGGAATTTATTATTTTACAACAAATTTTTTAAAGAGAAGAGTGGCTGTTGATATAAAATGTCCTATGAGAATAAACAAAATCTAAATGTCATCTTGAAATAATAAAGTTTGTGCCATATTAGTTTCCAAAAACACTTGAGATGTCTCAGAAAACGTTAAGGACTTTTTAAACAGAAACCAACTTTATCTCGTGTTAACAGGAGGCCGTTCTGGTTCTGAAAGGTGGTTCTGGTCGTGTACCTGCTTGCACTTGTCCTCTGCTCCCTTCTTGTCCACCTCAGCCTGCTCCGCGCGGTCGATGGCGTTCTCCTTATCCAGCTTCAGCATCTGCATCTTCTTCTTGATGGCCTCCATGGTTCCTTCTGGGCTTTCTCAGCAGAACTAGCAGCGGGTTCTGTGGGTCTCGCTCGGGGTCAGGGCGGACGGGCTTGCGCTGTGGACTGGACCGCACGGCTCCGGAGGCGCTCGTGGACAGGACAGGAATAACGGAGCAGCTGCAGGCGCGCGCGCCTCAGCCGGCGTTCAGCGCGGGTTCGTGCGGAGCGTTGCCCATATTTAGACAGCAGAAGCTGTCCAAGTGCGTGGGTGACGCGTGCGTTCAGGAGGAGGGGAGAAGCTCCACCTGTCCAGCACCCGGACCTGGAGATCTGAGCAGAAAATGTTCAACCACAGAGAACAAAAAACACCCAGCTGCAGAAAGGCTGGATCCGGTTCTGGACCTTTGTTTCTTCAGTGTGTGATGGTCTCAGTGATGAGACTCAGAAGATGCAGAACAAACTGATGAAGCCGCTGGTTCTGGTTTGTCAAAGAAGAGTCTGACATCACACTGGAGGGAACTGCATACCGTCTTTTTCTAAACTTTATTCCTATTATGTGTTTTCTGTTTATCATTATTTACATACATGGAGCATCACACAAACACACACAAAATACACAACAGGGCATTTTTGTTCTTTTTTAATGTAAAGCTTTAGGTGTAGACATACTGGTACCAGTTGTCACATTTTTTGTTGAAATTGAATCGTATCAATTTAAGTTGGAACACCAATGTTTCTGTTGAGTCCATATCCATCCACTCATCCTTCCTGGGAGGGTCCACTTTGTTCCATTTCTTAGTCCCAGCCTTCTTGCCTAACAACAGGGAAATCCTGACCAGGTAAAGATATTCCTTCAACACAGTCTTCATTCATTTATCTTCTTAACCCGTGTTGTCCGTTTAGAGGTCACGGGGCTGCTGGAGCCTATCTTAGTCACTCATGGGCAAAGGCAGAGGACATCCCGGACAGATCACCACTCTGCCGCAGGGGTCTTCTGTGTTCCCAGTTGGAACCCTGTTGGGCAGGTGGTATCCAAGAAAGTTTTTTATCCCTTGTGCTATCCTTGGCACTTAAACATTGGGAGTTGGGTCATCTAGACCCACTAGACAGTGCTCTGAACCTTTTTTCTTCAATGATTTGTGATCTTCACTGGTGTCCATGGATTACATGAAACCTTCATCCAACTTTGTCATGGTAGGGAGAACACGTCAATGTAAGGATCGGGTCATCTGGACCCCATAGGATAGCACAAGGGTTAAAACAGCGTAGTTTCTTAGAACATGACCAAAATATATGTGTGGTTCCCTTCCGGGCTTCCACACTGTCTAGATTGTCTAGATACTAGATTGTGGAGTTTTTACTTGCTTACTTTTTATTTGGGGCGTACCGTGTGAGCTTCTTCCAAATCCCTTCCATATTTGAAGAGCACCGTGTGAGATGCATTTTAGACTCATCTTCTGTCACTTTTAGCTCAGATTCCCATTCACTTTGAATGTGGACTGATGTGGAATTGCAAGGTGTGATGAGATAAGATTTATTTGGAATGGTACAGAAGCCTGTACTTACTTAAAAACTATCAATATTTACAATAGGTGACTGAAATGAAACGATATTCCTGAACTGTTTGAACTGAACTTAAACTCTCAATTTAAGCCAAACTAATGCAGAAATAGTTGAGGCGTGTAATTAAGCTTTATTCCGCAATTTACGAAAGTTGACTTTCCATGGCAGTTCTTTAGAGCTTCTTTTAATTATTGTTTTAGAAAACTGCCATCCAAAGTGAGTTCAATGAATCACCCATTTCAATGCATGCCATGCAATGAAATGGGTGATCCTTTGCCCCAAGCAAAAAACATCTCTGGCATACCACCTTAAACTCTTTTCAGAAAAACATATTTCTGCTCAAAAAGCAAGAAAACAAAATCCGTACATGTTGTCATATGGGAGGTGTAACGAACTTAAATTCAAGTCCACTACACACAGCGGGATGAGCCACAACAAAATAACTCACCAGGAGAACGGGACACAATAACCAATTGAGAGACCAGTTTACAAGTTTACATGTTGATTCTGCATAGCCAGCCTCTCCACACAGTGCAGCTTCCGCCTCTTTTTAGCTTTTTATTTGCTCCAGCTATTCCACCTCTCATCTGATCGTGCTATCTTTGATAACCCCCCCCTTACATTGACGTGTTCTCCCTACCATGACAAAGGTGGATAAAGGTGGAAAGATTTCATGTAATCCATGGACACCATTGAGGATCACAAATCATTGAAGGAAAAAGGTTCAGAGCACTGTCTAGTGGGTCTAAATGACCCAACTCCCAATGTTAAAGTGCCTGGGATAGCACAAGGGTTACATTGTAGAATATTAATTTAACATTTTGTAATTATAAGTGTCATGAAGTTGAATATATCCATTTTTTAAAACCCGCTAAATCCCTTTTGGGTTCATGGTGGTGGGGGGGGGAACCCTGAACAGGTCACAAGTCTGTCTCAAGAACACACACTCACGCCTTTTAGAGACAACAGTTAACCTCTGAAGCATGATTTCTGGATTGGGAGGAAGCCGGAGTGCCCGGACAGAAGCCCCTGTGATGAAACGTCCACACTGTCCCCGGAAACGCACGTTCATGTGATCCCTTCCAATGGAAAGTCGATGGAAACACGCGGAAATGCGCGTTCAGACATACAGTAGCTGCACAAATATTTTTGGACCTTTTTCTGGCTATGTACAAAATGCTATTGAACGCATTGAAAGTTAAACCAGTTTAAACTTTGACCATCAGGAACTCTCATTTGGTAGTGATGTATAGATGGCACCCCTTTTATTCATGTAGGTACTGACTGTTTAAAAATTCACCATGGAGGAAGGAGCAAGTGACAAGTGCGGTTTGTGTCTGGCTGGAATTCTATGACACCAAGTCTGTCATATATTAGAACAGAGCTGTGAAAGAAAAAGCCTGGAACGACATTCACAGGATTTGCACCACTTTGACATTTTGCTCTGCGCCTCTTCCAACTTTAGGTGGCGGACATGAGTTAGTTAACAGTAGCAAAATAAATGAGAAGCCCCTTCCGGCTTGACCAGTGTGAACGCAATGGGCTGGACGCGCATTTGAGAAGACGCTTTCTTGAATGGACATCTCATGCGTGGCGTGAGCGTGGCTACAAATGCAGGAAAACACACAAACTCTTCACAGAAAGGGTCCCAGTTGGAATTTGAACTAGAGACCCGAGGACCCAGCCCGGCTGCATTGATGCAACTTCAAGATGTCGCCTGGATTAATGGGAACCTTGACTGACCTAGAAAATGGTAAATGGCGTATACTTATATAGCGCCTTTCTTCCTACAAGGACAAAGCGCTTTACAGTCAGAGACCCATTCACCCAGTCACACACACATTCACACACTGGTGGTGGCTCCGCTGCCAAACACAGGCGCCTGCCTACCACCAGAGGCAAGGTGGGGTTCAGTGTCTTGCCCAAGGACACTTCGACTCATGGGCGTGCAAGGCGGGAATCGAACCTGCAATCTTACGATTATGGGACGACCGCCCTACCGCTGCACCACGGCCATAATAAGGTTTTCTTTAAATTCCTATAACTGTAATACAGCATACTGTCCATCCATATCTTTAGCCATTGTGCTAGCTTGTGGGGTCCAGATGACCCCACTCTGCCTTGGAGGCACGTTAACGTTGGGAGTGGGGTCATCTGGACCCCACAAGACCAGAGCAGTAGACCAGCTTGTTCAGCGCACTGTCTTGTAGTGTCCAGATGACCCCACTCCAAATGTTAACGTGCCACATTAACGTTGGGAGTTGGGTCATCTAGACCCACTAGACAGTGCTCTGAACCTTTTTCCTTCAAGGATTTGTGATCTTCACTGGTGTCCATGGATTACATGAAATCTTCTTCACCTTTATCCACCTTTGACATGGTAGGGATGACACGTCAATGCAAGAGTGGGGTCATATGGACCCCACAAGGTAGCAAAAGGGCTAAAAATTGTTCATTGTTAAAAATCCATGCATCTTCTGTCCCCACTTTGTCCAGTTGAGTCTTTTCCAGCTCCATCGGGGCGAAGGTAGGGTTTACAGACGGACAAACCTATTCTTCAGGGACAATTTAAGGTTAAGCATGTTTTTGTCCAGTGGGAGAAAGACTGAAGAAACCCCACATGAGCATGGGGAGGACACGCAAAGTCCCCACAGAGAGGTCCCATCTGGCCTTTTCACCATGAGGCATCAATGCTAATTACACAATAAAGGTTCGTTTCTTTTACCTAATAGGGTTCTGTGTAACCCTTGTGCTATCCTAGGCGCTTTAACGTTGGGAGTTGGGTCATCTAGACCCCACTAGACAGTGCACTGAACCTTTTTTCTTCAATGATTTGTGATCTTCACTGGTTTCCATGAATTACATGAAATCTTTCCACCTTTATCCACCTTTGTCATGGTAAAGATGACACGTCAGTTTAAGGATCGGGTCATCTGGACCCCATAGGATAGCACAAGGGTTGACAGCCTTGTATGACTCCACAGTTAAAGAAGAAAATCACACCAAATGTTTCCGTGAAATCTGGCTTTATTGAATATATAAATCTCTATTACAGTGCACATCAGGGGGTTCTGCTGTGCACCTGCATGATAAAGTCAATGTGAGTTAAAGGGGGGGGGGGGGGTCTGGAGTGATCATGGTCATATAATCATTCAGTTTGTTTTACAATCGAGTGATAAAAGCAAAGCTACTCGTGCTGTTACAGTCCGGAGTGCTGAATCTGCTGCACTTCTGGCCCAAAGGACAGCACTTAGATTCCATAGACTCCTAATAAAAGGCACTTGATAAGCACAGCCACAGGTGATTGTGTTCTTTAAGAGCATGCAGGCCCATTTCACAGACAGACCTCAGTGGAATTATCTTTGATTTGGAGGCGCCGCTGCTTACAGAGAACAGCTCGGCATCACACAGTTTGGCACATATGCTGCTGAGGCAAACACTGAGGAAGGTCATCACCGACGTCAAAACAATTTTTAAACTTTAAATATATGGCTTGATAATCTTTAAACAATAGTTTTGTAAAAAAAAAAAAAAGAGACTGATCTAAACCCTAACACAACGGAAGACCCCTGTTTCATATATTCTGTAGCTCGTTCCTAAAACAAAGAGAAAAAAAACACTGATTTGCATGTTTGTTTCAGTTCATCATTTCTGAATCTTAATCCTGAACATGTTCATGTATTTTTATAGTAAAAGCTGAGCGGGACCTCTGTGAAACCTCGGACCACTTTAGAAGAAACCACCTCCTGGGGCTCTCTGGAAATGTGCTTAGTAACAACAAAAGCGCGACAAAAACGTTGCATAGACGACCTGAAATGTTTGCTGAAGCCCTGACGGCGTTTGCCTTCCATCTTCACCAATGAGATGTAACAGTCTGACGGTGAAGACGAGGACTGGAATCAAAAAAGGAGGAAAATGACGTCCAGACAGATCCAAAGCGCTGATAACTTAATAAGTACTCAAAGGATCGTGGTATTAGCACATCAATAATGTAAAATCTGTTATTAAAAAGAGAGTTAATGAAGAAGCGTAAGGCTGCACATGTGAGGCATGGGCAGGAGGCCCGAGCGGCGCTGCTTTTGGTTTGCTCGGGGCTCCGCATGCTCTCACTGGTCGTGGCTGTCCTCTCGCAGCTCAGAGGGCAGGAACTTGTACTGCTGCTGCCTGATCATGGCCAGCCTCTTCCTGGCTTCTTCCAGCTCCTTCTCTTTCCGCAGCATCTCCTCCTGAGCGGCGATAATCTGCAGGACCAAAGAATTCATCAGTGTTCAGAGCAAAAGGAAGCTAAAAGGCCACATGTTGGAGTAAAACAATTGTTTGTTGTCCAACTCTTGACTGACTCGTCTCAGTCATCCCTCTACTTTTTTATGGTTTTAATGAGGTTTTTTTTGTCTTTTTCTCTGGTTTTTGCCTCACTCTTTTGCTTTTTCTTCTCAGTCTATTGTCTTCTAAAAAATCAGCTTGAGAGCCAAACATCAGGCGAAATATACTTTTGCTGTTTGTTGTCGCACTTTGTGGTTTTGGTCTCTTCTGTCTCAGTCTGTTGATCATCTGTTGGTGTCTCGCTGCTTGTTGTCTTTGAGTATTATTTGTTCTTCTCTTCTCTGTGTCGTTTGTCATTTCTATGTTTGCTCTTTCTGTGTGTCGTTCAGTCTTTGGGATCTCTGACTGACCTGAGCTATGCCTCCCACCATCTTGCTCTTCACCACCACAGCCTGGTCATCCTCAGCGTCGAACGCTGCCTTCTGGGCGGCCTTCACCAGGTTATCCGATGCTCTCTTCACAGCATTTCCTGCAGCCTGCAGAACAAACAAACAAATTCAGGATGTTTGACTTTAAGCACAATTCTTTCCTAAAATGAAGCGCTGAGTAAAATCCAAGTTGTTTTTTTCCACAGAGAACAGCTTAACCTTGTGCGAGAACAAATAAGAATTCTGGGGGCACATTCACAAGATGAACAGATATCGCACAAGTTTGATGGAAGACAAAGACTTCTGGGAGCTGTTGAGAATGTAAAACAATCTCCCGGAGAGCTCCACAGACATACTAATAAGGGAATAATCACTTCCAGTTGTGTCTAAGCGGACGACCTCAGGAGTTCCACAACAGTGTTTAGAACAGCTGTAAAAGGCAAAGCTGAGCAAGCAGCAGAGCAAGACGACTCAAAAGCCAAGCACTTCCTCTTATTGGAGGCCTCAACCAGTCAACTTCTCCTTTTTTGGCTCTGTGGGCTCAAGCAGCAGAGAGCTGGAAGGAGGCAGGATGCAGAGGGATGTCAGCTTCTTCCATTTGTTTATCGTTGTCTGTGGTTCACTTGGCTCCATCATGCAGCTTAACACCAAGCAGCCCCGTCTAACCGCCTTGGTCCAACCATCAAATTCACCTCAAAGAGTTTCTGATCAAGCAGGCTGATCTTTTCAAAAAGTTGAATCCATTGATAAAAGAGGGAAAAAAAGAAGGAAAAAAACGCTCTATGAGCGTTCGCTCATTTATGCCATCCTAGCTCAGTTCAAAACAGAAGCGAATTTATGAATTTCCTGTTCAAACACACGACAAAGCTGCAGGTGAGGCACCAGCCACCCATGCCTTCCCTGCCAAGCACACACTGACTGACGCATGCGTTTTTCTGTTTCGGTCTTTCTGTCATAAAAGCCACTTTATCTCTAATAACTTATCCATTTTTTTATTTCTTACCAGCTGTCTGATTACATTGGTGCCAGTTTGTGAACTATTTACCGTAGTCTTTTTATCTGCTAAAATGCTCATTAGAAATACACTCGGTGAGTTCTGCAGTACACATGCCTCAAGACAGAGGGCGCCGGGGATCCCAGAGAATGAGACACCGCAGCTAAGGAATAATAGAATTAGTGGTAGCAAGTCAAAGGCAGCCGTCCAGTTCTTCTTTAATATTGTTTTGCATCATTGTCTAAATGGAGGATTACGTTTCTAAACTCAGGAATTTGTTCAGACACGTCTCTGGCAGTGATCTCCATGGAGACAGAGAGACTTTTAAAACTGAAGAATGAACAGGAACACGTCAAATAACAGGTTCTCCATGTGTTTCTTCAGAAGTAGAGGCACACAGACTTTATCCATATGTAAAAGTAGGTCAATAATAACAATTTTGGTGAATATTTTCAATGCTAGAGTTTGTAAACGGAGGAAAAACTATTATGTCAATTTTTAAAAAAACAGACTCTCGCTGTAGCCAATCAAATGGTGAATAAGCGGCTGTGTGGGGGTCATGTGTTTGTAAATCTAACTGATGATGTCACTGATTTCTAACGACACCAAAATGAGGCATCATTTTGTCAAACTAAGAATTCAGAGTTTTCGGTGATTCATTCATCTAACCTTCCATCCTCAGGAGAAAGTTGAATATCTGCTAAATGTTAAACGAGTTTGGTAGCCCTCTTTAAGCTCTACTTATCAGCATGATTCTCTGATTGTGTCTGCAGCATCTTTGCCTGCGATCCGTTCTCAAGCTCCACCTCTTAACGAGAGGCTGCCGCATAATCAAAGGGGATGTCACAGTTAGGACTGAGCAATTACAGCCTTAAAAAGCTTCATGGCACGGAGGCAGAGCAAATGCTTCGGTGTAATCATAGATCCAGACTAATGTTTCCAGTTCTTGATGCCATAAGTGGACTGGGCGGATTGTTTCCAGAGCCCCGGTGGACATAAATGTATGGGAATTACTGAGGTGGCAGCTGCAGGCCCAGAAGAGGAGGAGATAAGCCGGCGCTGATTGGATCAGAGAATATGAGCTGACCCGGACAGGCCCAAGCACTTGCAGCTAGCATCCACTTGGCCTTAAAGATAGTATTTTTGGGAGGAAGAGGGGACAGGAGATGTTTGTGCTTTCTGATATGGCTCACAAGTGACTGCATCAGTTACACAGAAAGGTCACAGCAGCCTGAATGGATGACATCAGTTTGACCAGTTCACTCCAAGTCAGGGCTTCTGCAGTTTTTAATTCCTTCTTTGTTGTAGAATTTTATACTTCATCCACCAAATATACAAAAACACTCAATCATGACTTGTTTTAGCTGTAAGAACAATAAAAACCTTTGCTTTCGGTTCCCTGTCCTCCATTTATCTAGAAACTGCCTTTAAATTCTGGGGCAGCCCAGCAGAACCACTGAAAAAGCCGAGCATCAAAGTCCCACAGCTAAATATAGAGGATGCTAATCCTTACAAAGCAGCATGATGTGTTCCTGCAGCTCTGAATGTTTAAGTCCAGATTGCTTACACACTTTGGGTATGCTCTGGATTTTCGACAAGCTCAGCTGCTGCAGCATGTTTCAGTGTTAACCAGCAGATACTGTACATCAGTATCATCAGCATAGAAATTTTATAAATGCAGCACACGTACACTGTAAAAAAAACATCTTCTGACAATATAAAGGAAAATCTACCTAAATCTAAGTTTGGAGGCACTAAATAGTTGTTTCCATGCAGTTTTTATCAGAGTAAATATAGGAAGTAAAGCAGAAAATCGGCACCAAAGTGGTTTGTAATACATTGATGCTTAAAAGAGCCCCTTTCAAATTAATGTTTAAACATTTTTTTGTATTTTATTCTCACTGAAACATCAGACTTAAAAAAAAACACATTTTTTAAAATTTCGTGCAAACTTTAAAGGCCCACTCTGATGAAAATTATGCTTTTTGTGTAACATTTTTCTGATGATGGAGGACATATATAAGAGAAATTAAGCTCTAAATTATGTTTCTGAGAATTTCTTTTTTCAAATCGTTGTGAATCAGGAGCAGATGAAAAAATGCACTTGTAAAAAGATTGTTTTGCGAAGAAAACGGAGAGGGGAAGGGGGGCGGGCTTTGTCTGTGCCAACAGTCCCACCCACAACTCAGAGGTGAATTTCTGAAGAACTCCCGCTGCTCTGCAGAAACTATGTCCTGAAAAATGACATGGGTTTTGGGATTCTGGCTAAAAAGGGCATTGTCTTAATTAAAAGACCTCTGGGAAAACTTTTACAATTAATCAAAAGATGATTGGAGTGGGACCAAGCAGTGAAAGCAAAACTTAAACTTAAGAAACCAAAGCAAAATAAGTTGAGCTCGAGTCAAATCAGTGGCATCTCTGACCCGGTTGGTGGTGAATCAGTAACTGTAATCTGATTTCAGTTCTATTATCAGCTAGTTGCCAAACAATGGCAGTTCTCTAGTCGGTTTTGCTCCACATACATTCATCAACTGTTTGGTGACATAACACTGAAGTAGCTTTAGTGTGTTTGACTCTGCTTACTTTTCAGTAAAAGCTGCTTCATCCTTTGGGTTTGACTGGAGTTCTAAAGCTGTAATATTATTAATGAAGTGACAGAGCTTAAGTCGGTTACATCATGACGTCCTCCTTACTCAGAACTGAACCTTCCTGATAGACTCCATGTCAGATCCTGTGAAGCTCAGCAGACTTCCAGACTTTAGTTTTATTTACTAAACTTCACGTTTTGAAATGAAGTCAGTGTTTGAATCACAGCTTGGAATAGATCATTGCCAACACAAAATGTTAAAACCAAATATTTCTATTGAACAAATATAAAATGGATGCTTTGTTTTCTGCTTTTGATGACGATTATTCAGCTGGTATTCTTAGCTGTCCGTGTTGTTATATTTAGTGTTGTAAGCAGACTCCAGCTCTTCACAAAGCTGCATGAGGTTAGCTGTCTTCTTACTCAGCTTTGAGACAACAGGTGACTTCAGTGACACCAGTGATCTTCTCGTAACAAGAGCTTCAATGAAGCGATATTATGTCTTTCACTCAGATTTAGCTTTTAAATTCCTCATTTTTCGGATTTATTTACTGATTTTGCAACACAAAGCAAAAAAAGTCTCGATAACAGTAAGTCAAAAAGGGATTAATGTTCTTTTGATTCTTTTAATAAACACAAAATAGATTAGAGATAAAGAAAGAGGCAATAACGAAAACGTTCTTGGAGGTTTCTCACCATTGCAAATGACTTATTTTGAATGGACACATACATGCACACATCAGACACATGTTGGTGCACAGGCTAGCAGACATCTCTAAGTGTATGTTTGTCCACTAAAATCTCCACCAAAGCTATGGAATGTAAAAAAAGAAAGGTGCAACCCCAGGGGCCAGACAGACGGTGCCTCTGTGATACCCACAGAGGCAGAGGCAAGGACCCCTGCCTTCCACCCTGGCCGCCCTGAGAGGAGGGCAGCAATGAGAGGTGGAGGCTCCTGAAAGGAAGAATGAATGGTAAGCCGGGACTGACAGTAAGTCCGTGATGGAAATCAGAGTGGCCCAAGACACAAAGGCTTAGACCAGAACCAGGCACACTGAGAACCCTCCTCCTGATGTCATGTGGTAGAAGATCCCCTTAAGACGTTTTCAAAGAAGCTACAGTTATCATGCTGACAGCAACGAGCTAATAGAATGACAAAGTGTTGATGAACAGCAGCTGTCGCATTTCGACCATCTAACTCCAAATTTGAAACCACCACAGGTCTGCAGATGACCTCTGCATCCATCAGAACGTGCATCAGGCTCAAAGCACTTCTCATGTTTGGAATAAAGATGGTCTAACAGAGAGGAGTGTTCACTCAACAACATGGTTTCACACCTCCACACAGTTACTGAAAGCATGAAAGCGATCATGACAGAGTGGAACTTCTTCACTTAGAGATGACCTTTGTTTTGGAGAAGGAACAGCTTAGATGATGTAAATGATCAAAAATAAGAACATCTCAACCTTGATGGCCCCTAAAGATAACCTATTCAATGAGAAGAGGGGATTTTAGTGTTACGAAGAACAACTTTATGTTCATTTCTGTACTCAATTATAAGGAAAAAAGTTACAAGTACTGAAAAAACTAGTCAGTAATGAGAGTTAATGGAATTCACCACTTTCCACCCCCGGCTAAAACATCCTCTAGAATTCATCCCAGCTTACATTGGCAGAAGTAACTGACCTGGAGCCTCTTCATCGTCTGTGAGTCTTGGTCAGCCTTGACCTTGCAGGCCACCAAGAGCTGAGCCGTGGAGGCCGCCACCTGTTTGGCAGACGAGATGAGCTTCTCCTCGCTGGCGTGTCCCTGCACCGCCGAGTTGGCTGCCTCGCACAGGTTGTTGGTTGCTGCTGCAACCATCCGAGCCTGGGGGTCAGAGGGCATCAGCACCAAGACATTCAGAGTAAACCAAAAAAAAAGAAAAGACACAAATCTTTCATTTGAGGGATCAGACTTACAGCTGAAATCAGGCCCTGAGACCACTGACCATCATCCACTGCGTTGGCTGGGATTGCTCCAACCTGGAAACACAGACACACTCGGACTGACATTTGATTTTTGCACGAATCATGAAAAAATAAATGAAATGAATGGTTTATGTTTGAAGAGTGAAACATGTGTTGTGCTAAATTTAAAAAGGATTTATTATTGGTTGGTTTATGACATCACACCAGACTTGGTAAAACTGAGCTGGAATGTTTTTCTTCATTGTTTCTTGCTTGTTGGCAAAAAATATTTATATATTCTGAGTTTTGGGGTTTTATTTTGTAGTTCTGTAATACACAAATGAAATATTGAACAGAAATAAAATTGTGATCCAAAAACAAAAAGTTCTGAAGCGAATTGTGTATGGCTCCATCCCTGCTTCAGACGTACCTTCCCTTGAGCCACGAGCTCTCTCTGCGCTGCTGAAGCAGCTTTGACCAGAGCACTTGTGGCAGCTGCGATGGACTTGGCTGCCTCCAGAATCTGCTCCTCAAAGTTCAGGCTCTCATCGGCTTCCTGTTGATGAGGGAAAGCAACCAAAAGCAGTTTCAGATCATGTGGCGACTTTTGGAGAAAATCAAGGAGTTCAGAGAAGACCAAACGTTCACAGGGTTGGTCTTCATGCATGAACTTATTGTTTAGAATAACAGAGAACATGAAAAACTCTAAATGTCAGCGAGGTCAGTGGAGCAGGGAGCCCAGAGGATGTTGGACACACATGCTTCATGTAACCCCACGCTAAGGTTAACAAAGCCAGCACGGATGCCTCTGCTCTGTAAAAAGCTCTCTAACCTTGGGTTTGGTCCTCGGCCTCAGCTGCTCCAGTTTCTTGGCAGCTGCTTCGATAGCTGCCGCTGCCCCCAACAGTTCATTCTCTGCGATGACAGTAGGATCCTCGGGATCCACCCATTCTGTTCCTACGGGACACAAATATAACACTGGCTCAGCCCAGGCCTGAAGGCGTTGTCATTCAGGTTCCAAACCTTTACAGGAAGCTCAGACTCTCCTCTAAATCTGCAGAATTTAAATACCATGCAGATAATTTTTTAGATCAACACTCCACCTTTTTGTATTGATCAATAAATGTAAAGAAACTTGTCTCACCTGATTTATTGATCGTGAAATCTTAAGCCATCATCACTGAAATATATTTAAATATATTTAGCCTTACTGTCGGTGCTCTAATCCTTTTATAATGGGCTTGAAATAAATATGCCATCATTTCCAAGTATAGATATTGGCAACACAAGAGCTCAAACCATTGACTGTATATGAGAACTGGAGTGAGCGAGTGTTACATCACCCATAAAAAAAGGACTTACTTCCAGCTCCGACAAATCAAGTCAATACACTCGCCATCTTTTTGTGATACGAACGTTGCCATGTTGGAGCCAGATGCTATTAGTAAGCAGTGGTTGGTCAAATCAGTCTGAGTCGTTGTTTCTATTCAGACATTCAGTCAGTTTATAATATGAAAAACTTGCACTAAAGAACAATTATCATGAAAAAAAATAGGATTATCAAGAACATGTTAAAAAAGGCATCAGAGCAAGAATAATAATAATAATAATGGATTGGATTTATCTGCGCTTTTCAAGTCACTCAAATCTACAATGCGTCCATTATTCATTCACTCCTCATTCATACTCGATGATGGTAGCTACTGACGTAGCCACAGCTGCCCTGGGGCAGACTGACAGAGGCGTGGCTGTCAGTTCGTGCCTACGGCCCCTCTGACCATCACCTGGACATTCATGAACATCCACACACCAGTGGGGCCACACTGGAGGAAAGGAGGGTGAAGTGTCTTGCCCAAGGACACAACGACATTTTGGCTGATGGGAACGGGGATCGAACCGCAAACCCTTTGATCATTGGACGACGCTCTCAACCGCCTGAGCCACTGCCGCCCATTTATATGGAATGGTTATTCCAACAAACAGAATGACTGAGTTACAGCTGTTTATTTCTCTGTATAGGTCTATGGGATTTTGTCTTCTTCAACAAGGCACTTGTTTCAGATGAGAGGGGGGCGGAGTCACTCAGTCCAGTTCTCAGATACAGTTAGGCTTAAACCAATGATTGGTTTGAACTCATGTAAGTTGATATTAAACATAATATTTCAAACTGAGCAATAATCGATGCTGGATGATCTTTACACTCGGCTCAGTCAGGACCAAACACTTCAGGTCTTCTGCTGGTTTGAAGGTCCTCCATACCTTTCATGGCCTCAGCGGCTTGGATGAGCTCAGTGACACTCCCCGCCACCCGCTTAGAGTAGGTCGCTAGCTGTTGTTTGAGATCGTGGGATGGTTTCTGGATGATCTGTGAATAAAAAACATAAAAAAAAGATTGTGGGGTTCAGGAGAGCTGTCAATCAAATGCGTAGGCAGCAGGCAAAGGCTCTGTTTCAGAAATATTACACACAAAAGGATGATAACAAGACAACAGTTTTCAATCAAAATTAATTTTTTAGGACATTTTAGGAGAAAACAACACTGATTCTATCCTGTTATAAAGGATGGGAGACAGATACAATGAAAATAAAACACAGACGATGTTTAGGTTGAGAGGTTTCACTTCAATTTTAGTTAAGGTTCTGTTAAATTAGACTTTGGTCAAGATTTCGTTCATTTTTCAACCAAACACTTTAATAAAGTTTATCATTAAAAAAATCTAGAGATTAAATACGTCTCATTCTTACACACCTTGTTTTGTCAGATCATTAAATAACCCTGACCATCCTTTTCCAGCCCACGTTGTCCAGCAGTGATCTAAGATTTCACTTTGCTGTTTCTTGTCTGTAACATTTGTTAGGATCAGATCTGTTTCCTTCTTCCCAGAATTCTCAGGTTCTGTCTACACAGCTGAACTCATGTTCATATAGGAAAAATGGAGTCAGGCTTCCAGTTTAGCTTATGATGAGTAATACATCAGTGGAGTATTACTAATCCGTATGTATCATGTTAAAAATGATTTAAGGCTCTGATGTAGCACATAACACTATATCCCATCAAAGCCAAAGATTCCAACATTTATTACGTAGTTGATCGTTTTGGACGATCAAAGAAACTTGAGGTTTTTCCCCTGACTTAATGACGGTAATAGCAGAACAGCGTGCTGCTGCTCCGGTGTGAACTGCTGTCCTACATGCACAGGAGATATTCGGGTTGGAGCAGAGAGTGACAGGTGCAGGGAATTAACAGGGCTCAGGCCACACGCCACTCACATTGGTTTGATGTGAGGTCGTCAGAAGGTGGACGTTACACCGCTGAAACATATGCCAAGAGCCACGCTTTCATTCCACAGGCAAACAAAGACACCAACAATCTGCACGCTGTAAGCCCTGATGCTCCGGTGCATCAGAACCGCCGCAGAGCCCAGCTTGTTGGCTGGAGGTTGGGGTTGTGAGGTTCTCTGTGATCAGTTTAGATTAATAGGAGGACACATCAAGTTCAGGTCAGTGGAGTTTGAGAGCGAGCAGGCTGGATGTCTTCTTCATACAGTGTCAGTCATGGTGTGCCACATGGATCTGTGCTTTGTCCCATTGCTTTTACCTGACATATTGACACTTTTAAAATGCTTAGCCAAAACATAACAGTCTGGAAGTGTATTCAGTTTTTCATTTTGATATTTAAAGTTTGTCTGAGTGATCCTTTATGTACGTTAGACCTTAGATCAGGGGTGTCCAAACTTTTTGCATAGAGGGCCAGATCTGGTGAGGTGAAAATGATTGACAGCCAACAAATCCGAAAGCATTTTTCTAAACCATTTTAACAACATTAAATGCAAATAAACTATTTGATGAACATTTTATTGCAATTCCTTTTTTTTATTTTCTTAAAATACACTGAAAACAAATGTATCCAAATAGGTTTTGTTGAAATGATAGACAGTTTGTTAAATATTTTGTAGCTGTTCATTCCCAGTTAGCCTGTTGTAGAGAGCATGTGTGTCTGGTAGTGCCTTTTGATATTACATTCATTAAAAACAGCCATAGTCTCTTGGTATATTAGACAGACACAGTGTTTTTTATATTTAACTGAACAAATCGGCCATTCTTTCTCCATGTGGGATTGATAAAAGTATCATTGATTGATTGATTGATTGATTGTCCTGGAAGTTCTGGCCCTCACTGTCACCTTTTCTTTTTTATTTACTGTAGAGATTTTAGAAAGGAGCTAGAAAGGTCACATGACCGTGTTGCAACGGGTTTACAACGGCTTAAAACGGAATTCATCCAACCACAACCAAGAAATGGTACATACAAAATAAGTGCTGGGGGCCGCATATTATTGATGGAATGAAAAACGCCTGCAGGCCGGTGGAAATCTGAACGTGGATCACATCTGGCTCACGGGGCCAGACTTTGGACTTGCCTACTTTAGCTGCTGGGAGAGTTCCTATGATGTACTAATGGTCTCTCATACAATCCATGCTTTTATTTTGGTTCTATCTAACTGCATTACAGGTTTTTATGTTCAAACGATCATAGAAAAAAAAAGTGAAAATGAACGATCCGTGCACTTAAACACGGGGTACCAGGTGACCCACACCTGCAACACGTTCAGGCTCCATCTACACCTGAAACCTGACAAGGCTTGAGTCACACATGTTTGAACGAGTCAGTGTGCCAAACAAAAGACAGACACACACTTGTGCGATCCATCATGCAGAATACTTACCGGCTGGCACCAACATCAGCAAGTTTATATTATATTTGGAAAACAGAAAGAAAAGAAGTGATTGTAAGGTTTAGATACAGAGAAGAAGAGTTAGTAAGCATTTAGCAACCAAGCTGCAGCAACAGATCACTCATGTGAAGAGTGTAAAACTCTGACCCAGCAGCTGGTATAGTGGATTTATAACAGGGACACTGTCTCTTTACAAAAGCATCTGCATCTTTCTGCAAGGACCGCTGCAGAGTCGCCTTAAGTAGGTGAGGAGAGCTCAAAGAGGTTTTTCCAGGTGCTAATACAACTCTGATTGCTAAAGGAAACTAATTAGGTCAACAAGATAATTTAAAGACCTTTTAGCGAGACATTTTGGGGAAAAAGTATTATTAAAATATATCTCTGAAAGAAGAAGTGAACGTTTCTTTTTGGTTTTATAAAAGGATTTGTTTTCAAATGATAAATATTCCATCCATCAGCAGTTGTAGTTGATTTTTCAAGAACAAAAACATGGCAGTGAAGGTGTCATGAATGAAAGATGGCTTTGTCTACAAAAATCCACGCGAAGGTGCATTTACCACAAAGCAGGAATTGTTTTAGGACTTCCATGTAAATGTGGATTCTCTCTCTCTCTCTCTCTCTCTCTATTGTAGTCCGTCTTTCCCTAAAATGTCAAGTTAAGATGTAATTGTGATCATATCTAATTAGAGCAGTGGTTCCCAAACTTTTTCTGCAGGGCCCCCCTTTCTGAAAAATTAGAATATTTTCGAGCCCCCCCACACTGACACAAACATACAAATCCTTTGTTTCTAAACTCCACCGCGCCTTATAACATGTGGTTAATGAGAAATCTTTCTCTGAACGGTAGAATTCTGTTATCTAAAGCTGAGGGAATCTCTAGATCTGTCTATGTGTCTCTGTCTTTAGAAATGCCAAAACACATCTGTAACCTATTAAGCAAAACATTATTTGATTTTGGAGGAAAAAATGTCATTACTTAAGGAAAAATGTTTTGTGTAACACCAGAAAACATGGGGGCATGGATGTATTAACCTTTGAAACTTTAAACAACTCTTTTAAAATAAAGTGGTTAAGTATTTTGTTGAAAGAGGAAGACAATATCTGGAATGCATTTCCCAAATATATATTTGACACAATGGGAGGCATTAAATTCTTGCTAAAATGTAATTATAAAATAGAAAAATTACCCACAAAACATTTAAACTTTTACAAAGAAGCCTTGCTGGCCTGGAAACTCCTTTATAAAAATAATTTTTCCTCCAACAACTTGTTTTATTTGGAATAACAGTAATGTACAATACAAGAATAAATCACTTTTTTTCCTAGATGGTATGATAATGATATTGTTTTAATCAGACAACTTTTCAATTGTCATGGATATCTTCTGACGTATGAAGAATTTCTTTTAAAATTCGGTATTCCTGTTCCACCCAGAGAATATGCAATAGTGTTAGATGCCGTTCCAACCAGTCTACCTCAACTGTTTAAAGGGATTTACAACACAAGTCAATTAGGAAAAATTTTTTGTGGATATTTGTGTTAATTCAGTTTCCAATAAACAAATAAGAAATCTTTTACAGACCACAACCTGCTGGGAGGTTTGATTGGGACTCCAAATTTGTGGACATAAAATGAACTTATGCTTGGACTATTAGTAATAAATACTGTCTAAATAACAAAATAAAAGAGGTGTCCTTCAAAATATTGCATTGTATATATCCTACCAAAAAAACTTTGAGTAGATTTGTTGTGGACATGGACCTGTTTTGTTCATTCTGTGGAACTCAGGAGGAAACTATTTATCATCTGTTTGTGGACTGCAGACATAAAAATAAGTTTTGGGTTTGAAGTGGGAAACTATATTGGAAGTATAATTAAACAAACTGTTACATTTTTAGATAAAGACATTATTCTGGGTTACATTAATGTCAAAGTAGACAAAGATTGTATCTTCATTACACAATTGTTTTTATTATTGGCAAAATTCCATATCTATAAAGCCAAATGGTCAAACTCCAAACCTAAATTCCAGCAGTTTTAGAGTGAAATTAATCAGTAATGTACCATTATCAAACATCTGCAAAACCAAAAAGCAATTCGAACTCATTTAATTTTTGAAAGATTTAAATTTTATTAAACCCCAAAGATTTTTGAAGTAATAATTCTTTTTGTCTTATGTTGTATATGTATGTGTATATATTATTATATACATTTTGTTTTGTTTCCTATATTTTTCTGCAATATGTACACATTTCAATTCCCCCTGAGACATTCACATTGTTATTATATTATGTTGTTTGTCAATAAAGTATGAAGAAAAAAACTCCACCGCGCCCCCCCTGCAATACCTCCGCGCCCCCCCCTAGGGGGCGCGCCCCCCAGTTTGGGAACCTCTGAATTAGAGAATGATTAGCTTTAGACAGCTGAAATATTATCTGAAGTAATTTATGAGAGGAGCAACACGTCTGCAAATATGAGCTTTTCTTAACTAATCCAAGTAAAACATGTTGGTGTACCACCTCAAAATTTATGGAATGGCTTATAAAAGGAGCGAATGGATCTTTATTGTAGAATGTAGCGGTAAGTTGAAGAAAAAAAGGCTCCATTTTTAACGCTGACTTCATAATTTTTAAGAGGAACCTCATGCTGGCACTTCTATGACTTTCATAGACATTATTACTATACTGGACAGACAAGACCGCGTGCCACATGTCACCCTGTCGACGTTGCGACTAAAGTTGGAGTCATTCATTCTGTCAAGCATGGCTCCAACATTCCTGTCAGAATTGCTTTCTTCCACAACAGAAGTGAGTGAAGGTGAGAGCGTCTTACCACCAGCACGTGTTCCAGCAGGCCCAGATATCCAGTAGCACACTCGTTTCCAAAGCGCAGAGCTCTCCTCCTGACGTCTGCGTTGACTTCTGGGTGGTAGGCAGCTTCCTGCATATCCAAAGAGACTAAACCTCATTCTCATT
The DNA here is from genome assembly GCA_037389245.1 of Oryzias sinensis. Classification (NCBI taxonomy): domain Eukaryota; kingdom Metazoa; phylum Chordata; class Actinopteri; order Beloniformes; family Adrianichthyidae; genus Oryzias; species Oryzias sinensis. Next base: position 23,361,552 of record CM074502.1, on the reverse strand, counting down.
TCCAGATAAAGAGACCTAAACAGGCTGGATGATAAAACCTGTTAGACCTATCACTAGCTGCGGTTACATGTGCAAAATGTCTTTGGGATCAAAGATCGGATTAGAATTAAGCCGTGTTGGTGGACAGATATTTTTCCCTCATCTTAGTGTCAGATTTTCATCTTTGATGTAACATTTTTCTTTCCGGCAGATCTGGTAGAATTGTAACAGCTTAAAATAATAACTTATCCAAATCAGTGCTTGTATCCCCCACCTTTTCACCTCTTCCTTTTACTCTCTTCCACCCCCCCCTCCCCTCACATTCTCCCCTCTCCCTCCCCACACACACTAAATGTAACAAATAAATAAAAACTAATACAACAAAAAGGGGTTTATACAAAGCTACACTCTAGTTTCTCGAAGCTACATAACCTCTTTTTGTGATAGTAAAACCTGTCCAACACAAAAAGCCTTCAGCTCTAATCTGTTTGCTAAGCTGTTGGACAGAACAAGTTGAAAAGAGAAAAGAAAAAAAGAAAAAAAAAAAAAAAAAAGAATTAAGCCGTGTACATGGGCCCAGAAAAAACATATCCGATTATAATAGAAGTTTACATACGCCACATTTTCGGTCGGAACAAATGCTTTGGACATGCGAAGGACTATCTACAATACCAGACATGGCTGTAGAAGAAAATATGTTGAGTTCTGTTGTAAACAAAGAAACCTGCCGGATAGAAAGAGATCATCTTCTAAATGTTTGTTATTGTTTTAATTAGTGCTTTCTTGGCAGAAGCCGGACAAAGGGTTAGGGTTAGGCTACTACGTGCTGATGTGGGAATAACATCAGCCTTTATTTTGTCTGGACACGATTGGAAACATGAATTCACATGATTGTTTACACGGTTTCTAAGCAGTAGTGACCCACGATTGGAATAAACTGTTTATATGAACCACGATCGGATCACCAAATCGGCATAACCCACCTATCTCGATCGGAATGAGTCTTGGCGCAGAGTATTCCGAACGGCGTGTTTACATGACACATTTCTATTCTGATCAGGCATTCGTTCCGATTACTTTTGTCCATGTAACCACAGCTAGTGATGTGAAATTAAAAACACACACTGACTAATGAAATAACAAAGTAATTGAACATTTCTACTGTGCCTCTTTTTTCTTCTTCTCTGACATATCCTCCATGTTTTCTGACGAATGCCAAGACCAGCTGATGCTACGGTTTACTTTGAACATCCAAATCCCCAAAGCTGGCCTCTGAAGCATCTAAACCCTCAGATGCTCCTCCACTTTGAGCCCAACTTCCACTATGAATGTGAGGCATTGAGTTCATTCAGTATTTAACCTTCAACCTTTAAGCTTTGATGCTGCGTATTTCACTCCTGAGTTACAGCAGTTTGGTTTCAGTGATGCATGGTTCTTCTTTCTTCCTTGTAACCATAAATGTCTCTTTTGCATTTATGTTCTTTGGTGTTTTAGGTCATTTTTTTTTTACAGCAGAGGCAAAGGATTTGGTTTTGGACCATCACACGTCAGGCGTACCTTGCAGGAGCGCAGCATGTCAGCAATGGCCCTTCGGCTGAGGTTGGCTGTGGCAATAATATCCTCCTGACGACAAGAGTTCCCAGCAGCCACTGCTTTTGCTGTTGCCATGGTGATTCCCTTAGTCATACGAATGAAGTCCTCTGGTGAGGTGGTTTTTGCTGGTGGGTCAGAACTGCAGAACACCTGTGTGGCAGGAAGACCAGGAACTGAATTATGATGCTGCCCAAAGCCTGGAGCGGGCCTTCTCCCCTCGCCACATTATCAGACATGGGGGCACTCACCGTCAGCTCTTGTTTGATGTGTTCAATTGTGGCCTCTAAAGCTCTGGTTCCCTTTGTGGCCTCGTCCTCCACCGCCTTCACAGTCTTCAGCAGAGACGTCACGTTGGTCACCATCACCTGCAGCAGCCAGGTAGAACCATGCAAGTTATGACACATCTGCAGAGAGACCCTACTCCTATTTGCAGTAAACATCTGGTTGTTAAAACATGAAATGCTGCAGCACTTTTTTGGTTAAAGTGTCAAATATGATGTTCTCAAATTTCAACCAGTCAAGCTTAACACGAGAGGTCCTGTGCCAATCTAACGTGCATCAATAGAGACCAGTTTTTGGCAGAGACTTTTGGGAAATTTCCAGGGGAAAACATTTTGGAATTGTAGATTCAGACACCCCAACTAAATGCAAATGTCCTACATAGTGCAGTAATTCTTGAGGGAATTTGGACACATCCACAGTCTGGGTCTTTAGCAGCTAATGGTCGTGGTTGCGGTTTCTTACCTTGGCAGAGTTCTTCAGCTGGAGCATGCTGGGATCATCGTGAGGTTTGCCTGCTGCTGCCTTTGTTGCGCTGATTAAATTACTTAGAGCTTTAGCCACATCCTTCACTGCATTGATCAACACCACCTATGGGAATATTTGGGCAAAATCAAGCAAACCAGAAAAGTCTCTCTGCCCCCATTTTGGGGACAAACCTTAAATAAATTAATAATAATAAGATAATAGTAAAGAAGTCTCAGCAAGCAAAGAACAATTTGATTAAACAATTGTGAGTAGAGCTGCATCAATATTAGAAAGAAGAATTTCCAATTGGAACACCCAAAGTTCTTTTAGTTTTTTTGATTTGAGAAATTCTTACTCAGAAGATTTTATTTTGTGATCTTGGAATCATTGATTTAAAAATGTCTTTCTTTCTTTTTTTTAATGTCAAAGTGAGCAAGTTTGGCTCATGCTTAAAAATCGGATGTTACCTTCCTTCATATCTTTGGCTTTCATTCAAAAAATCTAACTAACAGCTAAAAATGACTTCTTGCATTTCTCACTATGACTGTTTTGGACAGTTATCGGTGATCAATGTTTGTCCAATAATCTGGCCCTACTGGACACATGAAGCAGTCACAGCTTTCCCTGTTATTAACTGAGAATTCCACTATGTTCTGACATAGTCGGCAGTCCTTGCCTGAGTCTCTGGGTCTTCAGAGCCCAGGCTGGCTGCTCCCAGCTTGACCACCTCAGCCAGCTTGGTGATGGTGGTCACCGACGACTGTGCAGCTTGAGCTAACTTCTCCTGACTGGCTCCAGCACCAGAAACCAACAGCTTGGTGTCTTCCACCAGAGCCTTGGCCGTCTTCAGAATGCATTCTCTGAAAACAGACACAGAGTTGTCACTAAGCAGCCTCGTTTAAAAGTCATGTGGTAACTACTAAAACTCAGGCTAAAGTCAACAGCAGGGTAGTTACAAGGGGTGTAACAATTAACCGATTCCCTATTTATCCAACCAGACTAATTCTTGATCGAATTGACTATTATCATTAAAAAATTCTTTTAAAATGAAATAAATTGATTCTGATCGATCGATCGATCGATCTCAGGACCAGGTATTTATCCCTGAGTCACACTGGTTGAGGTTTTGGATAAAGTTTAGGTCAGTGAATTGGATCGATGAAAATGAACCAATATTGACTATAAATCATATATCCTCACAAATTATGATATAATTCCACTCATTTTTAAAATCTATCGTTACACCCTTTACATTTACCTAGTTTTATTTACTTCGGTAAATTGTACTTGTCAGAGCAGTTTTATCACCGGATAATGTTTTATTTTTTTTAAGTAAATTCATGATAATAAACCGCTATTCCTACTCAGTTACATCGCACTGTAACTGTAACATTTTTGTGTGAAACACTGCACCATTTATTCTAGGGATTTACAATGAAATCAGTGGATTCTTGGTATTGTCAGAAAACTATATTAAAAGTTGAATATCAGCATGGATCTGTGTAAAAAAAACAACATTGACTGTAAATTCAGGCTAAACGCATCAGTGCACCAAACTTCAACTCTGTTGGGATGTGGAGGATGCTGGAATCTCAGAAAGAGACGACTGTAAAGGTTGTAAAGCACCAGCGATGTGTAAAACAGGGGGTTTTAATCCAATAAATTGAAACAAAGTGTTCATCATTCTAGATCTGTTATAAGCCCACAAATGGTTTAGCAATATTGGTATAAAAAGACTGTAAACAAGAGGAAGTTCCTCTTTTTCAGTTCATTCACATTTTTCTTTATATTCTATTACCAAATAAGTTCAAGTGCTACTGAGTATTGGATTATTTTTTTTATTAATTACTTTTTTACTCCAACTGAAATATCAGATTACAATTTTTTACTTCTACTTGCGTAATATTATTTTTGAAGTGATGCTACTTTCACTTGGGCATTATTTTTGGATCCTCTAACCGTCTTCTGTTACATGTAGCAAAAGAGAAAAAGACAGATCATCAGCCTTCTGCTGGTGTAAAGCTGAATTTACCACATTTAGTTTAGGTCAGTTATGGTTAAATCATACAGACAGTCCACTTTCTGCTCTTTGTCTTGTTTGTTTCAAATTTCATTTTTCAAGGCAAATGGCATAAAGGTCTTTACTGGTGAAGAACAATTGGTTATAATAATTAGAAGCAACGTTCCTGTAGCACCTGCTAAAACAAAAATGAAGTGCTAGAAACTTGCAGTTCACCTACTTTCAGCAAAAGGTTCAAAATGGCTTCGATTTAAGTCTTTTTTGGTCTTTAATTAGTGTTTCCTTCTTTTTGTGCTTGTCACAGACATTTGATGCGCTTATTTTATGTCCCCATCTTAACACAGAGAGGAGTGAAGTTTTTCCCTCCATGGTAAATGCCCTCAGTACAGACTTTTTCTGCTTCGCTCCTGTAACTTGAGATGTGTGTGGTGGTCGGCACCTGTGGTCAGCGAAGGTCTCTGCATTCTCGCGGTGCAGGGTGCCAGCTGTGGCAAACATGATGGTGGTGTCGAGATCAGCAATGATTCCAGAGACGGCACTGGCAGCGGTGATGCAAGCTTGGGTTCCACGGTTACCAGCCTGCAGGGATGCCAACACGTGGGAGACCTGCAAACAAGACACCAGCCCTGAGAACATGCTGGCAATCCTCTGCAGGACCAATAAAAACACACACTTCCAGAAACAATATGTCAACAAATCACCCAATTCATTGTATCTTCTCATTTCTACTAACTCTTCAGACCTACAATTTCCCTAAAACACTGGGAGAAAAAAACACTTTTTGATCTAACCTTCTCTGAGACTTTGCGAGCACTTTCAATCAGCTCCTTTTTAGTAAAGGTGTCATTAGGGCTGCACTGCAGAGCTCCAGCTTTGGTCACCAAACCTGTGCAGGTGAAACCCAGCTCTCCCACCTGCTTCTTAATGTGAGAACCAATCTGGAAAACAAATACACAAAAAAAAAAAAAAAACAGGAACAGTGTATTCATTAGGAGCACGATATTCTGGAAAATGCCGGACACAGATGTTGGCATGGCTACTCAAAAATGTTTACTTCATCGTTCTCTGCTGTTAGAGCTGCATATTTGGCCTCGTTGGCCAGATTTCCAAAATTATTGGTCAGCTGGTTGGCCAGGCCTCCAAGGTCATCTGGGTTGGTGTTTGACTTGGTTACCTGCAGGAGACAAAGTTTAAAAGATGAGCTGGTTTAAGCAGGTACATGTCTGCAGCACAAAGTTTTTTACACCGTTACTTCTAAAAGTAAAGAAGCACAATTTGAAACTAGCTCTAATCAGATCTTATACACTAAAAGTAGTTTAAAAGACCAGTTAAGTACACAAATAATGCATGCATTACTAACAGACAGAATAAGGAAGGTTTGCGTTTCAAGTACACGCTAAATGTGAGTTCTTGAGCGTGTGTTGACGCTACGATGTTCACACTGGACATGTAAGGAGGGACTTCTTTTATTCCACTTTTTACTAGCACAGTGTTTTTCAACCTTTTTGAGCCAAGGCACACTTTATCCTTGACAAAAGTCCCTCAGCAATGTTTTTTCTAAAGGATGTAATAAAAGTTAAATTAGTTATCCATAATAATTTTCAACTGCCGAAGTTTTTCTCTTGTCTTAAATAAAGATAAAGTCTTTGAAAACTTTAACAAAAATGTTTTATTTCTTTTATACGATTAAAATGTTTCAATTTAGTTTAGTTGTGTCTGTTGGTCACTTCACCTTAATCCTGTTTCTAAAATGTTGTTATTACTTCTTCTTAAATATAACATATAAAATAACCAGACGTTATTAGAAAAGTGTTCAGTTAGAAAGATGACTTGGACCAAACTTGGACCTCAGATTTCATCAAGATTTAAAAACTGTTTGATGTGTGTTCGTTGTGGTTTAAAACATTTAAAAGGGAAGACTGATTGTACGCTGAGACGGTGTCACTTTAACCCGATGCATCATGGGAGATTTAGTGCGAAACTGCCGCGAATCGCAGACAGACTAGTGTCTCTGAGCTTCTTTGTTTTGTTCACTTGTTCCACGGTCTGACACCGGATTCTGTAGAAAGCTACACCGCTAAAGACGAGCTTTAGCTGGTATTTTTGTTGGAACTGAGAGACTTTATGAGCAGAATCGGAACAAGGAAGTGAAGACTTTAACCACTTCTGATTGGTCAGACTGATGACGTGTGATTAAGCCTCCAAGAATGATTGGCAGAGAGAGAAGCTGCGGCTAAATCGCCGTACCGTCATTCTTATCAAAGTGTCTTTAATAGAATCAAACAAAGATAAAAGTATTTTACGATCTTTCATATTTCTCCAGGCTTTTTCTTTCACAGCTCTACTTGGTATCATATATAGCCGACCGGGCACAAAGTGTAAAAATTACTTTCTCCTTGATCAATTTTTTAAATAGTTGGCACTTCCATGAATTAAAAGAGACATCATCCATACGTCACTACCAAATCCTAGTCCCTGATTGGTCAAAGTTAACCTGGCATTACTTGAAAGACGCCTTCAATGGTGGTGCATTTGTATGTGGAGCCTAAACGGTGGTAGAAACATGTGCAGTTACTCAACAGGAGTGAAAACAGGAGTTTTGAACGTGGAAGCATGTTTACGTAGATCTTTCATTGGAAGTGGCCACGTCAATGCATGTTGGCGAGGGCGGTGTGAACCAAGCTTTACTCTACCATAGAAGGATTTGTGTAAAGCTGCAGATTTATGGACTGGGAAATATAAAAGCCTGGAGGCAGAACCATTTTTTGAACAGTTCCAATAAATTGGGGGAAACTATTCCAGCGACAAACAAATTAAATGTCATCTTTAGGTAAATTTCTCCAGTTTCTTACCATCTCTTGCACAGTCACTGCAATGGCCTTGGCCGTCTTCACCATGGTAGTCTGGTAGTCCACAAAGGTGCCATCATGGTCGAGTGTGTGCGAGTCTTCCATTTTGTTGATGGCATCATTGATGGTGTCCACCATGCCACCGACAGCCCCGGCTGCACTGGCGGCGTCAGCCAGAGTGGCGCCCAAGTCGTCCACTGCTTCCTTCATCATCTGCACAGACTCTTCCACGGCCTCCTGCATGTGAGCCGCCTGCGAACAGAGGACAAACCCCAGTGAAACATCCTCCAAGACCCTTCAAACTACATGAGGACGTTACACCACAGAAGAGCTAAAGCATGAGCCGCTTTCTCTCTTCGGTCAAGCTCCAGAAGCTTTGAATAACCTAGTTTTCAAGTGAACTGTCAAATAGAATGAAGGGATCCGCTCAGTTCCATGTAAACCACTTTTGAAAGAAACATTCTGCATTTCAGCTCCTCCTTTAGATTATCCATTGCACAGAAATTTGGTAGAGATTGAGAAGTACCAGTGAAACATCAAAGTGCTTTTTAACAGCAGGTTTAATCAGATAACATAAAACACTACATGTCACAGAAACTTCTGCAGGTTTAGACGACTTCTTCCTGCTTTTGAACTGACACTTAAAGTCTAAAGACCAGCTCCGATCATCTTTTGATCTATTTTCAAAGTTTTCCCACTGGTCATTTTAGTTAGGATTATCATGTTTTTGACCAAAATATAAAAACCTGGGTCTTTTCCTAGGACACAGTTTCTGCATAGCAGTAAAACTTATCAGAAATTCATCTCTGTGGGGAGGACTGTTGGCTTGTATCAACCCTGCCTCCACTTCCCATCATCCTTCTGTTTCTGCACTCTCCCGGTAGCTTACAGCTCCAGGTAGTTTACAGTTTTGCAGGTCTGAGCCAAACGCCAGCTCAGATGAGGAAAACAAACACGTTCAAGTGGATGCCTCAAAATGGAGCGCAGCGTGGAGATTGTCCCTCCCAGCATATTTTCTACATCACAAATCCGCTCTTTTTCAAACGGCATTTTTCCATCTGCTCCTGATTCACAAGGATTTTTAAAAAAACAAAAAACTGAAAAAATGCAATTTTAAGCTAGATTTGTTTTTGTCCTCCATCATCAGAAAAATGCCACAAGAGCATGTTAAAAACACCCAAAACACAATTTCTATCGGAGTGGGTCTTCAAAATTGTTTAGGTCGGGAGATGTGACAGGTTACCAATTTAGGCTCAACAATGAGCAAAAAAAAAACATTTTCCAAAGTTTTTAGAAATAAATTAACAATATTTTTTTGGCAGGAATATTAATGTTAGACTTAATTATTGCTGGTCCTTTTACGTATTACATGTATTTTGCGTTTTTTAAAGGATACCGGAGACCGTTCACATTTCCATTCTCATAAAGCACTTACATTTTTATTAGGAAGAAACTAATTATGACTATCATTAAAGGCAGTAACAGTAGTGCGGGTTACAGAGTCCTGAGACTGGATCACGAGAGCCTGTAAAATGGGGGGTTTCTCTAACAGAGCTGCAGAAAAAGCCTCAGCTTCTTTACCTTGGGGTTTCCTCCGGCCTCCTTGGCAGTGTAGAGCATCTGCAGCGCAGACTCTGCCAAAGTCTTGGTCTGGTCTAAGACAGCCATCTGCTGTTGGCTGCTGAGGATCTTGGATGCTGTGCCAATGGCTGCCATGATCAGGGGTTCAAAGTAGCTGGCCATCTGAGAAACCTGATACGAAGCGACAAGTACGTTTGCATCACTCCACATTAAAATATTTGCACAACTCTAATCAATGTTCCTACATGACTGCCAGCAGCGGAAAAGCGTCTGACAAAGTTTTACCTTGTGTCCGAGCTGGGAGGCCTCAGATCGAGCAGCAACGGCCACGGGATCAATCAAGTTACTGATCTCATGAACTGAAGCAGCCATCTGCTCATGAAGAGTCTGAAACATGCAAACCTCAATGTCAGGCTTTGAAGATTCTGATAGTAGAGACTAAAGTCTTTATGAACAACAGACAACAGGGAGGAGCAGAGATCCCACAGAATAAATTATTCTGCGATTACATCAATGGATCACATTACCCAGACCATCAAAACCACACATTACCACGGACGTCCTACTGTTACAATGCTCAAGTGTTAAGACAGCACCACAGTCACAAATCATCAAGCGAAATCTCAGATTTCTATTATCTGTGCAGAACTATGGACATTTATGTCATGCTTTAAATTCACAAATGATTGCAGAACTGACTTAAATGTCCAACACAACATTCAGGCGGAGTGCTATTACCTCCATGGAGATGTCTTCTCGTGGGGTTAAGTGTTGGCTTATGGCAGCAAGCGAGGCCTGGTCCACTTCCCGGATGCAGCCGTTCAGAACCTCAATAGCATCGTCACATTCTCTCTGGCCCGGAGCTTTTTCCCTGCATCAGTACGAGGCGATGCGTCAGTTCATTGTGTGAACCTTCAAACTGGCAAACTGCGTGGTTTTAGATAGCTAAAGAATTAAAACCTGCTTTTCTACTAAGATTTGATCCAAAAACACACAAATCCGTCTGGCATCGACACAAATTACACTAGTGGATATGAAGACTGAGGTTTCTAAAAGGACTTTATGCACTAGAAACTGTCTAAACTGGGTGGAAATGTGCAAAGAAAAAAAAAAAAAGATGTTTTTCAAATTTGTGTAAAACTATTTCAGACAGAAGCTAGTTTTCCACAGCAGGAATACAGACATTTGATAAAATGGACAAAATATTACCCAATCGCACAGAACATGACTCACACAGACATATCTGGCTTAATTTTTTGTGTTCATTTATGACACCATTGGGTTAGATGGGAGTGACTAAAGACAATTTCTATAATAATATAATACAATATATTTCATTGCAATTAATGACCTTAGAGGCTCTGAGTTATTTATTTTCATAATTGTCAGACACACACACACACACACACAGTGCAGTGATCCAGTTGTGAAAGGTCTAAATTGAGGCTGACAACAAAAATCGTTCTTGGATGTTATGCTTTTTATATGTAACACTATGACATAAGGTTGGCTATACGGTGTCCCTTCGCTATATCGTGGTTCACCTTTTGCTGTTTTATGGATTTTTTTCAGTGCATGTGTTTTTTTAATGTGCACTATGCTCTGTGATTGGTTATTTACCCTGTCAATCAAAGTACTCTGTGCCGTATCTCCTGCACAGAATGTGTTCAGCTTTCCTCATTTATACATATCTTTGATCGTGATCACTTCTTTATTTTATTTCTACAATCCTGGACTTATTTTACTATAACGGTTTGAACTTTGAGAGCTTAAACTTTTCAGAAAAGTGTAGAATGTGTGTGGTGAGGAGTTTTACAGCTTTAAAACATTTATAATTTTACTTCACAGATTTGTCCTATTGATAGATGAGGGAACAATGTACAATAATGTGTTTTTATAAATAAAAGTGAGATGGAACACAATTCAGTGCTGCTGCAACAAAGTCAGACATAAAAAATAAATCCAAAGTGACAAAAGGATACAACATGTATAGTTTCAGAGCCTCAAACTCTAACTAAAGTCGTTAATGGTAAATTAAAAAAAATGAAGATTGAAGACAGATTGTGGTGGTAGCAGAACTGACCTCATGTTGGTGATGAGCTTCTTGATGGAGTCAGAAACAGTTCTGGAGTGTCCGGCCAGCACTGACCACGTGGGCGGGTCTTTGGGGTTGACAGCCAAAGAGCGGGCCGTCTGAATCAGGCCGGTTGAGCTCTCCAGCATCGTCTGTGCTGCTGCAACAATCGGCTCCATGGCTGCATGACCCTAAAAAGTCAAATACAAAAGTCGTACTGAAAATCGGATGTACTTCTGTTGACTTTTTCACAATGTGCCTCCAGTTTCTGAGGGCGTCTCCCATCTCTAAGACTTCCCAAACAATGTGCTGGGCTGTGTTGCTAAAAGGAGAAAGGCAGTGTGAAAATGAGACTTCTGGATTATTTAAACAGACCATAATAATGCTCGATGAAAACACAGATAACCAAGCTCTATCTTCAGCAGGTGATAGTCACGTGTTTTACCACATCTATTTACTCCAAGTAGTTAACAAACGTGATTTGTCTTTATCCATCAAGTTCCTTCATTTCTGAAAAGATATAGGTCAGGATATGAGCTGACAGGACGTGGAGGGTCATGTAGGCACAGACCTCTGGGCTGATATGAGCCGGGATGCTGGCAAACTCTGGGTTAGAGGCGAAAGCCGTCAGGTTATCCACAGCTTCAATCAGAGGTCCAGTTGCGGCCTTGCATTTCTCTCTGTTCTCCTGAGTGAAGGCTCCATCCAAGGCCTACGGAAAGACATGACAGTCAGTGGTGCTGGACGCATGTTGACCTTTCAGGATTTTCTCCTCCTAATCACGCCGTGGGGAAGAGGGTTCATTTGAAATACGAGTCACAAAATGCAACACGTGTGCAAGGCTGATGAGGATTGTCCCAAATGAGCCACTCATGGTCTTCAAGTGCATTTAGCCCAACTAACCTTTATAGACTTGACCAGGTTGGCAGTAGTATTGGCCACTTCTTTGGCCGACTGGACGAACTGCCGCTTGGCAACAGCATTGGAAGTCTGGGAGGAGGCCAGGCGGCAGGCGTTGCACAGGGCAGATGTGTGTTTGGCTACAATGGTGGCTGCAGAAAGGACCTGACCAGATAGGCAGAAAGAGTGAGCACCAGAGAGCAGAGGCTCAGAGGAACACTGCCTGTGACTGCAGGGACAGCAGTGAGTACCTGAGACTGGGTGCAGGCTGGATCCACCAGGTTCTGGCAGGCCATCTGAATGGACTGATTAGCCCGGGCAAACTGAGTGGGGTCCACCAGGCCCTTTTGACCTGCCGTGCTGTTCGGGTCTGAGACACCAACCAGATAAGCAGCCTGGAGACAGTTAGAGTTTGCAGGTTAGCTATACCCTCAGCAAAAAGTAGTAAAACTGGAGCTTGTTTCATTAAGTTTACTTGAGTATAAGTAAAGCAAGTATGCTCTAGACCAGCGGCCCCCAAACCCCCCGGACCGGTGACGGTCCGTAAGTCATTTGGTACCGGGCCGCAGAGAAAGAATAGATAACTTGCATTAGTTCCGTTTTAATTATTTTGGAATCTGAAAGATGTTTTATTTGGAAAAATTGCCTGATTCTCTGTTACATCCGTCTGTGCCACTCTTGACTCAGGCCAAGCTCTGTTGGTCACGTGATAGATAACCGCTAAAATAAAACCCAGGAGCTAGCAAAATGAGTAAAAAACAAACATCTTTGGAAAGTTTGCTTGCCAAGGGGAAAACGCCCAGCCAGGAGACAGAAGAGGAGCGTTTGACTTCCAAAAAAAGAAAGCTACATTTAATAGACACTGCTACACCATGAGTGTGGGAAGGGGAGAGGATGATGAGACCTGTGCCATGTACTGTGTCATGCGTGTTCAGAGTTCGTCTGGTCACGACTCTGTTCGTCCTTCATCGGAGCGTACCTGAGCTGAAACATAAGAACTAATGTACACCATACAGCTGCGGGAACGTCTTACCTGGGCAGCTCCTTCAGTCAGACCACACAGGGCTTTGGACGCAGCGCTGACTGAATCACCAAACTCTGGCAGATTGGAGTTCTTGGCATTGTGGGAAATTCCAGCCATAGACTCTCCAAGAACCTGTTGACAGGAAATACCAGACATAACAGAGCCGGTTAGGATGATATTTCAGACAAATTGTGCATTTAGCGGTACTTAAGCACCATATTTGCCATGGGTGTACCTTAAGATCCCCTCTTTGAGAAAAGCCTGTTTGCCATGAGAAAAATCCCGAATGGCAGCCATACACTCAATTATTACAAAAATACTGGATTTCTATTTGCCCCAGTCTCAACAACATGGGCTGTTTTTTATAACTGAACACAATTATATTTAGTATAAATACGTTATAAACTGTGTATTTTAAAAACGTGCTTTCCTGAAAGAGAGGATCTTTATGTACATCCATGCCACATTTTGTGCTTGCACCTCAAAATGCAGAATCACTTTAACAACCGGCTCCATTCGTAGGGTCAGTTTGAAAATAAGAAATCAGTTGTGTGGTTGTGGTTGTGTGTAGACAACGCCCTCTAACAGTTCTATTTGGAAGTTTCTGTCTGACAAAACCTTTAACAGTAAAAGAAACACACACACGAGTGATCTGAGATACCGACAACAGAGGTCAGAGGGACCATCAGGCCACGAGTGATTAAAAGATCCAGACTGTGACCCCTGTTGTGGGTGGGAACACTGACATTCTGAGTAAAATCCACTGTTGCTAGAATGTTTAAAACCTCTTGGACGTAGTGAGTCTGATGGATCGTCCACATGTAGGTTAGAATCCCCCAAAATAATTATTCTACTAAAATATATCTGAATAATTCTGCAAAGTCAGAATTAAAAGATACTTGGTTACACTAGAAGATACCTAGAAGTTACACTTTGGGGGTCTGTATGCTATCAAACACAGTGGGATTATTAAAAACAATGACCTGATGTGTATTCATTAAACACTTTGTTATAACAACCAAAAACAGCAGACAGGACTGCAGCAAAAAAGAAAAGAAAAAGAATAAGTCAGACATGTCATGACATGTTTTTCTGTTGCATTTTTACTAAACAAAATGTCGGATAATGTAGGCATGTGAGTCCACTGACACAAAAATACAAAAACCACCAACAGTTTTGTACTTTTTCCTTTTCGGAATTGTACATACATGTATTAAACAAAAATTAGTTACATTTTCATAAAGAGTGTTGGAGAGCCCTCAATATATAAAAAATAAAATCAAGTTTCAGATTAAATTGGTTCAGCTAAACTGACACGATAACTAGACCAGGGGCTGTATTCTGTCACCTTGCTGCTACGATGACCATATATTGCGCTGTCTGTGTAGAACACGCTGGAGGGGGGGTTGCACGTGGGGGGGCGGGGCTTAGACTCACCCCTTATGATTCCAGAACCGCAACAAACTAACAGCTGCTTCCTAATAAAAAATAGTTGTCATCCATAAAAATGAATATAATTTATTGGGTTCACTGGATTTAAAGAAAAAATAAAGAAATAAAAAAGGAGTCTGCATCAAAGTGAATTTGTTTCCATCATGTCACTCATCTTAACTCTGGGTGTTTGACAGACAGAAAAGTCTATTCAAGGTTGTGGAAAATGGACAAAAGATCAAAGGAAACATCACGCTCATAAATAATTAAAATAAATACTTAAATAAATATCCTGACAGCATTTTGAATCAATACAAGTATTGCCAAATCGGCACAAACATTTTTTCTAACAGCCCTAGTGTTGCGGCTCCCTGTGCTTTCATCTCAGTGGGAAACTGATCCAAATGGCTCTTTGAGAGGTACAGGTTGCCGACCCCTGATCTAGAACTTAACTAACATACAAACAAATCAAGTTTTGATGTTTTCACTGACTTAAAGTCATATTTATATTTACGTATAGAAAAACAAAACAATCATGGGTTCAGTTTGACTATTAGAGTCGTGAAGACCTGAGGCTAACCGATCGACAACTGCAGAAATCGTTGAAGGAGATGAGTTTACTATAAAATATCTGCTCACAGGAGAGCAGGTTTAGTGAAAAGTGTTCCTATGAAGGCAGGCAGATGCTTGAAGTGGGTGGAGGTGGTGTATGTTCTACCTTGGAGTTCTCCATGACGCTGTCAATGCACTCAAAGAATGAAAGATCATTTACGGCTTCTGTTGGATTCTCCAGCATCCCCTTGACGGACTGTGGACAAACACAACACACACACACCACAGACTGAAGACACGGTCACATCATGACAGCAGGAAGTGACCTCATCTCTGTTCTTCTTCACCTCCAGCTCTCTCAGAGCGTTGTCACACTCCTTCTGACCTGGAGCCTGCTGAGTGCACATAGTGATGAGCTGGTTGATGCTGTCTGTGACGGCCCTGAAGATAGAGGTCCAAAGACGCTTTAAAATCTGACTGGATGATGATAAAAAAGGTTACCTGGAGGAGGAGAAAGGTTACCGAGCAGCTGCAGCCAGCTGGTTCTTCAGGTTGGGCGAGCTGGAGTCAGTGGACAGAGCCTTGGCTGCAAGCAGCAGCTTGCTGGATGACATGGAGATGGTCTTCAGGTTGGACACCACCTGCGTCTGGTCCTCTTTAGACTGAAAAAGATGAGAAACCTTTCAGCTACATTACTTAACAAAGCTGTGTAAAAAAGCAGAACTAGAAGAATTACTACATGTTACTGTTACTTTAATGATCTGGAACCAAAATAGCTTTTTGGTCCAGATTCTGTTTGCTTGAAACAACCAAAACACCTGAGATGCTGGTTACCACGCTGACCTGAGAGGTTCCTGCCATGTCCACACCAGCGTCCAGAAAGTTGCTGAAGTCCTGTCCGAACTTGCTGGTGGCCTTGGCAAGGTCTTGGGTGGTCCCTCTAGATGCCTGCACCACCTCGTTGGCTGACTGGTTGAGCCCAGCTGCCACCTCATTGAGCTGAGCCTGAAGCTCCTGGAAGCTCTTCCCGCTGGATGGAAACTGCCATAAGAGGAGGAGGACAAAGAGGATTATAAACTGGGTCTCAGGATGCAGCGTCCAAAAATACAAAAAGGTCATAAATCATCGTGCAAATCGATTACATCAGATAGATCAGTGTTTTTCAACCTTTTTTGAACCACGGCACACTTTAACCTTGTCAAAAATCCCGCGGCACACCAGCATCCAAAAATATAAAAAAGGAGAAACTCATAGTCTGTATTGATCTACAGCCCCTTCGCAATTTCATAAATTTTTGTGATAATTGTGGCAGAAAAAGCTGGAAGTTGCAACTGTTTTTTCTAAAAGATGTAATAAAAGTTAGGTTAAAAGATATAAAAACTGTTTGATGTGTGTTCGTTGTGGTTTCAAGACATCAAAAGAAGACTCATTGTGCGCTAAGACGCTGTCACTTTAACCCAATGCATCATGGGAGATGTAGTACGAACAGCCGCCGAATGCAAACAGACTCTGAGCTCCATGGTTTTGTTCACTTGTTCCACGGTCTGACACCGGATTTTGTGGAAAACTACACCGCCAAAGACGAGCTTTAGCTGGTATTGTTGTTGGAACAAGGAAGTGAAGACTTTAACCACTTCTAATTCGTCAGCTGAAGCTACGGCTAAATCGCGCTACCGTCATTCTTATCAAAATGTCTTTAATTTAATCAAATAAACACAAAGAAAAAGTATTTTACGATCTTTCATATTCCTAACTACTCAATGTTTTATCAGGGCCTGTTTGGATGAACAAAGAGCTGATATCCTGGAGATGGTAAATGTTTTTAGATCAGTTAATGAGGGCAATTTCTCACGGCACACCTGACCATCTCCCAGGACACACTAGTGTGCCGCGCCACACTGGCTGAAAAACACAGAGATAGAGTAAAAAACATTCCTACATCGTTTCTTTTATAACTTGGATCCTCAACAATAAAGACTAATTTTGACGAGCAGCATCTTAAAATATGAAAACTATAAATCAGAAGAGTAGTAAAATATAACATAAAATAACTTGTAGTCTCATAGAGCATCATCCTTAATTGATGTTTTTGAGTCTTAAACATTATTTTGTAGTTCAACATTAGCAAGTCTTTTCTTAAATATCCTGATGAGTCTCGTCTGTGTACTCACAGAGTCAGCCAGCAGAGTCTTGCTGGCTTCACCCACAGTGCGAATGGCGTTGTCCACATCCCTCTGACCAGGGAGGCTGTTAACACACCTGTTCAAGGCCTGAGACATGGCCTTAGCCACCTGCACACATGCAATCAGTTATTCTGCATTAGTCTAAGCAGTCACATCAGCCTCGGAGTCACCAACTTTTCAGAAGCAGTTTCATTTTTCTCATCTCAATCTGGTGACGGTTATAAACAATGAAAGGGATCCTGGGCTAGTAACTATTGACTGTATGCAAACAGGAAGTATCTGCCAAAATCCCATAGACTTCTATAGAGGACAAAAACAGTCATTCTATTGGTCAGAATAACCATTCTGGCTCTGATACATTTTTAACATGTTCTTAATAATCCTGATTTTTTTAGGATCTTTTTTCTGTAATCCAACTTATTTTAGGTATTACCTGACCAATCAGATGTCTCAATAAAACCCCCACGTCAAACATCCTAAACGTTTGATTGACAGATTCTCCACGTCCCCCTTTTGGGTTCTGACCTGGGCCAGCCTCTGTTGGCTCTCTGCATCTCCCGGTTTAGCGATGGCCCTCTTGGCCTCTTCAATCAGGTTGGCTGACTTATCCAGAACGTCCCCGGCACAGTCCAGCACGGCGCCGCGCGCCGCTGGGTCGTCTGTGGAGGCTGCCACTCCTCTGGCAGCTGAGACTAAGGATTTGAGAGTTTGAGCCATGTCTCTGGCGGATATCCCTGGCACACAGACACAGGACAGGGATGTTAGTCCACATTTCCAGTGCGTCAGTCATGGCAGTCACTCAAAGTGTTTAAACAGAAGCTCGGTGCACAGCTTAAGCCTGTATGGGAGCGTACAGGGTTTCTGCAAGTGCCACCAGCTATAAATGTGTACTATTGTCGTTGGCTCCCTATAGATACACCTCATGCAAACTGAAGTAAACGTTTGCTGTAGCTAAAACTACTGGCACTCATTCTTACCTTAAAACAACAAAATGGAAACAGCAACTGAGAGTCTGGTGTCATTGTGGTAAAAAGATTTAAAAAAAGAAACATTTACTTTATACAAGGGGCTGAATTTAACATTTACTAGTCGCCATTTTTTTCCTGTTTGCTGAGTAAAAGTTAGAGGGCTACTCGTAAACATGGTGAGTTAATGTTGGCGCCAAATTAGTCATTTTTCTCCTTTTAAAGGGAATGTTTTTCTTGCTCCTCCTCTGCCATCTGAGCTAGAAGGTCAACAGTGTGCACAACACGACAACGCTGTCCCCTACTTCACTTCTGTTAATTCACATTTGCCTTGCGTTTGTCTTAGATTAATTTAGATTTTTTTCTATCTAGCAGCAAACTTGGCTGTTAAGTCCAAAATCCCATTTTGGCCACTGTTCATACTTGTTCATTTTAGGGGTGATGGGCATGCAGAGGGGGCGTGTCCATGTCCTGACGTTTACCTTTTCATGAGAAATATTTTATTTAGATTTTTGCTGGGTGTTACATAAAAAGAAATTAGACTTTTAAACTAGAAATGCTATTGATAAACATTTAATTTAGCAGACACAGGCTCTGAGTGTTCCTTTTTAAATAATTGTCTGTTCAGTTCTCATAAAGCAAGATAATGTTGTGGGGCAGCTTCACAAACATTTACTATTATGTTTACAAAAGTTGATAATTACTTAAATCTTAATATTTTTCTTTTTACAAAAGCTCTTGTGGAGCTTCAGGTCTCTAAAAACCTGTTTATTAAAAACTAAAAAACTAAAGAGTTTTTATTTTATTTCTATTTAGATTTTTCCTTAAATTATTATAGGCAATAATACAATCAGATGTCAACTGTTTAAAAGTAGTCAATGGGATAGAAATCTTCCTGTCTGACAGCCAATCAGCTAGTTCTCTTGTTCTGTACGTTATTACACTGAATTTTGAGAGAAACGACCGCAAACTAAAAAACAGACTGAACCCATAATGGTGAGCTCCACAGACTCCAGAACAACCTGAGCTGCATCTAGTTAACCTGGTTCTGTTGGACCCACCTGCATAGTTCTCGTCTCCCTGCATGGCTTCACTCAGCAGTTGTGCGATAGCCGAGGTCACTGCCTTGGTGTTGGTGCTCAGATCCTGGGAGCATTTCCCAAGCTGAGCAGCACAGAAACAACAAACAGGTGTTACTGATGCTCTACACCACTGCCTCTGACGTTCTGTCCATTGATGGAGGACTAAATCAAATCTGCGGGTTAGGCGGCCGATAAGACGGCACACGCTTTACCGTCTCTCCTGGCAGCGGCTTCAGTTTGCCCTCCCGAGCAGAAGCCTTTGCCTCTTGGATGTCTTTCTCCAGATCTCTGACCATCACCAGAGCGTTGTCAATCTCCAGCTGACCACAAGCATCCTGAGCCTGCATCAACACAAACACACCTCCAAGTTCAGTGACAACTGCTTTTCTCCACGACAAACACAGCATTAATGTTTCGATTGTTTGAAAAATCACCTGGTTTTACCTGTTGGGTAGTTTGGATATTTAATTGTAGAACTTTGATCTTTTTTATTAGAGGTGTTTGCTCATCAATCTACATATCATTCAGTCATTTTAGGGTGTATTTAAAGATAATAAGCGTTAACACTAATATCCACACAAAGAGTGACTAGTTGTCAATAACGACGATGATGAACAGCCCAATGTTTGATTAGACTGAAATGACAGTGATGTACAAATACTTATGGATTATTTTGTCTGAAGTTTCAGTTGGGGTTCATTCCTGACGTCAATGAAGGATTCATGTCCTAAATTCACATGCAGACGTGCGGTGAAAGGGTTTGAGAGGATCCCACTCCTCATCAGCGCATGTTTAGGGTTTGTTTTCCCGCTTTATGGGCTGCAGAGTCCCATATCCACTAAATAAAGCCTAACCTAAATAAAGCACTAGACGGATTCACCACAAAGCAGCACTGGTCCACAGAGAGCATTACCTTCTGGGAGGCGGTGCGCAGCTCTGCCAGGGCGCTGGCCAGGTTCTTGGCACACTGACTGAGCTGCATGGCTGAGGCCTGGTCACTGATGGTGGGAACCGTGGCTTTGGCGGCCGTGACCATCTTCGCTCCTGGCTGAAGGAGGAGAGGATCAGTATTAGAAAAAAACAAAGCAAAAGCTGGATTCAAAACACTCTGCTTCTTCTGGAAGATCTGCAGCTTCAGCTCAGGTGGGACGGTGTCGGAATCACCTGCAGGAAGTTCTGGCTGGCATTGATGAGGGCGAGCTGAGCGCTGGGACTGTCCGGCTGGGACTGGCTGCCTCGAACGCCTTGAACCAGCTGAGGAATCTGCTCTGCCACGACCTGCTCACACACAAACGGCGTCAATAGTTACAAAAGAAAACTCCAAACTCACTTATGCACATCTGTTTGTCCAATTTATAACTCTACTCACTTCAATTCTGTTATTTAGATTACAAACAAGATTAGTTTAAGGTGCAACACATTCCAGAGATGCCAAATGATCTGACATGTATTCTAAAAATATTTTAGACAGGTGATCAACAGATAATATTCAAATTCAAATTCATTGTATTTCCCGTTCTGAGTGAGCACAGAGTGACTGTGGAGAGAAAAGCTCCCTCTGAAAGAAGAAACGGTAAGAAACCACGGCAGCCCTGACTGCTTGATAAAAATGCAGTTCCAAATGAGCAGCAAGGTTTTTTTAGGCTTCATAAAAAAAGAATGTCATTGTTTTCCTGTGAAAAGAGATCAACCAATGTTTTTCTGTTTGATTTTCAGGGCAAATACCGAATATTAGCAACCAAAAAGGCAGGAAACCGATATTTAGAGCCGATAATCATTTGCAGTAAAAGTCAAAATATTGGCATCACAATTCAGAATATTATTAACACCAGACATTAACGCTATTTAAGAAAACCAATAAACAAAGCAGAAAAATGGCGCCTAGAAGTGCAGGGAGTAACGGGCTCAGCAGAAACTTTTAGTCATTTTTTATGTTAAATAAACATTTCCCTGAATGTTTTTATAGTAAATAAAATAAACTTCAACATAAATTAAATATTGTTTTTTGGTAAAAGGTTATAACAAAAACAAAAGGTACAGGGAGTTCCTTGGCACTATTGGGTCTTATAAGGTCAAATAAAAAGTCAATAAAAAATAAAAATACAATTTTGAGAAAAAGTGACTGTTAAATGTCAAAAGTCCCAGTTAAGGAGTGCCAGATTCTGGAGCAAAAAGTAAAGTTTGTTCCGCATGTTCTCCAATCAAACGGCTTCTCTTGGGTTTGTACATTGCTGAGACCCCGCCGTAGGTGTGCTCATTTAGGATTGATGAGGGTGGTGCACAAAGACACTTTCTTGGGAGGGGGCCGTAGTTTATTCGTGCACAGCGGAGCTGAGGAGCTTTTCTCAGTAAGGGGGGGACAAACATTTTTAACAGCGTTATAAGTGACAACCCTAGTTGCTAGGAGTGTGACATGCAGAGGACCGATTGCGTGGTTCATGTAAACATTCAGATTGCGCCGTGGGGGGGGGGAACGTTGGAGACAGAGAGACGCGGCTGCATCCGAGCCAAAATAACCAGTTCAATTAAATAAAAGACTGATACTGATTTACGAAAAAATAACAAAAATTGACACCGATATTTAGTCGACCACTAACACAGAGTGAACATTTTCATTTAAAACACTTTCATAACGCAAAAAAAGGGGAACATAAAGCTATAAATGCTCATCTGTGCCAGCAGACCAATTTAGTTTACATTGCAGTTCAAACAAAAAAATAATAATGAGAATCCTTTAATATAAAGCACTTCAAGACAAAGAAATGTGCAGCTTTTCAAACTACCTTCACATGCTAAGACTTCAATCAATGATCAGCACGAGCTGAGACGACAGAAGGGGAAGCTGAAGACTCACCTTGCAGCTCTGGACGAGCTGTTGCTGGGCCCCCTGGTTCTTATTGGTGGAGGCGGCGTGCTGCGCTGCGGCGATGGTCTGAGTGGCAGCTGCTGCTGCCTGCTTGGCTGCATTCTGTCAGGAAAGCGGGCAGAGACGCATCAGTCACCAACACATTTGGAAATGACTGAACTGGACGAGATGCTGTGAGAACATTTAAGCTTCCCCATCTGAGAAATTCAAAGAAAGAGATTTGGGCCAAAAATCCTGCAGGTCTCCGTAAAACTAAACTGGTTGTGAAGGAATTGAACTTTTAACAAAAAGTTCTTTCCTCAAAATCGTTGGAGTGATAACAAGAAAAATAAGTTCCAAAAAAAACATGGAAAAAATGAGAGTTTTTACACTGAATTAATCTCTTCATAGTCTTTGGTGGAAGTATGCAGCTGTGCTGGAACAAGCAGATGGACTGATGTGGTGAGTAAAGATGAAGATCAGACGAACAGATCTTCATCAGAGCATTCAAGCCCCTCCCCCCCTCCTGCTGTACCTCCAGCTTGTTGACCAGGCGTTTCTTGATGGCGTTCTGAGCTGCGGCGTTGGTAGCCATGCGGAGACCTTCAGCAGCCTCTCGCAGCTTCTGCTGTTGCTCTTCACTGTCTGGGTTTGCAGCTGCACCCTGGAGGGAAACAACAACACCTACATTCACACAGCTGGCAGATGAAAACGTGGCTCAAAAAAACCCAAAAAGGCAGACCTTAGCAGCTTCCACCATCTTGGCAGTGGCATCAGCTAGCAGCTTGGCAGCAGACAGGAGCTTGCGGGAGTTCTCCAGATCGGACTCGCCTTCTGCATCCATCTTGATGGCGTTGACCAGATCGGAAGTGGCCTGGGCAAGGATCCGCGCCTGACGGACCATCTCACCTGGAGTTACAAAGGACAATAAATGAAAGGAGAGCTGTGGAAAACTGCCAAGGGATTACAATGATCCCCACTAGCAAACTGTAGCGGGGATGGGGCTATCCCTCTAGGAACAAGATTCAATTCCCTTCGACTCCTGTGGTTTTCTTTACTCTTTAGATAAAAACATGTACAAATCACCTGATCATGGGGGTTTCTTTAGTCAAAGCACAATCACCTTAAAGGAATTTCTTCACAGAGGAACTCTTTTTTGATAAAAAACTAAAAAGTAAGAAAATAAGACATATTTTGAAAACCCACTCAGAGGAAAATTGTGTTTTTGCTTTTTTTGTGGCATTCTTCTGATGATGGTCATTTATAAAGCCACTGGAAACACTTTGAAAACAGATCCAAAGATGATCAGAGTGAGACTAGGATGTCAAGAAAATATATTCTTGGTCTGTTATTCTAAACAAGTTTATATTGTGCTTCATTGCTCTAATCAAAGCTTTGCAGGACCCCGTTCACTAACCAGCGTCTCCCATTGAACTGAAGATGTTCTCTGTGACATTCAGGATGCGGTCGGTGGCCTCCCCGTGCCGACCGATGGGATGCCCGCCGCTGGCGTACTGCTTGATGTGCTGGAGCAGCTCGTTGAGGGCCTGAGTGACGCCTGTGGCGGCCACGCCCACTTGCTTCAGCAGGCCTTCGTCATTGGTGGCAGACTGTGACGCACCAACGCAGCCCTCAACGGACTTGGCCACCAGCTTGCTGGCCTCTATCAGCTGCTCCTGGCACACCGGAGAACTGATAGTCGGAGCAACCACCTAAAAAGAAATCATGACAGGTTTCGAAAAAATGAAAGAACTGAATTGTTATTAGTTGGTTGAAAAGAGAAGCAACAATATGAGAGTTTAGAAATCTGAGCTGCCTTTAATGCAGTTTTATCAGCGAAATGTTGAATGAGAGTGTTGGGAAAATGGGAACTTGTAATTGAAGGCGAGCCGAGCACTTACCCTCGTGCAGGCGACCAGCTGGGATGTGGACAGAGCACACTGAGTGGCTGCAGCGATCACTCGGTTCTGCTGGGCTGAATCCTCCGTCTTTTGGGCCACATTCTTGGCTTTGAGCACCAGAGCTGCAGCAGCATTGGCCACGGCTTTTGCCAGCTGCATCAACATTTCCTGATGGCAGCAAACACGGACAGCATCACTTTTACCGGCCAGGGAGAGCTCTGATCCTTAGACAATTGGTTCCAAATCATGTCCAGCCTCTACAAATCTCAAAGACTTGACGTTTGTGCAAATGATTGGCTTCCTGATTTTTGTCTCATCATCTTAGTCTTTCATAATCAATGAATAGGAGAAATAGCCTTCACCTTCAGACTGATGATTCAAGGAAAACCAACAAATAGGATCCAAACTATAAGTAATAAAACCTAAAGACAAAGGTGCATCTCAAAAACGTAAAGACTGTGGAGATTTTTATTACGGTAAGTAAAAACTGCAGACCTCTGACACTGGTGACACTAATTAAACGTAACATTTGTGGGTGGATAGTAATACAAATTGAAAGGGCTTAATGGAATAAAACCTAAAGGAAAAATCTGTAGTTTCCAGTTTGATTTGAATGCTAATAGTTATCTACTTCCGGTTTGGAGAACAGATCAGCAATCATTGGAAGAACTGTTGACCAATTGACAAAAAACTTAGTCTCCCATTGCAACGATAAAGCTCGAGTTT
This sequence comes from Oryzias sinensis, assembly GCA_037389245.1. Classification (NCBI taxonomy): domain Eukaryota; kingdom Metazoa; phylum Chordata; class Actinopteri; order Beloniformes; family Adrianichthyidae; genus Oryzias; species Oryzias sinensis. The sequence goes on along the minus strand of CM074502.1, from coordinate 23,337,100 downwards.
GATTAGACTTGTTCTGGTCCATCAGTAAAAAGTTTTTAAACCCAAGTGTCAAGATGAAAGGCAGGAAAAATAACAAAATCATCGATTTATGTCATATACAATATGCTAAATCAGTGTTCCCCAACCTTTTTTAGGCCACAGAGCAGTTTCATGTAATATTTTCACAGATCAGTCTTTGCATGGTTGAAGTTAGCGTTCGCCTCCATGTTTTTTTTCATCGTCTGTAGAATGTCTGGTTTATAAGTTTATTCAATTTTATGTAGGAACCATTAAAATGTAATATAGATTTTCCCTTAAACCATAACTGTGACAGTGGAAGCTAAAACAATTCAAAAATACGACGTCAACTTCAGCCTCATCCAACTTTTAAGATATGAATATAAATACAAAAAAGTTCAATAAAACTGGAATTTCCTAAATCTAAATATAAACGTGATAGCTTGAGCAACTTTATTAGCAGCATCCTTGTAACATCAGACAGCTGGTGAGACAATATTAGTCTGCATTACTATGATGGTCTGTGGGAACAACTGACGCAATAAATCCAGATTTGGAATAAAGACTTTTATTTTGAAGTTGAAGGATCTCCTTCAGTTTTCTCTCTGACTCTTTTCTGAGAAAATAAACTTTCCAAATAAGTTTGTTTTTTCTTAACTTTGCCAACTTGGGTGTTTCAGTTTAGAGCTGGAAGGAGCCGCTTTAGCAAAGTAGCGGATGGATTTTTCAGACGTGACCGAGCGACTTGACATGATTCAAGAAGTGGCTTCTAGTAGTTTTCCAAATGAAAGTTCCAACAAAATCAGAAATTAGAAATAAATAAAAGAAAAAAAGTGGTTGTGTTTTTTCTCTGTGGCTCAATGCCAACTGTACCGGTCTGCAACCTGGGTGTTGGGGACCACTGATTTAAGAAATTATTTATTTAAAATCAACTGAAATTTAAAATAGTTTAACAGAAGAAGATTTATTTCCGGAGGATGGATTTCATATACACAAGTTTCTTCCTGTAATTGAAATGATAGGAAGAAAGAAAATATTCCACAATTTGGTTTTTAGGATGCATCAGTGCTTTGTGATTGACCCCATAGAAGCATCGGGAGGACACGCTTGTTTACCGGCATTTGGTAATTAGAGGACATTCTTCTGGAAGCTGCCCTGAAACATCCTTTAAGTCCAAGCTGTTGAACACATCATGATCACACCAAAACGTCATGAATGCAGCAAAATATTTGAGCTCTGACCACAGATTGAGGCTACCTCGTACAGAAAGTGGGAGATTCTCTGACATTAACAGGGATTCAGTTTCACGTCAAGGCAGAGACTTGGGACATCCCAGGGACGGACACACACCTGGAACTGTGGATCCGTGTCCGTCTCTCCGATGTGGGACAGCAGCTCTCCGCTGGTCTGACCCACGTTCCCGGCAGCTTGCAGCAAGTTCTGACGAGGCTAAAACCAAAAGAGATGGCTGCTGTAAAGCCGTCATGAGTACCACAGCAGCTTCCTCGCAGACTGGCTGCCTACCTCAGTGTTTGCAGGCTGTGCGGTCTTCAACATGTCAGAGACGGCGCAGGCCAGGTTCTTGGCTGCACCGAGAAGCAGCTGCCCGTTGCCCCCTTCATCCTCCATGAGGGCGGCCAGCAGCTTAACGCCCTTTGACATCTCTGTCAGGTTGGAGGAGATGGTGGTAACGGCACAGCCCACCGCTGTGTAGTCCGTCTCTGCCGGATCACCTGAGCAAAGGAAAGACAGTCGGTTTAATTTTTGACTCTGTCTCATCAGAAACATAACCCCGGTTATGTGTGTGTTTTTAGAAGGAAAAAAGAAGGTTATGAGATGATGACTGAAAGTGAACTGTGTCCACACAGCTTAGTTTGAACATGCCATGGCGATCGTAAGCAAATTTTGACTCCAAACTAACTCAGCAAAAACCGAAAATGAAAGCCAGCCATTCTAGCAGCTGATTTCTATCTCTGTCTGAGTAAAGACTGTAAAGAAGGGCTCCCCCCTCCCAGATCTTTGGTGTTGGTCTGCCTGCAGTCTTTGGATCAGAGCTCCTAGTCCAGGAGCTTCTGTTCAGGACACACAGCTTCTTAATCATGAGGATCATGACAACAGCATTTTCACTCCAACAAGGCGTGACGGTCCAGGAGTGTGGAAAGAAGCCCGTTTGCTTTCTGTACCTGCAGTCAGGTTGACCATGGAGGCTGTGCCGGCTGTGATAGCGTCTACTTGAGAGTGGATCTCGTGTTTGGACTCGTCCATCTTGTTTTTGCGCCAGGCTTGGGATGCCTGAAACAGAAACAGCACTTCAGTTTTAGAGCTATTATCTGACCTTCATACGTTTCTGAATGAGTATGTGAGAAACATTTCAGGAGCTGATAAGGCAAAAAGCCAATTTGTGCAAAGTCTCAGTCAGTCAATCATTCAGTCTGCTCTAAACACCAACACTGATTGTTGTCATGTTGTGGAGGACAACTGTGCAGCTGAAAATGACACCACCAGGACTAAGAAAAGCTTTTTTTCTCACAATCAGCAGAGAATACGTAGATAAAAAGAAACTTGCATCCACTTGCAGAAAAAAAGATCTGTGACGTCTTCATTTTCCTCGTCTGAGCTGGCATCTGACTAAAAACTGTACGGCTGGATAGCGCCAATATTGCTCGCCATTTTTGTTGTACTAGTAATGTCAGGTTGGGGGTGTGAAAGGCAGTAAGCTAGCGGGAGAGAGTGTGAACACAGAGCTCTCAATGATAGTAGTTCAATTCTGATTAATTACTGCTGCTCTGCAGAAACCATGTCATAGAAAACACATAGATTGTTTGATTTGGGCTATAAACAGCATAATCTTAATTTCGATTCCACTCATTGGGACGCTTCTGAGAGGAAAATGTTTGGGATGTCTCACCGCATCGGTTCCTAGCGGAGGCAGAGTGTCGAAGTCCTCGAGTGATGCCTGCGCAGCCTGGACCGCCTGCATGCTGGAGTTTATGGTGCCAGTGAGGGCCTGCTGCGCGGATGTCTGTGGACACACACAAATCCATCACTCATGTGTGTTAGATCTCACTGCAGTCACACAAGGATTTCTGAAGAAAACTCAATGCTTTTTTTTTTTTTTTTTAAAGGGTAGCCATGTTTTCCTTTTAAGATCACTTTGTCTGGTTTTGTTCGGTCCATTTACACTTTAGAGTTATCTGATCTGAAGCAACATCTGGGGGGAAAACACAGCACAAACCAACAAATGGTGGTCTGATCTCCATAGTTTAAAAACTAAATCAGGCCAAAGCGTTTTGAGAAGAATGAAATCTAACATGAACATGAGGTTTCAAAGAGAACACATGGAGCATGTTAGGATGGGGGATGGAGGTGTGGTACCAGTGGAGGCATGTGTCCTCTGTGCATCTGTCCACTTGTGATGTGCTGCTTGGCTTGAGGCATGGAGCCCATCTGAAAGCTCTCTGGCCCTCCCGCTCCTGAACGCATGATGGCCGGCAAAGCGACCGAGCCCGTCTCCACCTTACCCATCTTGTTGAACTGCTGCTGCAGAACAGTGGACCTGGAAAAAAATGGCATTGGGAAAACTGCAACAAAGCTTCCACCTTGAAAAGCAGAAGACAATCTTTCTTTTCTTTGTTCAAACATAGAGGTACTCTTTCGTTTTAACCCTTGTGCTATCTTAGATGACCCCACCCTTACATTAACGTGTTCTTCCTACCATGACAAAGGTGGATAAAGGTGGAAAGATTTCATGTAATCCATGGACACCAGTGAAGATCACAAATCATTGAAGAAAAAAGGTTCAGAGCACTGTCTAGTGGGTCTAGATGACCCAACTCCCAATGTCAAAGTCCCTAGGATAGCACAAGGGTTAATAGTGTGTTATGCTTAAGAGTCTCTTATGTAACACTTTAAAATGTGTTATAAAGTTGTGCACCATAAAATTGATTATTTTAGACCATTAGATTTAGTTATTTAGCAGATGCCTTCATCCAAAATGATGTGAGTCACACATTCTAAGTTAAGTGTAGGTTCCTGCTGCCAGAAATGTCCCGTGATGGTGTTTGGAAAAAGCTCAGAAAGTTCCATTTGAAGGGAGGCGAGTGGTTTCTTCCACCGTTTGAGCATGGCAGAGTTGACCTTAGTTACATGCACCCATATGGGGTGCATACCTGTACGGGCTTTTGGGTTGTCCTGGCCCGTGGAGGGGCAGGACAACCCAAAAAGAGGCAGGTCAAAGAGAGGAGCAGCAGCATCTTAAAGCCATTGCAGGTGTGTCTTGTAGTTCCTGATCGGTCACCTCAGAGGACATCGTGAAAATGGAACGTACCATTGTTGTGCTTGTGGGAAGTGTGTCATGAACTATTTGTAAGGATAATATAAGTTTTATGTTGTGATGGTATCGATGGTGCCCTTTTAACAGCACGCCAGTCTCCTTACTGACTGCATGCAAATGCTGCACGCATGGGTTGTACACGTGACACGTAAGTAAACATAGGACACCTGCAGTACGCCCACACAAACTCCACTCTGTCTAATTTCCTCATTTATAACAATCAGACTCCAAGCATGGAGCGCACAACGGACGTGCACTTACCCCTTGAACGGCACTAACGTGCCCCCAGCACAGTGTGCAGGGTTCAGGGGGGTTATGAAAAAAATAAAAATCTGTACAACATGCCTGCGTCTCATCTAATAATCTCATCTGATTCCCCGCTGCACATCTTTAGAAAAGAAATGTATGAATATTTTGGCTTTTTCTTACAGATCACCTGCGTGTGCCGTATGAGTTTGCCTTCTTGTTGCCTGCAGACAGCCTGTACGCAACTGTAAAGGTCAGTTGTGATTCAGGCATTAGCTTGTGGTCCTTTTCGGCATTAACCATCAACCCCTGTGGTTAAAGAATGCGGAGAAAGGGATTGTGGAGGGCTGTGGATCTGATGCATGGAGCCAAAGGAAGTCAGTGAAGTCAGAGAGAACATCTCTGCAGATCTTTTGACCAACGTGTCATCCCTTCTGGCTGATGGAAACAGGACATGCAGCTACGTTATGAATAACGGCTGATTCTGAAGGCTGGTAGGATTATTTTGGAAGTGCGGCATGTGTAATGAATCAAAGAAAGGTAAATATTTGTGAAACCAACTGTATACTCCCAGAAGACCCATTCAAATGTTTGGCATGTGTATAAGGAGCTTTCAGCAGGAAAACACTGACTCTAAAAAGAAATGGATAATTCTGTTTAACCAAAGTAGACCCAAATGAAAAGGCCTGTCGCTTTTAACCTATCTTCATGGCTTCCCCTCTGGTGGAAAAAGGCTAAATATTTGGATCATTTCCGGAGGTCATTAAATCCTTGTGGAGTGACCACATGGGAATTGAACCATGCGTCTGAACTCCCTGTATTCCCTTGAATTCCATCAGACAAAACAGAACAGAAATGCTTTTATGACAGAACGGCTCAGGGCTCCAGCGACGCTCTCACTTTTTGGGTGACACAGAGTCTTCCAGCATGGTTGACTCTTCATCGCCTTCCATGCCGAAGTGGTCTTTGCTCTTTTTCTGTGTTAAAAGAAGCAGAGTTGGGATTCACCACACAGAAGAAAATCTAGTGTTAAGGCTGTGTCCCACTGCTGCTACCTACAATCTGGGCATTGTCCACTGATGACATTTGGGTTTTCGTGACACATCTGTGATATACATAATGCGTAAGTGTATCTTGTGTTTGTCATTCGTATTATACGCAGTTGTGTGCGATTCTTGCAAGAAGCCTACGCAAATTTGTGACTTTCCATGACCGTTCCACGTATGTCTGACGGACTTTTTACACGTGTAGTCCTGATGTATAGATTTCATGTCACATGTGCGGCGAACATATCACGTTAAAGTAACGTTAATTGATGCATGAATCACTAATAAATTGCATATAAACAGCGCAATAATCACACACGGTTCATGCACGATTGACATATTGTGTGACGGTTGTATAAATAGGCCGATCTTTTACCCCTGTCTATACCGAGTGGGGGTCTCCTGGGCTCAGATGGGGGGTCAGGTCTCTAGCGGGGTGGTGTCTGGCGCAGGGGGCGGGAGGGGACCTAGAACTGGTGTGGACCGGATCTGTTGAATTAAAACAAAGCCTCGCGAGGGCCCGCGATAGGCGCTGACCATAGTGCTGACGCGATGCGTTTCTGCTCAGTGCTCTGAATGTCAAAGTGAAGAAATTCAATGAAGCACATGTTCTTTGGGTGGGTTATTCATACTCCCTCTGTGGTTTTAATGTGGTTTATATTTGATACATCTGTTCAAATTTAACGTAAAGAACCACAACCTTTCTCACTTCTTAAATGTATATTCACATAGAACCAATTTTCATCCATGCAATATGTGCAAATTGTATGTAGCAGCAGTGTGACAAGGCCTTTAGAAGAATATGACTGCAGGCTTTACAAAACAACAGAAATCCTATTACAGTTTACCACCAAATTTGATACATTTACAGAATGTTTGAGCAATCTTTTTCTAAGAGCCTCTAAATCCTTCCTTTTGGTACAGAGGCTGACCTTTTTGAGGATGATGTCAATGTAACCGGCAATAAGCTGAGCAATCTGCTCTCCCTCAGTGGTCTGCACGGAGTAGTAACCATCCTGGTAGTCTCCAAAGTCCTGACAAGAAAAGAGTTCAAGCCCCATCAAGTCCAGACAGTTCAGAAAGTGAGATGACAGCTGTGCTGTTATGAGCTGCTCTGCAACAGAATACACTCATCAACACGAAACGGGAAGGTTTATGTTTCTGCAACACATGTAGGCCCATCTATAGTTTTTATTGACCCACAGAGAATATGTTTTTTATTTAAAGGAATGTTGTCACTGCTGGTTACCATGACCCTGTCAGCATGAAGAATCTTAACTTATACCTCAACCTCTTCAACATGAAGTTACACCTAATAATGTCAAGTAAGAAAAAAAAAAATCAGGGAAGAATTAAAGTTGTATGTCCCGCAGGCGTACCACCCTCCACACCCACCTCTACGCACCACCGCTCCGTTCGCCGTCCGCCTCTAAGCAGCACCGCCGCTTTCACCGCCCACCTTTGATTAATGCTAGTCAAAGCTCTTTATTTCAGTCATTCATTTTCTTTCGTTTGTCCCTTTCGGGGTCACGGGGCTGCTGGAGCCTATCCCGGCCACTTATGGGAGAAGGCAGGGGACACCCTGGACAGCTCGCCAGGCTGTCGCAAGGTCACACATACCACACACCCATGCACACTCACATTTACACCTAAGGACAATTTGGAGTGACCAATTAACCTATGAAGCATGTTTTTGAAGGGTGGGAGGAAGCCGGAGTCCCCGGAGAAAACCCACGCATGCATGGAGAGAACATGCAAACTCCACACAGAAAGGTCCCCCATTGATGTTCTTTTTCAGGTCCCCCAGCCGGGACTTGAACCTAGTGGTTAGCCTTCATGCTGTGAGGCAAGACGGCTAACCACTGCGCCACCGTGCAGCCCAGTGTTTTGGTTTCAAAACTGCATTTTGAAATATATTTTTTGTCACTATCAGCAATTTTCGGCCCGGGAGCCGGTTTAGCTCGTGCTGGTTTGCGGCGCCTTCCGTCCATGAAACCAGGGTTCGACTCCGGGCTACTCCCTGTTCCCTTCTCTACCTCTGTGCCGGTCCCAAGCCCGGTTGCTTTGAGAAGGTTGCGTCAGGAAGGGCATCCGGCGTAAAACATTGCCAAGTTTACCATGCGACTTGTTCGCTGTGGCGACCCCTGATGGGAGAAGCCGAAAGAGGAAGAAGAAGATCAGCAATTTTCGGCCCATTCATTTTTTTTTGGAATCGCTTGCCGTGATGTCATTTTGGGGGGGGGGGGGGGCCTTCACTTAGTTGAAAATTCATTTTCAATTTATCCTAGGTGTGTGCACATTTTGGTGACTTTTCTCCAACTGCGAAAACAATATGATCCTTGCAGTTAGTGGCTGCTGCTGCGGCCCATAGTAACATGGGAGACAACAATTCCCTCTTTTTGCTGCTTTGCCAAAGAAGCAGTGTCTCATTGTCCTCATTGCATGGCGTGCTGCCACTCATCAAGATAAGGTACAGTCCGTCTGGTTTTCCGCATGTTTGATTCATTTGAAGTGGAACGAATACAGGAGCTTCTGTGGATTGATGGAAGAAACATGAACACTTGAGAATATGTAAAAATAAACAAAATCGTTGCGTGTAACTGCGGTAAACAAAAATCATCTCTACCCAAATTTCCATCTCCTCCTTTACCTTACAGGTGAGAGGGTGAGCTTACTGATAATTGAATCAATCCAGCTGACGAGCCGTACCAGAGCCTACCAGTATGTGTAACCATGACAACACATCTGATTACAATAGAAGACAATAAATGGTTTGAATAAAAGTCTTTTTCACCCATAATTCAAAGTAATATGCAATTCTCAATTGACAATTCAATATGCAAGTCAGGCATAGACTATGAAAATACATTTTGGAACTCAGAATTCAATATTAAAAATTACAATTCAATATGACAATTTTAAAAAGAAAACATTAAATAAAAACAAAATCATTTGCATTTTAAATTGTCATGGGTTTTGGATGCCATAATTCAAATGGCAATGCTGTTTGCAATTTACAATTTAATATGCAATTTGACTATTCATTTTGCAAATGTATGTTGCAAATCACTATATAATATTAAAAAAAGACATTTCAATGCATTGTTTGCCTTAAACTCATTTTAAAGTAACTCAAAACCTATTGCATTGTAATTCTGTCAAGGGAATCATTGAATCCCTTGTACCAACAGATGTTCTGTTGAGATGGAGGTGTGCTTTCAAGTTTGTTTGATTTTCAAACAGAAATCAAATTGGTTCATTTCTTCTAACACTGGCGTCTAAATGCTCCAGGAGAAACAGGCTGACAGGGCAGTTTTTAATTAAGGCCTGCTGATCAGTAGCACCATGACAGCGTCTCACGCTCTTAAAGGATGCATGTGGTTTGTTATGGTCTGCGAAACAAAAGTGAACAGCTAGACGTCAGCCGATCTTTAAGCAGCTTCATTTCAAACACCACTTGTTCCATTGACAGCATTACGGAGGCTCAAAGCTGATGAGGAACTTACCAGAGTGAAGCTCTTAGGTGATGCTGCCCAGCGCTTGATGTTGGTCAAGTTCCACTCCTGGATCACCTCCTTGGTCTTTTCATCAACCCTCATCACGCACTCCTTGGTTATTCCCAGCAGACGAGGCACCAGCTTGTTCTTTCCCTTCATCTTTTCCTACAGGGATGAGAAAGAGGGACGGTTTTAATGCTAAAATTAATCTCAGGCTTTCTGTAACAGCTCTGCGTTGTGTGTTAGATGGATCTTCAATGCTAATCTGGTGCATTTTCTGCGAGCTGTTCTTTTACTAAAAAGGAAAAACGTTTTTGTCAGCAAAGTAAACCCACAGAATAGTTCCAGCTGCCTCAAATACCCGGAGACTGTGATCCTGAAACCTTTATGTAACTGTAAATCACTAAAATAAACCCAAACATGTGAAAAAGGTTATTTAAGCCCATCACCATTTGTATAATACTAGATACATACATTTTTAAGAGCCCTATCTCATTAGCATGATCCAAACTTTTCTTAAAACCCACTGAATATAACATGGTCAATGTTTTCTGCCCTGTAGTCCATTATCATTCCACTAGGGGCAGTAGTAAGTAATGTAAGTAAGTAACTTAATAAGTTGCTTTTTTCCTGAACACTCATGTCAATATATTTTTTTCATCTTAAACTAACATTGTTGTGAGCAAAAACGTACAAATCAGGTGACGTATCATAAGTGATACTATATCTTATAAAAAAAGATATTTTGGGAGGATTTCATCAATGCATTTGAAACATTTTAATCCAGAAAATGTAAAAAATGTCTGTCAATTCTTTGATGAATGTTCACTGGGTTCAAGGAGCATCCACTTCAAATCCAAAATGTCAGCCTAACCTGATATGATTTTATGTTTTAGAGGTGGCCTTTCCCAGAATGCATTGAGCCTCCGTGATAGTCTTCCATCCTTAACCTTAAAAATGATGCTGATCTGTTTCTGAAAGATTGTCAGCTGTTCCATCATGTTCTTTACAATCCAACATAGTTGCTGCCGTGCTGCTAAAGCTTTGCCGGATGGCGCTCCAGCCTCTGTTTTCTGCCCTCTGGCACAGTTTTGTCAGTTTTTGTGATTTTGTTCACGTCTTTAGTAAGATTTGTGTTGGACATAAAATGCATCAGAATCTTTATAACATGGACAGCTTTTAACAAAATGGCTTGAATGTTGCAACATGACAATAAAGCTTGACATCAGCATTCTTTGTGTTATTTTCAAATGGTCTAAAAGAAATATCTCATTTTACAATGAGCAGGAATGTATAGATGGCTGCAGAAAACCTCATCAAAATTCTATTAAAACACGTTTTTCTCAATCTGATTTATGGAGTCTAAGGTCTCCATTTACTAACAATTGAACCACAGCAATAAAGTGGTAGCGGTTCTCAAATTCTCCTCAAATTGGAATGTTAAAAAGACTGCCACTCATCACATCAGAGTCGCAAAGAGGAAGCAGAGACTCCCTATCTCCAGCTCCACACAGCACATTGCAACAGAAAGATTAATTTTAACAACGAAGATAACAAAAATTTTGACAGCAGACTCTTTTTTGATAAAGTGGAAACAGTGTCTGCACTGCATTTGGTATTAAAATAAATTTAACGCAAAAAAAAAACCACATTGTGGAAATGGGTGTGTTTGTCTGGAAGGAACTAGATAACAGGAAAGCCTCTGAGCGAGACAGCAAAATGCATTTGACTGTCACAGCATCAGCAGTTTCTGTTGAAGAAATCACAACTAAAATAGACTAAAAACACAAATTTAATGACTATCTGATGGTTAAGAAGGTCATCTGGTAAAAATAAAGATGGAGAGGAAAAACGGGAAATGTTTTACTTTTAGAAGAACTATAATTTTGAAATGATCAGGCCTCCTAGAAGACTTTTAAACTTGAGTACTTTTACTTTTCTTTCACAAAGTGAAATATATTTATATATTCAGTAATTCCTTTCAAAAAAAATTACAGCTGAGTTAAGGGAGGCAATCAGCTGTGAGACAGATAATGTTAGTCTGCAGATGAGGAAAAATGTCAAAATCCCACAATCAAAGCAAACACAACTGAAAAGAGAGAATCATCTGTCCTCCTCGTTTTACCCTCTTCATTTAGTCAGCAGTCTAATGATGAGGCTCCTCTTACCTTCACCAGAAAAAACGACACACCGTAGGTTTTCAGGGAGCGGGCCAGCTTCACATAGCTGACTTTGGCCTCAATCTCTGTCATATTCTGACAGTTTTTATGCGCCTGGAGGACAGAAAGACCAGACACAAATCAGATCCCTGCATCCTGAAAACATCCTGTCTACTCTGATTTATTAAAATAATAATGAATTTGCAATAGAAGGATTTCTGGATCCCTCCAAAGCCTTTGATACCGTCAGTCACGAGGTTTTACTCTCAAAAATACACAATGTCTCTGGGTTCTTCTTCCGCCTCCCTGCAGGTTTAACTGTTGTACATAATGTAAATAAAATAGTTTTATTCTCAGTTTTCTTCTTTTGCTTTATGCCATGATATTATAAAGATGCTAAATAAATAAATGAGTTTACATGTGCAGCTGCAGCAGCATGTAAAAACCTTCTAATCTGTTTGAGAATGCCTTCAACTTGAAAAAAAACGAAAAAAATTAAAGCAATGAGACGCGACAGGATCCCTTTTCTCACCTGGAAGATCTTTTTCTCTCCCTTGTTCTTGATGTACTCTTTGGGAAGAAACTCTTTTAGGCTGAAAAAGACAAATGTGGTTGAATCCAGAATGACAGGTGGGACCAAAGACAGCAAATGTGAAGCGGAAGCTTACTCCAAGAATCCAGACTTGTGTTTGGACTCATTGTGGTCACCAAACTGGATTTGACACTGGTAGCCTGCAAACTCACAGGCCTTGTCAAAAGATACTGGATGAGAGCCGTTCAGAATGTCGTCTCGAGCCTGGACAAACAGCAGAAGACAACGAAAAGTTAGATGATCAAAGTTAATTCACAAGGAGAACGAAGCATTACTGAAAAGGTATTTTAGGATTTCTTAGAAGGTGTGAACTTCTTCTACAAGCACACAGCCAACAAGAACAACCTGAACATAAAGCAGGTTCAGCTGGACGGGATCTCTTGAGTCCACGTTCTGGTCCGAGTAGAAGAACTTTCTCCTGAGTAACAACATCTCTGTCTCCTCCACACCCTGTTCCCTCAGCGTCCTGCCATGGTCCAACCAGTTTACTAAAGGAGAAACAGCAGTGAGAAGAGCTCACCAATGACATTTATATGCAGGTCATCAATCAAACTGTGTTCTGGCACGTGCAAATACACATATGGTAAAGGAAATACCGTAAATATTTGATCCCATTCTGATATTGTAGGTTTGTACACTTAAAACTAACAGTGAGTCTGTCATCCTGATGGTACGGTCATTTGAACCGTGAGAGATGGAAATCAATAGAATGAAAAAATCCACTGTAAAGAATTTGTATACATTTATTTGCATTTCATTGAGGGAAAGAAGTATTAGAACCCTCTTGCTGGAAAGACTTAGTACTTTGTGGCATAACCCTTATTAGCAGCACAGAGGTCGAAGATGTTTCTCGTAGTCGATGAGCAGGTTTCAGGAGGAGTTTTCCTCCACTCTCTACTTTAAAAAAGACTTCCAAATCATTCAGATTTGGTGGCTGTTGCTTAGCAACTCTGAACTTCAGCTAGGATTGAGGTCCGGAGACTGATTGGACCACTCCAAGACCTTAATATTCTTCTTCTTCAGCCATGCCTTGATTGTCTTGGCCGATTGTTTTGGTTAATGATCCTGTTGGCAGAACCATCCACCACCCATTTTAAGCCTCCTGGTGGAGGTTCTCACTCAGGATGTGACGGTACAGGGCTCCGCCCATCCTCCCACCCACACGATGAAGTACCGGTAGTCTTGTACAGAAAAACACCCTCAAACCATAATGTTTCCACCTCCATGGTTGACAGTTAGGATGGTGTTCTTGGGATCAACTGCAGCATTTCTCTTCCTCCAAACATGACGGGTTGTGTTGATGCTAAAGAGCTCTGGTTTGGTCTCATCTGACCACAGCACCTTCTCCTAATCTCTCTCTAATCGTGAAGCTGTTCATTGCCAAACTTCAGGCGGATCTGCACACGTGTCTTCCTAAGCAGGCGGACTTTGCAGGCTCTGAAAGATGTTAAACCGTTGCAGTGTAAAGTATTCACAATGGTTTTCTTGGTGACTGTGGTTCCAGCTGCTTTGAAATCATCAACTAACTCCTGCCGTGTTGTTTTAGGCCGATTTCTCACCGCTCTCATGATCATGGAAACCCCACCAGATCAGATCTGGTTTGGAGCCCCAGACCTAAAGGTGGATTGATGGTCAAGTTGCACCAACAGTTGTCCCCTTAACCTCCTGCTTCTTGCTGATGGTTTTGTAGTCCAGTCCGGTCTTGTGCAGGTCTACAAGCTTCTCCTTTAAATCCACTGAAAGCTCTCTCTCTCTCGTCTCTCCATGTGGGAAAGTCCAACTGCTGGACTGATTCTGTGGACAGGTGTCTTTAATTCAGGTGACAGGTTGATCAGGAGAGTCTAACTGGTCTGTGTGAACCAGAACTCTTAATGGTTACTGGGGGATCAAATCTCTCAATAAAATGCAAATAACTTTACATACATTATTTAAAGTCAATTTTCTTTTGTGATGTTCAAATGAACCTACCATTAAAATGACAGAACGGCCATTTGTTTTTAAGTGACACTACGCATTTCCTAGGTTTAGATCTACAACTTTATGTCTGTGGTATAAACAGGAGGGAAACGTCAAAGTCACAGCACTGTAGTTTCAGCTGCTAGAACAGCAGATTTTTGACCTTTTTTTTTTAATTTTGCAATGAAATGTATTCCTGTGTTGTCTGAAAAAAGATTGTCACTTTTGTTTCCTAAATGGATGAAAATGCTACGTCTGCATGACGGCTGCTTCAGTTTTTGTGTCATTAGCTTAAAGTCTCCCACTGGTGAGAGCAAAGCTGCGTGAAGTGTTTCTGTCAGGTGTCAGACATGTAAGGTCACGTGACCTTTGCAGACATGAGTGTTGGGGACTGCAGCAGACGAGGAGGCCGGACTCTGGTCACTCACGCTCATCGTCTGTGTGGAGCTTCTGCTTCAGCTTCTCCATCTTCTTGTCATCTCTCAGCAGAGTCTTGTCCTTCTTCAGCGTTCCCGTGGTCTCCTCTTTCTTCTCCTCGCCAATGTCGTGCACCAGCGAGTATTCATCATAGTTTGTGATGCCTGTAGCGCACAGATCATCGTGAGTGCAGGTCACACTATCTATTTACATCACATGCAGGTCAAAGTAAAAACTAAATTAAACAAAAAACCTGCATGGGAACAACATCCCAGTTTGGGAAGAGTTAACAGACATTCAGAGCTCAGGAAAAGACTGACCGATCCGGGCACAGATGGTCATGAGCATGTCACTGACGATCTTAGAGTCGTCCACCATGACGGTCTTCACGGTGCCATCCAGCATTCGGATCTTCAGAGGCCTCTGCTTCTTCTTGTAGTCCAAAGTGTCCTATCAGAGGAGAGTAGATCAAGCTCACATTCAAAAGCTCCCTTAGCAAAAAGCAGCACACTTGAAGTTTATTTTACTACAGATACTTGATTATAAGTCTACTATAGGCCATGCATGAGTAGTGAAGGACGTGTACTAACTGAATACTTTTTTAGATTAAATGTGGATGGCTCAGTAGGCTGGGTATAGGACCTCCCAGGGGGGCAATGAGCTTAATCCAGTGTGGATCCTGAGGCAACACTACTACCTAAATATATAGCCACAAGTAGGCCTGTGCTGGTCCAATACATAGTACATTGAAAAGTAAACTTCCAAGTATATTGTATCACTTTTAGCATAGAGCATAAATACACTTGTAGTATATTTAAATAGACTACTTTTTGCTAGGAGCTGAACTGCTTTCTGGTTTGTTTTTAGTGTTTTTGTGACAGCGTGAGGTTGATACTAACACTCTCCCGCTTTCCAGACAAAACTGCATAAAATGTCCATTAATACATTAAAATGTTACAACGTCTTTATTTATTTTTATTTAATTTTTACTTGTCCTGTCCAGTACCTTAGTGAATAAATAAAAGATCTTTCCTGTTGAAACTATGAAAGGCATGTTTTTGGACTGTGGGAGGAAGTTGGAGCGCCCGAGACGCACAAACACAAACTCCACACAGAAAAGACCCAGCTGGGATTTGAACCGGGAACTTCTTTCATATATCTCCACTATTGCTCCGCCCTGAATCAGCATTTATAACAAATAGGCACAATCCAAACAGACACATATTTTGTTTGTTAAACTTTAATTTAATTCAGCAAATGAATAAAATACACAGCTCTATTGACAGTTAGTTGGTTAGTTAAATCTGTTCTTTTATTCGTAAATTAATGTTTAAAGGAATTTTAAGTGTCAAAGATAAAAACAAAATAAATCCAAGAGTGATGAGAACAGTGTCACGTTTCCAAAGCAGTTTTTGTTGGCCTCCGTCAGCCCTCTTGTTTCCCCACATCCTGGTGAATCAGGACTTTTAATCACGTGAAGTCATCTAAAGCAGTTTTTCACTCCTGCAGGACCCGTTTCCCAGCATGCTTTACTCATTTTCCTGCCCCGACTATGGATTCAAACGTGTGACTATCAGATATCTGCAGAGCTGATGAGCATGAACATGCAGGGCAGTTAGTCCTGGAACCCCAGCCCTTTTTCCTGACGGGTGCTTTAGGGGGAAGGAGTTATAGCTGTGCCAAATCTTTAAAGGTTGCATTCGCAGAAACATGTATTGTTTGCGCCGCTGGAAATTATTCTCTTGCAAGTTCTTTCTTTTTCCTGAAATACAGAAAGGATTGCTTAAAAGATTTGGCATGAATAGAACTCCATTTAAGGGTATTTTGTTGTTTGCTTATCACCTGGTATTAATACCATATTTTCTGCACTAGAAGGTGCACTTGAAAGCCTTAATATAAAATAAAAAAAAGCAACAGTGCGCTTTATAATCCAAACCCACTTATAGATGGATTAATTCTGGTTGTGCTTGCTGATGTTGAAGTCACATCATGAATTTTGGTTGGAGATATTATGAATAATGCAGCTACAGAGTAGCAGTCGTTTTTTTTTTTACATGTTACTAACAAGGTCAGGAGTTAGCATAGCCACAGTAACGTTCGTTTTAGCGGTCTCAGTTTAGCGGTCTGTATCTGCCGGTGTCACATGCCGCATTAGACTTTTGCATAGTCCTGTATCTCACATGTAAAAGATGAAACATTGCACTCTTGTCCTTGGGGTGGGGTGGGGTGGGGGGGTGTTAAAATAAGACTGGGAAAAAGAGAAAGCACTACCTAAAAACTGTGGATAAAATTTGCAATTTTAGGAATGGCTGAATTGAGTGAAATGTAGAATCTGTTTCTGTTTTTTTTTCACTGTAATGAAAGTTGAATAAAAGAATATGGCCAAAAAAAGAAACACTAAGTTAATTCAAATGCGTTCTCGTTTGGAGTCAGCTTCTCAGCGTGACTTACCCCGTTCCTTAACATGTAGTAGTCCAGAGCCTTTCCTGCTTCCAACCAGATGCCTTTCTTTGGGTCTTCATCAGACAGAAACAGGCCATAGTCATTGGCTACAAGAACAAGCAGAAGTTAGTGTGGAGCTAAAGACAAAAAATTCAGCTGTCACGTCAAGATTTATGCTGGTTTAACACAAAATGGTCTCTCTGGTAGAAATTTTTCTTCCAAAGGTGATCACAGAGTATGCACTTCTCAGAACAAAAGCAATTCAGAGTTCAGAAAAAAAGTGTTTTTGATTGCATCTAGTACTGATAATTCTAGTTTGAAACAAAAAAAAATCTATAGGAAAAACAAAGAATGTGTTTATTTAAGTAGACAATGAGTGGTTCCACAAACAAAGACAAAGAGTTGCGCATTTGGGCTTTCTTGCTCTGCAGATTTGAAATGAGGAGCGTGCTGGAACAGGTCAAGCATACTTTTTGTGTTGAAATCGCAGCTGTCAAAAGGCATGATTTACATAGCCAGGGGCAAAAGAAAACTGAGTATTTAGCGATTCTGAAATCCCACAGGTATCTGTTTATGCTTAGAAGCACTTTAGGGACCAAAATCTGCTGTTTAACAGCTCCAACTCGACACGGACGGTTTCTAGGCTCAAGCTGTGCACGGTCATTCCAGCTGAATACGGCAGTGCAACACCGGTGAGGTCTTAGCCACTCCTTAGTCCACAGAGCATTCCCTCTCTGAGGATGAGGAGGACAGGAAGGGAGAGAAGAAATAACAGAGTTCACTCAGTCTTCTCAGAGGAAAACCAAACCTTAAAAGTGAAAAAGTAAGAGATTGAAAGAAACTTTTCTTAAAGGGTGTTTGACAGCAGGATGGGGAACAGAGGATGTTAGACAGCATGATGTGAGGAAGAACAATGGAAGCCCATGAACCACCTGCCATGGCATCAATGCGTCTATTCAAGGTCCAGTACTTCAGCGTGTTTACTTTCAAGCACTAAAATTTGAAAATACTTCACTTAAACTCCATGAAATAAAACTGCTTTCAATTAGCTTTCAATATATGAAAACAGGAAATTATAATCCCTTTTTGGTTAACAAGGAATGCCGTAGAAAAAAGAACAACAAAACTCATCAGACAAGTTGAAGTCACTGGTTAGGAAGCTAGGAGAGTACGGTAGATTCAATTATGACTGTAGATTTAAAGTAGTTTATACAGCAGACAGTAAAGAAAAGCTTCCCTGCTGCTCTTCACCAAACTCTTCTCCTCTCAATAAGGTGTTTTCTGTATGATGTTTGCAGTTTTGCATGCTTTTTTTTCTTTTTAAAACTGTGCACTGTGTCCTGATTGGCTGGAGACATTGTCAATCAATCTTCTCCAGGCCATGTCTCCTGTACAGAATGAGCTCATCCTGACAGATTTACATAATTCTTTGATTCATATCAGGCCTTTGTGTTCATTCTGTAATTATTCTTTGAATGTTTGAACTTTGAGAGTTTAAACAAGTGAGAAAAGTAAATAAAGTGTGTAGTGAGGGGTTTTACAGCCTGAAATGGGTTATTTTTAGAATTTAACTCCTATGATAAATGAGGGAACACTGTTCACGATCAATGTTTTTTAAACATTTCCATGTATTCTTTTAACTGCATTACTATGAATCCAAACTAGAGGTTTCTTTTACTATAATAAAAAAATGTATTGTACCTTCCTAACATGATTGTTACCTGGATATTTCAGAGAAATATCACAATTTTGATGCAACTTTTTCTTTGATTAAGTCCTGTGTGTGTGTTTGTGCGTGTTGCTGGAGTTGACATGCGTGTACACATAGCAGAGGAAACTCACGCTGTCCCAGTTGGGCCTCGGGAACCCGCTCCCTGATGATGCGACAGGCGTCGTAGACCATGGTGGAGGGCTCAAACTGCATGGTCTTCACTACATTTCCCACACCGATCTTAAGCGACAGGGCAACCATGATTGCTGCTCTGCACCTCCGCCCGGCTCACACCTGCACAAAAGCAGAAGAGGTCATTTTAAAACGAGGAGCCACAGTTTAACTAAACCAATACTCCTGAGGACAACTTCCTGTACGAAAGCATGTGTCTACCAAACACACCAAAATTAGTTACTACATCTATGTATTATCAATACACTAAGTACAATTTATCACGTCATCTATTTGAGCAGCACTGATTCGCAGCTGAAGACTGACATCAGCACAGAATCAGTGAGTTCAATCAAAGAATCACAGAATTAATTCAATGTTTCCAAATCCTTTTTACTTAAAAACCCACTCCAATGAGGTTTTTAAAATGTTCTTGAGGCTGATGATGATGATGATGATGATGATGAGGACATAGATTTATCTAAAAAAATAGCATTTCTGAGTTTTTATCTTAATTCAAACTGTTGTGAATCATGAGCAAATTAAAAAATGCAGTGTGAAAACACGCCAACTAGGCCACGAGCTCCCTGCTTCCATTTCTGAGAAACGGGGAGAGGAAGTGGGTCCTCCGTGCCAACGGTCCCGCCCACAATTTAGTTCTTATAAACGATTGCCGCTCTGCAGAATTTATGTATAACAAGAGTTTTTTTAATTATGGCTAAAACAGCATTATCAAGATTAAAAGACACTTTTGAAACAGACGATTGTCTGTAATGTGCTTCAGTTATAAGTAGAGTTGCTCAGTAATTCAATTCAATTCCATTTTATTTGTATAGCCCAAATTCACAACAACAGTCGTCTCAATGGGCTTTCGTATAGGTAATTGAAAAAGTTAAACATAAAATCAAAAGGATCATGAAAACATAGAATTCAATAGGAAAATCCTAATACTAATACCAGTAAGGAAAAACTCCTAAAAAAAACGGATTCCAGAAAAAAAGAAGAAACCTCAGGGGTGTCCCCATGAAGGAGGGATCCCCCCCCAGGACGGACAGGCGATGTACCAGAACTCATATAGAAGAATTAACTTATCTAACTCTACAACTACACATTTAAAGTCCAGCAGACGAGCTTCATCCAGCCAAAGTTGGGGGGACGGCTGGGGGCGCGGAGTCGAGCCGGAGACAGGATCCACAGCCAGGTGTAGAAGCAGTAGTAGAGACGAGGTACACGGCCAGGTACAGAGCAGAGACGAGCCAGAGGCAGAGGCAGTAATGCCTTTACCCAAAACACCTTATAGTAATACTGCTACTATTACAACAAATGAACTGTTTATGGGACATTAACGTGTTACTATCTTTACTTGCCCGAAAGGCTGATTCCGTGTCGGACTTTTCTTTTGGTTGTTGCATGTGAAAACATCACGGATGTTGTGCATCATAACAGACACACAAACAGCTTAGTGCTGAAATCCAGGACTCTCAGCCATAGAGCGGCAGCTGGATTACAGATCCATTCATCCGAATACGTGTCAGGCTAGTTCAGCAAACTACATTTTTTTCAATAAAGTAGTGATTTTTGTGTGACGTTTAAGCTTATTGCAAGAGAGGAAGGAAACCACAAACAGTACACTCCTCTGTAGTCAGAGTTTCATGTGGCTGGATTCTGTTAGTTTAGGCTTGTTATTGTAAGTACATGTTCTTAATAGCTTATCTGGTTAAATTAATAAATAAATAAAATAGGCTGCAATGGTCCAAAGGGAACAGAAAGAAGTGTTTTAAAGCAGATGTTGAGGAAAATCCCTCTGTCCCAGCAGACGTCCAAAGCTGCTTATCAGCAGACAGCATCATGAACGAGTGGAGCAGACTTTCTGCCAGTTTGCTTGAGCAAAACATCAAATCTAACGATCAAAGTAAAAAGGTCACTTTGGGCTATACATGATAAAGAGAAAAGTGCCCAAAGTTTAAGATGACAGTATGTTCTAAAGGTGGCCTACAGAATAATTAGGAACATTAATAATAATGTTCAGTGAAAGTGATCTCAAAGTCCCACTCCATCCATCCATCCATCCATCCATCCATCCATCCTGTACAGCAGGGGTGTCAAACTCATTTTCACTGAGGGCCACTTCAGCATATTGTCTGTCCTCAAAGGGCCAGATATAACTTATGCATGTTACTAAATGTAATGAAAATAAACGTAACTACTCATTAATGTTAAATAACTCGCTTATTTATTTATTCTAACTTTTTAAAGTGACAATTACAGTTGCATAGAAAACATATGTTTGCTTGTTACTTTAGCATAAATTCTTTTAAATTTGATTCTGTCAGGTTAGATTATATCGACAGTGTTTAAGTCCTAATGTATAGTTGCCCAATCCGATGTTTCAAGTCCAATTCCCCCTAGATATGAATAAATATACAACAATTTTTATTTTTATTTTAAGAAATTAAAAACTTTTATGCTCTTGCGGGCCTCATTTGGCCCTCGGGCCTTGAGTTTGACACATGCTGTAGAGGTTTTTAAGGAGAGGCTAAAGATTTAATTAATTTCGCTTTTAGATGCTTATTTATTCTATTAGTTTTAGTATAGGCTATTTTATCTATTTAATTTGATTTTATGCATCTTATTTTCAATTTTATGTTTTTATATTCATCTTATGTCTTTAATTTGAGTATTCTGTCATGATTTTAACTCCAGTGTTTCTTGTGGAGATCTTTTCTTCCAGGACTTGCCAGCTTGGTTGGTGGCTGTTGCCGCGGTTGTCGCCCTTGCTGGGGCAGCTGGATTTTAACATTGCAGCCTCCCAGCTGTGAATTGGACCCCCTGTTGTCCCGGTCTGGGTGGGCACTGTGGCGATGTTCCTACAGCAGAGCTGACTCCTGGTGTGAAGAGATTCCCAAATCCTGTTTCCTCACAGCAGAGCCAAGGATTACATTACTTTTAGAAGTTGCTTTTATCAGTAATCATTGTTTGTGGGGTCATGGGTTGTATGTTTTAACGGAGGGGAGTGGGAAGGGTGAAGGGTGGGTTGGGTTTTTAGTGTAATATTGTGTTTTCTGTTTTTAATGTTAAAGCGCTTCGAGCTTCGCAATGGAAGAGAATCGCTATTTTATAAATAAAGTTTGATTTGATTTGATCCATCCACCTTCTTCCGCTCATCTGGGACCGGGTCGTGGGGCAGCAGTCTAAGCAAAGACGCCCAGACTTCCCTCGCCATGGCTGTTTCCTCTGGGGGGACACTGAGGCGTTCCCAGGCCACCCGACAGACGTAGTCTCTCCAGCGTGTCCTGGGTCTTCCAACGGGCCTCCACCCAGTGGGACATACCCTGAACACCTCCCCAGGGAGGCATCCAAGAGGCATCCGGACTAGATCCCCGACCCACCTCAACTGGCTCCTATTGATGTGTTGGAGCAGCAGCTCTACTCCTATCTCTCTCGGAGTACAGCTCTCCACCACCTTAACGTGGTGGAGGGGTTTGAGAGCTCGAATGATCCCAGGAGCTGAGCCATCTGGGGCTTTTCCCCCTGTAAGGGTCGCATGTGGAAGACAGGTCCTGGGT
Organism: Oryzias sinensis; assembly: GCA_037389245.1. NCBI lineage: Eukaryota > Metazoa > Chordata > Actinopteri > Beloniformes > Adrianichthyidae > Oryzias > Oryzias sinensis. The sequence continues at coordinate 23,314,967 of CM074502.1, read as the reverse complement.
GACGAGCGAGTCAAAGCTCCCCTTTATGAGAAGAAGAACAAATGATTCTGTTGCATTGTCCAGATTGGCGTCACCACGCCCCCACTGTGGAGCCAGGCCTGGGGTTGGGGCTCGCAGGCCAGCCCAAAGGAATGACTAGTATCACTCTCTCGTGGGTCAACCACCTGTAGGAGAGCTCAAAAGGGGCTGGTGCAATGTGGTTTGGGTGGCAATGTCATGTACTCGATAATGAGAAAATGCTACAGGGACATGTAAAAAACATTAAAAACATGATTTTTCATTGGAGAGGGTCTTAAAATACAACAAATCTGATAAATACATTAAATCTAAGAGTTTACGTTTAAACAGCTTGGAGATGGAAATATCTATAATAATGTTAGTGGTCAAAAATCAAACCTGCCACATGACTGTGGATGAAGAGCAAACAGTTCCCGAGTACAAAATGTAGGTGGGTTCTGGGTCTGCCTTTAGAACTCAGGCTAGTGTCAGTTTCATTTTATGTTCAATTTATGCAAAATTATACTAAAATCCGATTTTGACAACTACTTAAATAATAGTTTTTGTACAGTCTATCCTTTTATCTCTTATTATTCTTCCTATTCATGGTCATTGAACCAGTTATGACCTGTTCTAGCCATTAGGTCCTGGCTAAAAACAAAACAAGTACCGGTAATTGAAATAAACATAATTTTTCACGCAAAATACAGTCTATACATTTGATTCAAGACATTTGATTAATCAAATGGTTTATATAAGGTTTTTAACTAGATGAAAAACCATTTTAGTAGCCCATTAGCCCTGTCTCTGAAACGTCTCATTTTGAAAAATGTTTTTGCTCAAACCAGTTGGTTCATGGGACTGCATTAGGCTGTTTTCCTATTCAATTCTCAGCAACAGTTCTCTGTCTTCTCATAATTTATTTTTTCAGGATTTTTTGATATTTGTATGGTTTCCTCTTTCAGGGTTTTACAGTCATTTCTTTGTGTCAGCCTGGTTTTTATAAAAAGAATTCCTGCCAAATATTCAGAAATGTCACCAACCGACTGGAATAGAAACTTAGAAAGTAAATAACGTTTGTTTATATAGCATATTTCACAGATGACAATCCCAAAGTGCTTTATCTAAAACCAATGGGAAAATGTAAACGCAGATTTAGAAAAATAAAACCAACAAAAATTAAGTTGATTTAAAAAAAAACAAAATATACAAAGAAGAATTTGTTTATTGAAGGAGAGTCAGCCACCTCCAATGACAGGAAGGGGGTTCAGACCCTAAGAGCTACAGCCTGAAATGTAGGTTTAAATCAACCCAGAGACTGGTGTACACACAGTGTCCATCATCAAGAGATGATGTCTGGAAGAGCCTGAAGACAAGCAGGTACCTGCTGGAAAGTGGCGTCCTCCTGTCAGCCTCCTGTCCCGTCAGAGGAGCAAGTCTGCCTCAAAGATGTCCTGGTTGAAGAAAATGTAAAAAAAAAAAAAAAAACAATTTAGAATGATGTTCTCGAACATCACTCATGCTATGTGCTTTTGTTGAAATGAGCTGAGAACGGTGCATAATAAATGCTCCAAATGCAGTATGAGACCATCACTTGAAGTTTTTTGAGGTAAAGTATTTCATGTGCTACTATGAGAAATAAAACATAGTCACACCCACGTAAAGACCCACTCTAATGAAATTATGTTTTTAACATGTTCTAGTAGCATGTTTGTCCTGATGGAGGACAAACACCATTTAAAGAAAATCCAGCTCAAAATTGCATTTCTGAGTATTTCTTTATTGAAAAAGCAAACAAAAACAATGCTGTTGAAAGAAAATATTTGTGTGACGTAGAAAATACGCTCCCTGCTCCGCTCCACTGTGATGCATCCACTCACAGACAAATAGATCCATGGGAGGGAGGGGAAAGATGGGTGGGGTTGCTCTGCTCCAACAATCCCGCCCAGACTCAGAGGTGAATTTCTAATTCACTTCTAATTCACCGCTTTGATTTTGGCTAAATACACAATCATCATAATTAAAAGACCACTGGGAACACTTTTTACAATACATCAGGAGAGGATCAGAGTGGGATTTTAAAGCGACTACATTCTGCAGCTGGTCGGCGGTTAATCCTCTTCCTGCCTGCTTCTTTCACCGCTTCATCCGTCATACTCTCATTTTTGTGTTTGAGTATGAGATAAATATCACAGCAAAATGTCCGAAACCTTAAAAACCCAGCATCCGATCATTTCCAAAGACTTCCGCGACCTGTGTATTCATGTTTTTAGATCTGCTATATATAAATTTGATGAAATCTAAGAAAATGTTTAGACGAGCAGACACCGTGTTGAGCCTGCAGACCATCATAAACAAATGCTGAACATGTGTGCAGAAAAACATCATTTAGAGGAGGACAGAGAGTCTACAAACAAGAACAAGTCTTTTCATCTGCCTCACAAAAACACTTAGGAGGCTAATTTAAGGTATAACTACATAACTGGGGTGATTCTAGGTTAATAAACCATGAATGACTTTTGAGTCAGTCCATCTCAGAAAAATGAGAGCTGCTAAGTTGATCTGCTGTGTATGACGTGTAAAAAGGTATTTTAATGAGACACATGGTTGGGCATCACAGTCAGAATGTTCAAACTGATTTGATTTTACATCACAAGTTTACAATTCAAAAAAACATTAATGTTTTGTTTTTTATCTAAAATTGAAATGGAACGAATGTTATAGTAAATATAATAGTAGTAGTAAATGGAACGAATATAATAATAAACAGAAAAAGTAAATGGAACCAACCCAAATGGTGTTTTTTTACACAGGATCAGTCAGATCCTCTTAGTTTTAATGTAAAAAGTCTATCTCTGAAAAGAAAGTCTGGCTTCAGAAATCTTTCACCTCACTCGCTGGATTGTACATTTATGACACCTATGGAAGGGACAATGTTTCAGAAAAATCTGCATTTGTGTTATATTCAAGACAAAATTCACAAAAGCAGGCAGTCTTTGATTGGCAGGTCGATGACAAAGCCTCAGCTGTGTAACAACAGCTGTCGGACATGTCTGTCCCGCCTCCTTTCAGGAAGGCCACAGTTCAAGGCCGTCACATCCGCCACACCACAATGCTGTCTTCACACAGACTCAGTGGATGTGGCTCACAGGAACACATCCCATGTCCAGCTTTTCTACAGCCACAAAGGGTTAAAAACATTTTTCCAAAAAGGAGGGGAGAGCCCACTGACTGTATACGAGACCTGGACCGAGTGACTGTGACATGACCCATAGAAAATGACTTACTTCAGTCAATTCAAGGTGCCATTGAACCAGTTGAAGCTTACAGGGGGTTTTATGTGGAAGTCCAGAAAGAAGGGAGTTGCAGTAGACGATACGGGAGGTGACGAGACTGTGGACTAGGATAGCTGTGGAGTGAGGAGTGAGAGCGGGACGGAGACGACGAATGTTACGCAGATGGAAGTAAGCGGAGCGGGTGATGTTATTGATGTGGGTGGTGAATGAAAGAGTGTTGTCAAGGAGGACACTCAGACTCTTAACCTGAGGGAAGGGAAATATGGAGGAATTGTCGAAGCAGAAAGAGAAATGATCAACTTTGCTAAGAGTGGATTTAGTGCCAACAACGAGGAGTTCCGTCTTATTGCAATTTAATTTAAGGAAATTTGATGTGTACCAGGATTTGACCTCAGAAAGACAATTGGAGAGGGAAAAAGGTGGAAAAGTAGAGCCAGGTTTGGAGGAGACGTAGACCTGGGTGTCGTCGGCATAGCAGTGAAAATGTATGTTGTATTTCCAAAAAAGGTGGCCGAGGGGGAGGAGGTAGATGATGAAGAGAAGGGGCCCCAGGACAGAGCCCTGGGGCACACCTGTGGTGATTGGTGTGACGGAAGAGGTGAATGATTTTACCGGATGAACTGGGTGCGACCTGAGAGATATGAAGGGAACCAGCTAAGGGGTATGTTGGTGATGCCAATATCGGAAAGTCTGTCCAGAAGGTTGGGGAGGGAGATAGTGTCAAACGCCGCACTCAGAGCTAGCAGGAGGAGGATGGAGACTGAACCAGCATCTGCTGCAAGGAAGAGGTTGTTAGTGATCTTGAGGAGGGCTGTTTCTGTGTTGTGGAGGGGACAGAAACCGGACTGGAGCTGTTTGTATATATTATTGCCGCAGAGATGAGCATGGACTTGAGCAGCTACAGTTTTTTCAAGAATTTTGGAGATGAATGGGACGTTTGATATTGGGCGGAAGTTGTTGAGATTGGAGGGGTCGGAACCAGGCTTTTTTAGTATGGGGGTGACTACTGCTGCTTTGAGAGCAGTGGGGACTGTTCCGGTCCTGAGGGAGGCGTGAATGATGCTGGTGATCAGTGAGGACAGAGTAGGGTGAGTAGCCTTGACCAAAGCAGTGGGTATTGGATCAAGCTGGCAGGGAGAGGTGTTGGATTTTTGGATGAGTTCACTAATCATCAACTGATGGGAGGTTAAAAGCAAAAAACAAATGAAGTGGGGGGATTAGAGCAGCAGGGATTGAATTTGGACTTGAAGATAGCTTAAGTTGCTGATGGATCTGTTCAATTTTAGTTGTGCAAAATGATGCCAAGGAGTTACAAAAATGAGCGATGTAAACGAACCCCCGAGGTGTCGCGTCATTCATAACGGTGACGTCATTCGGCTGCTGCCAAGTCTCTGTTAGACACATGAAGTCCAACTTTCGGTCGATGAGGAGATCTTGGACGAGATGCCCCTTGTTCGTGAGCGAGCAGATGTTCAGGAGACCGAAGTTTGCTGTCGTGCTGGAGAGGTTAGCATCAGCGGTGTCGTTAGCCACCCGGGCCAGGTGAGCCAGCGCGCCGTCGGGAGTTCCTCTGCGGACGTCAGGTAGAAGACCAGATAGATCTGATGGAGTTGGAGGAACCATCCTGGAGGATACGCCGTGACCCATGGTGAATGTATTTCCGACGGGGCTGGTAGAAGATGTCCGGGTGCTGGAGTAGCGATGGCGGAGGAGCATCAAGGTGAGTCGGGCGGAGTTTAGCAAGGTCCAAGGCAGAGTACCGAAGGAGAGCTGTCAGTGGATGCTTGACCAGAGACAGGATGGTCCAGGCAAGTAGAATCCACTCAGGGTTGATCCACATTGTGTCCAGCGTTCGCACAAAGCAGCCGGTTGTTGTTCTGAACCAGACGTGAACAGATCCCGGTGACAGTCCACAGGTAGTTGGACAAAATGTGGTATTGATAGATATCCACAATTTGGGGGCTAAAAACAGAGTCCATAGGCTTAGAAATGCTGAAAACTTGGTCCAGGGGAGCAGCGGCAGCCAGAAGTGCGCCAGCGTTCACTCGACCCGGAAGTGACATGAGACCTTTAAAAAGTGACTATTTTTCGCACCATCAGTTGCACTGGAGTGTAAGTTGCTCTTTCAGGAGAAATTTATTTAACTAAACACAGGAACAAAAACAGACATTTTTATCTTTAAAGACAAATCATAATAAGGAAATAACTATAATTGATTGAATATCTGCACCAGGGCTCCAGACTGCGACCAATTGCTCGCATTTTGCGACCAAAATTTGAGACTGTGCGACTGAATTTTACATCCAGTCGCACATGCGCGACCAGTAAATTTGCCTCCCCCACCCTCCGTATTTTTTTATTCATTAAACGTGGAAGCGGCCCGTCAATGATCAATGAAATGAGCAATGAAATCATCAATGAGACGCGAGCCCACACGCACGCAGACAGACACACACACTCGTGAGACTGGAGCACACGCGAGCGCACACTCGCATGTTATTGAGTGATGCCTGAGGCGGCCAATGCGTGTGAGAAGAATAGGGAAAGTCACTGCAAGTGGCTAAAATATGTGGAGGGGGCGGGGCCTAGAGATAATCGAGCTCGCGTAAACATCTGTGGGAAGGAAACGGAGACAAATCATCACAACCTGAAATGTGCGTCTGAGCTATGAGTAAGCGAACTATTGATTCGTTCTTGCAGCTAGTGTACCAGTGCCAGAGTGTACAGCAGGGGTCTCAAACTCGCGAAGCAAACCACGGCTCTCATGCACGGCTGTAACGGCATGACTCCGCTCCCGCGGGAGATGGTCAGCTGAGGAGCATAAATGTCCCACACCTACATGCGTGACAGCCAACGGGGCTCGAACATTAAACACGTGTGAGCGACAACACGATTTAGTCTTAGACGCACTTAAAACACGTGTGGAAAATGCAACGATAGACGTGTTTGAGATGAACCAGCGCCCGGGGGGGGGGGGGGGGGCATGAAGGCGAAGCTGCAACAGGAATTAGGAGTTGTCCTTAACATTCAATTTAGTTTTAATATGCCTCTCCCCCTAAGTATGATCTGTGATATTACATCTTTTATAATTTTTTTAAGGTTTTGTAATGTATGTAGCCTTTTTTTAATCAGTTGGTATTTTAAATCATTTTAATTAATCACTGAACTACAAAAACCCATCAGGATACATGTCCCATAATGCATTGTTTTGTAGTCTGTAGGGCAGCTTTCAGTCAGTTCAGTACTAAATTTACAGCTGCGTTCGCTCAGGTTGGGGTCTTGCTCCCGCCCCTTTCTGGTGATATTTTGGTTTTGATTGACAGGTGATGTTAGAGCAAAAACAAAAATATATGTCTCACACCAGGTGATCTGTGCAGCGTTACGTCCATCTGGGTGATCTCAAATTATTGTGCATCTTGGCTGCACCTATTTGGTGTCGCCAACATGAATTTCCATCCCCTAATATTTACATACATTTAAGTATTGTTTGAAACTGTGAAATGACCGAAAGGTTACTACGGTAGTCACTTGTTACTAAAAACTTTTTTTTATTCTAAATTTATGGTATTTTGTTTACTATTTTTTCTGTCATGACAGTGATGCTGGTGTCAGTTTACCTTCTTGTTGCATCTTCAAAAGTGCAGAATAAAATCTGACACTGAATTTGAAAAAGCAGATTGTAATTTTTGCATCTATAATTAAAGTATTTATTTACTTTATTTATTTTATTTAGTGTATTTATAATACAGTTGAAATTAGAAGATTTGGTTAGCATGTTGATTTACGGTATGCGCCCCTAAATTTTCAGGTTGTGCCCCTAAAATTTTCATTTAGGGGCCACAGTGCTCCTAGTGAAAAAAGTTAGTCTGGAGCCCTGTGCACACTTTGCTACCATAACACACTGATGTTTATTCAACTTTATGGAACAAAGGAGGAATCTAGTATATTAGCGCAACATATGAACAATAGTTCAAATAACAAATAGCATAAAGAACATGGTAAGAAGTCAACTAAACTCTTTATATCAATATAACCACTAAATCTGTTGAATTCTACTTCCTCTGTGTCTCTTTGGAACAATTCCACCAAGTCTGACTTAAGACCATAAGACTCAGCGGTGTTTCTTCTTCTGTATTGCTGTCAGTAGCAAATACTAATACAAACATCTACAGCGCCCACTAGTGGTTTTTGCTTTTTGATTTTATCGCATATAAGTCACACCATCGACCAAACTATGCTAAAAACGCGAATCATACTCTATAAAAATATGGTAGTAAGAGCATTTTTTAAAAGGTATCAGATCAAGAATGGTTATTCTGACCGACAGAAAGGCTGAGTAATAACTGGTTATTTCTCTATAAAAATCTATGGGATTTTGGCTTCTTGAAATCAGCGGATACTTCCTGTTGGAATGCGAGGCGGGTGTGGTCACTCAGTCCAGTTTTTATATACAGTCAAGGGAAAGTCCCAGGACTGTCTTTAACCTTTGACCTTTAGTATGACTCCGTTCACAGACAAACAAATATGAGTAATAAAAAATGACATTTGAATGAATACACCAACCACAGGAAACCACATGAAAGTCTGAATGTTTGCTTCCCAGAGAGAAATGAACGTTCTGACTCAAAAGGTGAGTTTCTGGTGTTTGTTCCTGCAGTCTGGACTGGAGGGGAGAGACTATGAGCTCTCTGTGCAGGTTTCTTCATTACCTTGTGCCTCTAAAAACCCAGTAATGCGCCACACATGTCTATAAAAGGTCTGCCAAGAAGAGAAACTCAACAATATAACTACAAACGTGTCTCAAATATGCGCATCCTGCACAACATGAAGCTGTTGCACATTTTGTTTCTGTGCTGCTCGCCTCGTCCTGCTCTGTTCTTGTTTAATTCTCAAGTTTGGCCATTTTCTTCAAGCAGAACTTCTCCTCCAGACAAACTTGGATCTTCCACTTCTCTAAAATGACAGGGTTCTCGTGAGATCACATGTCCTGATACCTATTTCCTGTTTTTTCACAGCCCTTCACTTCCATAAAAGGGCATTTGAGACTTGAGCGTGCTCCAGCTATGATTAAGCCTGGAGCAAGGAGTCGCGTCTGCGCTGAGCGGGAGCTCAACCAAACCAGCAGGCTCAGTCGCGCCTCTGATGTCCAAACACAAAGCTTTCCTTGATGAGATCCGTCCTCGTTAATGATGTCACATTGTGGTTCAAGACCTCTGGGTAGGGGGTGGGGTGGGGGGGGGGGGGCTTTGAATCCAGAGCTGCTCGACCCAACTTCCTGTTCACTTCATGTCAACTGTTCTTTCCACTCAGTTTGCAAACTTCTGACACTGTTGTGCTTCTCAGTCCGCCCAAAGGAAGTGCAGAGTCACAACAGTAATTACTGCAGCTGCTCAGGAATGAGGAAGAGGGCGCCGAAAGAGCTGAGCGCGCCTCAACCCAGCGAGCAGAACCAGAGGAGCCTCAGACAGCCCACCAGTCATCAAGGGGGACCAGATCGGCGCAGGAGCTGGAGCGGGACGGCCTCCCGGCGCTGACTGAACGTCCTGTCCATCAACTCGAAATTTCCGTAGCAATGATGGCAGCCGGCAGTGATCAAACCACACACCCCACCCAGCCCATCCAGCCAGAAACCACACGTCAGAATCTCTATCTCTTGTTGTCCAGGACTGCCCCGGCTGCACAGACACTTACAGCTCTGCAGAATCCATCCACAGATGCAGACGTGCCTGCAGTTTCCTGCTGAGCAGTTGACAAATTTAGCTAAATCAAAGAAATGTTTTGATAAATTATGAGGACAAAAGGCTCCTCTTCCCTTTTTAATTGGTAAAAACTTCATGTAGCTGCAGCTTTGATAACCTGTGTGGTTAATTTTTATCATTGCTCATTTACTGAAATGACTTCTGAATATGGCAGTGAGTTTTTCAGTGTTTCCCCGTTTCCAGGTCAAACATCATAAATGAACACAGAGATGCCGGCAGCACATCAGGTATTCTCTCAGTTCTTCTGCTAATATTTCGTGATAATTTTAGGATGTTTTGCAGTGAGCCAACAGTTTCTCTAAAGTAATTTCCCCCCTAAACTAAATCTTATTTCGAGCCTTTTCGTCTACATCCCTGCCATGCTGCAACTCTGAGAAGCAAAATGTCCAGCCTCTGACGGTAAACCAACTGAAGGAGAGAAAAAAACACATTTAACACATGAGTCAACGTCCTGCAGCCTCTGATAGTTAAAAACCAGCCTCCTGTTCACAGAACCCTGCATGCACGAAAGCATGAAGCTGTTTGCTTTCACATCCATGCTGTGAGAGTTTGTGGCCTTCTGCAGCCCCTCTGACTCTACCTTGGCACCGCGGTGCAGCCACAACCAAAGGAACCAGCTCAGCAGCAACGGAAGATGCAGAGAACCGTTTGCTTGTGTGCGATATCAGGGCAAAGGTCATGGGAAACTTCCTACTCTTCGAACCCATCCAACTGCTGCGCATTTATGCGTTTCTTCCAAACTAACCCAAAAGGAAACTCAAAAGGATTTGTCAGAAAGTTTGTTTGAGGAGCTCCTCCAACCTAAAACAGAAGCACTTCCCATCCACCTTCTCAAATAATTCTGTCTGCTGCAGGAATATCCCCTTATCCAGCAGACAAAGAGTATCTCTGAGTGTGTCACACAAAACGTCCAGCCACCTTCATCACAGGATTCCTGCTCTGTTAGTATTTGGTCTGAATCTCGTTTTTTGCTCACCACTTTGATCACACTCACACAGTTTCAGTTTCTTGTTTTTATCTTCTTAGAATCTGCTAATAAAACAACCCTTCCTTTATCATCAAATGCTCTCTTTAAACCAGCAAATGCTTCCAGAGCACAGCTGGGACCAAACCTGACTGCTGTCTTCAGGGGTCGTTTCAAACAATCAGGTAGGAGACCCACTGAATAAAACTTGGTCCAGGCTTTCTGCCTTGTAGTTCATCTTCATTCCACTAGAGGCAGTAGAACTAGGACTTTTCCTGCTCGTTTCAAAAGTACTATAATTAAATTAATTTTTTTGCACTTTTTCAAAACTTTATGGTAAGAATAACTTATCTATTGTTATTCTTTTTTTTAATGACCATTTGCTGCATTAAAAAATGCTGAATTTGTTGATTATCAACTCATTTTTAGTAACCAAAATAATGTTTTTTTTATGAATTATGTTCATTTTTTTATGCTCATGTGCAAAACATGAATAATTCACATAAGAAAAATCTATGAAAGCAAATGTGTCACATGGTGAATCTGATATAACGTTAAAGTGAAATTTAAAAAAGTCCATGTGTTATGCTAAATTGTTATTTCACCCATACACAGAGTCATGAATGTGGAGGTAGTGTCAAGATGGAGAAAGAGGGCCTGAATCTTTAGAATACAGAGGTTCCATCTAAAAAAATGTGTGAATCACTTTTGAGACAGTTGGTAAATAAGGTGATTTTTTTCCTCAATAATTTTACATCTTGAAGTCCCACTTCAGTCATATTTTGATCTATTGTCAAGGCGGTCCCACTGGTCTTTTAATTATAATTATGATGTTTTTGGCTGTTTGCAGGATGGCCGCCTCTTTTACAAACTGCTACCAGATGGGAGGAGAAACAGGTCCCACAGAGCCAGGACTAATCGACTTCAGAACAGTTTTACCCATGGTGCATCAGAATCCATGATGATACTCTGTGAACCTTAGTCACTCTTTTGATTTGAACATTTATATGCTTTTGTGTTTTTTTAATATTCTTTCACTTAAAACTTGTGATTTTAATGCATCTTGGCATGCTGGCTGCTCTCAATTTCATCATGCTACCAGAAGCATAATGACAACAAAACATTCCATTCCATTTTTGGCTAAATCAAAACAACTGTGTTGTTTTCTCAAACAAAAGTTCATCAGAAATTCAAATCTGAATTGTGGGCGGGACTGTTGACGCGGAAGTAAGCCACCGCTGATATCCCATCATCCCTTTGTTTACACTCTCTCCTGCTAGCTTACTGCCCCTCACACCCCAAACCTAACTTTAGCAGTGCAACAAAAATGGCGAGCAATATCGGATCTATCCAGCTGTACAGTTTTGATCCAGATTCCAGCTCAGACGAGGAAAACAAAGACGTACACGGATCTATTTGTCTACAAGTGGATGCATCAGACTGAAGCGGAGCAAGGAGCTTGTGGACCCCCCAGCTGTATTGTAAAATCTAGGGGTGTCACGATTCATTTTAAAAACAATATGATTTATATCATACTTTGTGGTTCTGAATGGTTCATTTTGAACAATTCAATTCACTGACCTAAAATTGATCATCTTTAGCCAAAAATTCAACCAGTGTGACTCAGGCTGTATTCAGACTGGACACATTTAGTTTGCTTAAAGTGAACCAGAGTTTCTTTCTCTCGATAATCCAGAACAAATTATCAGTCTGAATACACCCAAGTGGACCCTGGTTCATGACCAGGAACCGCTCTCTGACCCATCTTTCGAGGTGATCCATTTCCAGAGCGGACCAACTGAACCAAAACGGCCACCGTAGCCGACGTAAACAGAATAGAAATGAAGCAACAGATGAACCGCGGACAAATGTAAAGCGATTGTTGTGTTATCAAACAGAAAAAAGGGTCCAACTGTTTATTTGGTAGAACATTTATTTTAACACGGCTGGAAAGGCTTCTTACACACTGTGTCGTTATGCAACACACGCTGCTGTGACATTACAATAATTGCTACATTGTGGTTCTGTTCCTTAACAGAATTCTCTTTAAAAAATATGCCATAACACCACAATGATGAGACACCGCAACTCACTGAATTGTGGTTGGATTAATTCAGGCTCATTAAAGCAACTTTGAACTTGACACACATTGCTTCTTACACGGTTTTCCCCGACAATCTATATGTCATGAACACTAAGCAGCGTACCTTCTTACCCAACGTCTCCTCAGCACTGCAGTTGCTAGCATCCTCTGACTTAAAGCACATATTTATAAACTTTTAACAAGTTAACAGTCCCGACAAGAATTGTAAAGTGCAGCATGTCCCTCTTTCTCTTGTTGTTTTGACCCACCCTCGTAATTTCTGGCAAATGACTGACGAGATCTTTAGTCATGTGGCTTTGTTTACCAGCTTTGATCCGTAACAGAATGGGCCACTCGATGGCAGTCTGAATACAGACCAGACACAAGGTTCAGACTCGAACATTGCAACATAATCAAGTGTAACTAAATATGTGTATAAACAAACAAGTAAACAGGAATTATTCCCAAATCCATCTGTCCAACCATCATCTCCCGCTCATCTGGGACCGGGTCATGGGAGCAGCAGTCTACCCTCTCCCCGGCCACTTCCTCTGGGGGGACCCCGGACGTTCACAGCCCAGCAGAGACACATAGTCTCTCCAGTGTGTCCTGGGTCTTCGCCAAGGCATCCCCCCAGTGGCACATGCCTGGAACAGCTCCCCAGGGAGGCGTCCAGGAGGCATCCGGGAGGCCAGATGCCCGAGCCCCCTCAACTGGTTCCTCTCGATGTGGAGCAGTGGCTGTACTCTCTCTGGGTGACCGATCTTCTCACCCTATCTTCTAAGGGAGCCCCCACCCACCCACCCGCCCTACAGAGGAAGCTCATTAATGTCTAATCCATTCACATTATTAGAACATTCTACCTACTGTACCTTAATCCCAAAACATAATTATATTTTTAAAGGTTTAGGTCAATTTGATTCAGTTTGATTACCAACTTGCCTCAGACAGATTGATCTGTTTTGATCATAGGAGTAGAAATTAATGAATTGATTAACCGTTATATGCCGTGTAAAATCCATATGAAGGAAAAATGCGTAACATAATGGCTTCTTGTGTGGAATAGAATGCAAGACCCTCATAGAATAACATCATAACATTTCCCGCCCCAGCTGTGACGGAACTATCCAGCCGTCTGACACAGTCTGAAGGCATCAGTCTGTGCAGCAGCAGGACCATGTGCCATTATGGCCAAATATGGCTGAGCTCAAATGCTGCACTTCATTCTGTGTGCAAGCCTGGAATGAAAAGCAGGTTTCCGTCACTCAAGTGATGACAAACATCTTTGAAATAACACAGGATTTTGAGAGCCACGCTTTAAAGAAATAAAAAAGAAGTATTGGTCGCTTCATAGAAATGTTTCCAGGTAAAATTGTTACACAAGTCTAAGAAAGACTTCGACACGCATTAATGTCGATTCAACAGCTATCCTCACGACAAAGTGTTCAAAAGAAGCTTGTTTACGAGCATCACCACATGTCAAAAGAGAAGCTGCACAGAGTGACTGGACAACCAGAACCTTCTGCTGCAGAACAATCTGCCACATCTAAACCAGGTGACCAAGAATCAAAATCAACATTAATATCAAAAGTAGCCGCACTTAGATTCCACTCTGATCATCTTTTAATCTATTTTCAAAGCATTCCCACTGCTCTTTTATTTGTGAATATGCTGTTTACAGACAAAATCAAAAAACCTCTGTCATTTTATAGAACATCGTTCATGCAGAGCGGCTGTGGTTCATTAGAAATTCAGCTCTAGGATGTGGGTGACACTGTAGGACCAACCTCACCTCCAATACTGAGAGCTTTCTGTTTACACTCTCTCCTGCTAGCTAACACCCCCTCACACCCCCAACCTAATATTAGCAGTGCACCAAAAATGGTGAGCAACATTGGAGCTATCCTGCCGTCCAGTTTTGATCCAGATTCCAGCTCAGACGAGGAAAACAAAGACGTTCATGGATCTATTTGTCTGCAAGTGGATGCATCAGAATGGAGCAGAGCGGGGAGCCTGTGGCCTGCCCAGTGGATTTTCTACATCACAAATACGCTCTTCTTTTTTTACAATTGGCTTTTTTTTTTATTTGCTTCTGATTCACTACAATTTGGATTAAGAAATATCCAAAAATTGTATTTTAATTTCCTTCATTGATATGTCCTCGATTGTTAGAAAAATGCCACAAGGTTTGCTTACATAAAAGTAACTTAAATCTTTTAAGATCAGTTTTGTAGAATTGCAGAATTTTTTTTTGACAATTACTAAAAAATAGAAAAAAGTATTTTGAGGATTTTCAGTTTGTGTCATAAAAGTCTGTCTTTCATATTTCTACAAAACTAAAGATAAATGACCGCAGAGCCAAAACTTGCTTAAAAACACTCAGTTTTGCATTACTGGGAATGAAAAATAATTTGGATTTGGCAATTTTAGCTTTTTTAAAACTATTTTTTAATGACTACACACATAAACCTTTTAGTCAAACTGAGCAGACAGCAGAAAAAAAAGGAACTCTTGAGATAGAACATTTTGATCCAGACTTCTTTTTTAATGCCACTGAGATTCTCACTGTTTGCTGGTGGAGTCAATATGTTGATGTCTTTCCTCAAGGTTTGCAGCACCCATTGCTCTGAGGTGAGACTCTTCACAAACGTAAAAAAAAAAATAATAATAATCATCCGTATAAGCAAACTTTCAAGTGATGCAACTCGGGTAAAAAAAAAGGGTCCCTGCAGCTTTTCGCGACTGCAAGCCCATCAGGACTGACTGCACGGCCCCTTTAGCAGTCAAAGGTTTCAGCATCATGTTTCCTTTCAAAAGTGCTTCAATTCAATGCAAATGTGCCCAAAGCGGAGCACGTCAAGCATGCTGTTCTGCACACCTACACCGCTGCCTGCCACCCTTCTATTTCTGTCATGCCTTATTTAGGAGCACACACAGACACGGCGCTAAGCTGTCTTGTTTGCAATGTGTGAGCCGACACCAACAGAGGTCTGTGAACACTGACTTCTCTGAACAAGCACCACCCAGGTGTTACTTCATCACTCTTTCTGTGGAAACGGGGAGTGTGGAGCGTTGACTCATGGGAGCTCCTTCATCCTCCCTCTGCCAGCCCCTCTTCCGTCCAACTGGAGGACGATGAAATTCCAGTAATTCCTAACATATTCTTTCATGTTTCTGCTCTCCATAATCTTGAACAACTGTTTGTGTTTCAAACAAACAGGATTTCAAAGAATTTTTTTTTTAAATCACTACTGCTACATTGTATATTTTTGGGGGATTTCTCGTAGACTTTTTACTCATCATTCTTTATTTCATAATGAACCTCAAAAGTGCTCCAAAATTGAGACAAGGTGTTTTGATTGACAGCTAAAAGTCACCCCTATGGTCTCAATAGTCATGTTGCAACAGCTGACAGGATCAATGTTCACAAAGGAGGGCCCACTCGCCCAAAAATATTAGTCAAAGCGGCTCAAAACAGACCAATGGTTAAAAGTTCAGCTAAAGTCTCATTAGCTCCACACATATTTGGGTTTTCCACATTAAACCCACCTTCTGGGGAGGAGGGAACCATACAAGACTTGTCTGCGGACATCAACAGCCAGAACCGGAAGTCCTCAACCAAAATCAGAAGTCCCCCCATATCGTTCGGGGGGAAAAAAATCCCCATTTTAAACTTGAAGCTTGACAGGTTTTTTTTTTAATCTGAACTCTTTTTGGGGTTGGGGTTTCGGTTCCAGCCAATGCTGTTAGGCGCCATAAGCAACCAGGTCCGTGTCGAACCATTTGGTGGTTTAACCCCTCAATCCAACCCCTTAATGCTGAGAGTCGGGCAGGGATGCACTGGGTCCCATTTTTAGTCTTTGGTATGACGCCACCGCAGATTTGAACTTATGACCTCCCAGTCTCAGGATGAACGTTGCCCCACTAGACCACTGAAATCACATAAAACAGGGCCTTTTAACATGCCGTTTCCTTTCTGCCTGTAAGGCGTCTTTTTTTCGCCTTGCTCTGAACTGACCCACTCGGTCTCTGCTCCGCTCCAGAGGTGCAACTTGTCTAAGCTGCAGACAGACAATGATCTGTTATAGAAAGTTTTTTTTTTTTTTAAATACCAGCAGGTACTGCCCCAATATTTTCTGACTGATTACTTTTCATGGGAAATGTGTTTAATTGCAGGAGAGAATTGAACAGCAAACATCTTTCCACCAAAGTGAGACCAAGAGACCTTCCACACCGCTGGGCCACCTTTCCACAAACAACATCAGATAAAGACAAAAGGTCATGTTTCTCTGGTTAGTGGTCAGTCATTCTCCCCAGGAGGTGATAATTAATACGAGAGCATCTGGTCACACAACACCAGACACCCCTGTGCTGTTTTTTAAGACAGAGTTCAATGATTAAGCATACATTTATACTTCCTCTTATCTTCTGAAGCTTTCTTTTTAAAATTATATTTAGATTTAAAGATCTTTGAGGAGGAGGAGTTAAAACCCTGAGAATGATCTTTTCTGGCTCACACCAAAAGGTTCCCAGAAATGATGCGTGCATAGAAAAAAAAGCCATTATAAACCTTTGTTTGGTCCCATCGTTGATTTATTCTATACATTAAAGTCCCACTCGATCATCTTTTAGTGTAAAGTGTTCCCAGTGGTCTTTTAATTATGATTATGCAGTTTTTTAGCCAAAATTTTAGGACATAGTTTCTGCAGAGCAGAAGACGTCCATCAGTATTTCCCCAGGTGGGACCCCTGGCACAGAGCAACCCCGATCCCCCTACCCGTCACCCACAACTGAGAGCTCTCTGCTTGCACACTCTCCCACTGTTACATCCCCAACCCAACATTACAGGTGCAACAAAAATGTCAAGCAATGTTGTAGACCAAGTGGCCGGGATAGGCACCGGCAGCCCCGTGACCCCGAAAGGGAAAAACGGTTAAGAAAATGAATGAATGAATGTTGTAGCTATGGATCCAGTCAAAAAGTTACAGTTTTAGAACCAGATTACAGAGGAGGATGCATTAGAATGAAGAGCAGGGAGTTCATGCCGATTTCTCGAACAGTAGCCCCCAAAAACATTGACTAAAACAAAGGGATTCTGTGAAAAAATTGATGTCCTTGTGAAAATATAAGAAACAGCAGAACTACAGAAGTTTGTCCCTTTTCTCTCATGTTCTTGTTCATGTCCAGGAATATTTTATAACATTTTATATGTGAATGTACATCCGATTTTACTAAATTACTAACTGAAGTGCATACATTTATTTGTTTTGATATACTTCAGGTGCAAACCTGAAGAGTTCTTTTTTTCCTATGAACTTTTTAAAAAAAAACCAAATTTTTTGTTTTTTTTTCTCAAAATCTAAATCACCTGAGGAAATAGTGAGAGTTTTATTTCAGTCCATCAATGAAGAAAAGATGAGAGTCTAAGTGAAACAAAAGAATGTAATTCGTGTTTGTCGCATGTTTTCAATGGTGGTTATTTTGATCTACATCCCCATCTCTCTGTTGTGTTCGCAAGAATTCCTCTTCAGCTCCGTCAAACTGAAATAGACAGTCGCGTCACACTCAGATCTCTCAGCGGTGTTTAGTAGTGGGATTCCAGCCGCATCCAAACGGGAATGTCAACGAACGACTACAAAGCGAAGCCGCGCGGCGGCACGTCCGCGTACAGGAAGAATGTGCAGCCGGAGGCTACAGGTTGAGAGCGCGGAGGAACACGCCCAGGAGCGGCGCGGTGCGGCCCGCGGGGCCTCCTGATGGGAGCCTGTCCGAAACACGAGCCGCGCGACCCGACGGGCTTTCGTGTAACCTCCAGGGCACAGCGGCGGACACACTCAGTGGGCACACTGTGTGCCCCACTGACACGGCGGTTCAGCTGCGTGCGTGCGTGTTGGTGTGTGTGTGTCTGTGTTGTGAGGGGAGGGGGGGGGCAATGTCTATGTGGCGCGTGTAACTTCAGACTCGTTTCCTCTTCGTGTAATCTTAACTGTGCCTCGCGCGCAGCCGTTAGCCGTAAACACGTCACTTCGCTCAGGTTCTTTTGATCGTTCTGGTGACGTCACAGACCCCTGGCCACAAACTCGAAACTTTCGAAGTTGGTAAAATAAAAACTCTGAAGGTCTGACCTGCGCGCGGGAATCCGATTCCGTCGACGGCGGCGCTTCCAGCAGTGGGACCCGCCTCGTCGAACTTTTCTCCGCTTTTAATTCCAGAACAAAATCCGTTTTTTAATGACGGAAGAGGCCAAGCGCTGCTTTTCCTTCGCTCCCCTCCCTGTCTGCTAGGAGTTGTGGTGCTGCTCAAACTCCACCCTGACGAGGCGCGAGGGTGGAGTTTGCGCAGCACCCTCTGAGCCCAGCTGCAGCACAGCGATCCGGTCTGTGTGCGTGTAGACCGCGGCGGTACCCGCGCGCAGCTGGACAGCTTCAGGTCATGCCACCGCTGCTGCTTTGGACAGAGCGGGACCGGCGCGCGCTCAAATACACGCGGCCTTTAAAACCCACTCCAGCAGAAATCGGGTGCTTTAACGTGTTCTTGTAGCATTTTTTTTCTTGATAGAAAACATATATTATAAGAAAATTGCCAGAGTGTTTTTTAATCAAATCAATATGGACAACCACAATGCAGTAGGACCTTCAATGACAAGCCACAAGCTCCCTGCTCTGCTCCATTCTGATGCATCCACTGTAGTCAAATAGATCCATGTACAGTACAGACCAAAAGTTTGGACACACTTTCTCATTCAAAGAGTTTTCTTTATTTTCATGACTATGAAAATTGTAGATTCACACTGAAGGCATCAAAACTATGAATTAACACATGTGGAATGATATACATTACAAAAAAGTATGAAACAACTAAAAAAATGTCATTGTAGGTTCTTAGTAGCCACCTTTTGCTGTGATTTTTACTGGTTTGCACTCTTGGCATTCTCTTGATGAGCTTCCAGAGGTAGTCACCTGAAATGTTTTTCACTTCACAGGTGTGCCCTGTCAGGTTTAATAAGTGGGATTTCTTGCCTTATAAATGGGGTTGAGACCATCAGTTGTGTTGTGCAGAAGTCAGGTGGATACACAGCTGAGAGGTCTACTGAATAGATGGTTAGAATTTGTATTATGGCAAGGAAAAAGCAGCTAAGTACAGAACAACGAGTGGTCATCGTTACTTTAAAAAATTAAAGTCAGTCAGTCCGAGAAATTGGGAAAACTTTGAAAGTGTTCCCAAGTGCAGTCACAAAAACCATCAAGCGCTACAAAGAAACTGGCTCACATGCGGACCGCCCAGGAAAGGAAACCAAGAGTCACCTCTGCTGCGGAGGATAAGTTCATCCAAGTCACCAGCCTCAGAAATGCTAGGTTAACAGTAGCTCAGATTAGAGAGCAGGTCAACGGCACACAGAGTTCTAGCAGCAGACACATCTCTACAACAACTGTTACAAGGAGACTGTGTGAATCAGGCCTTCATGGTAGAATATCTGCTAGGAAACCACTGCTAAAGAAAGGCAACAAGCAGAAGAGACTTGTTTGGGCTAAAGAACACAAGGAATGGACATTAGACCAGTGGAAACCTGTGCTTTGTTCTGATGAGTCCAAATTTGAGATTTTTGGTTCCAACCACCGTGTCTTTGTGCGATGCAGAAAAGGTGAACGGATGGACTCTACATGCCTGGTTCCCACCGTGAAGCATGGAGGAGGAGGTGTGATGATGTGGGGGTGCTTTGCTTTGTGACACTGTTGGGGATTTATTCAAAATTGAAGGCATACTGAACCAGCATGGCTACCACAGCATGCTATTCCATATTGCGTTTAGTTGGACCGTCATTTCTTTTTCAACAGGAAAATGACCCACGACACACCTCAAGGCTGTGTAAGGGCTATTTGACCAAGAAGTAGAGTGATGGGGTGCTGTGCCAGATGATCTGGCCTCCACAGTCACCAAAACTGGACCCAGTCAAGATGGTTTGGGGTGAGCTAGACCGCAGAGTGAAGACAAAAGGGTCACCAATGTTGGAAGACCATTTCAGGTGACTACCTGTTGAAGCTCATCAAGAGTGTGCAAAGCAGTGATCAAAGCAAAAGCTGGCTACTTTAGAGCCCTAGAATATGAGATATTTTCAGTTATTTCCCACTTTTTTGTTATGTATGTAATTCCAAATGTGTTAATTCATAATTTTGATGCCTTCAGTGTGAATCTACAATGTTCATATTAATGAAAATAAAGAAAACTCTTTGAAAGAGAAGGTGTGTCCAAACCTTTGGTCTGTACTGTATGTCTTTGTCTTTTTTCTCCTCTGAGCTGGTGTCTGGCTTAAAATCATACAGCTGGATAGCTCCAATATGAGCCAGTAATTTTAGATTGGGGGTGTGAGAGGCTGTAAGATAGGGTAGAGAGAGAGTAAACAAAGGGATAAAAGGAAATGAGGACAGGCCTTTTCCACACCAACAGTCCCACCCACAGCTCAAAGGCAAATTTCTAATGAACTCCTGGCACTCTGTAGAAACTTTAAAAAGAATGGCATAATCATCATTGAAACTTTAAAAAGAATGGCATAATCATCATTAAAAGTTAAATGCATCAAAGCATGTGCTGGAAGACAATGACATCAGTAAGCTGTGCCCCCAGCATTTTCTAACACCTGTGTACAGTTTCTTGATTGTGGTTGGCTAAATTACATTTCAAGCTGTTATAAACCTTTGACAACACTGTCGTATGACCCTTCTGTGACACTGACTAGCTCCTTTCAAAAATGTCAAATGTAAATAACAAAAGGTGACAGCGAGAGCCACCACTTGAAATACAGTCACTTTATTAGGTATACCTTGCTAGTGCTATGTTGGACCCACTTTTCCTTCAGAACTGCCTAAATCATTGGTGGCATAGATTCAACAAGGTACTGGAAACATTTCTCAGAAAGTTTGGTCCATTTTGACATGACAGCATCACTGGAGATTTGTCGGCTGCACATCCATGATGACAACCCCCCCTTTCCTCAACATCCTCTATGTGGTGAACTATTGGTTGAGATCTGGTGACTGGAGGCCATTTGAGTCCAGAGAACTCATTGTCATCCTCTAGAAACCAGCCTGAGATGATTCCAGCTTCATGACATGGCCCCTTATCCTGCTGGAAGTAGCCATCAGAAGATGTGACACTGTGGTCAGAAAGGGATGAACGTGGTCAGCAACGATACTCAGGTAGGCTGTGGCATTGGACCCATGCTCAACTGGTACTAAGAGGCCCAAAGTGTGCATACAAAATATCCCCAACGCTATTACACCACCACCACCAGCCTGAACCATTGATACAGGGCAGGATGGATCCATGGTTTATGTTATTGATGCCAAATTCTGGCCCCACCATCTGAATGTCGCAGCAGAAATGGAGACTCGTCAGACCAGACAACGTTTTTTTAATCTTCTATTGTCCAGTTTTGGTGAGTCAGTGTGAATTTAAGCCCCAGATTCCCTGCAGACCTCGTTGTAACCAATGGTCATTTGAGTTACTGTTGTCTTTCTATCAGCTGGAACCAGTCTGCCCATTCTCCTCTGACCATCAACAAGGCATTTCTGTTCACAGAACTGCCGCTCACTGGATATTTTCTCTTTTTTGGACCATTCTCTGTAAACACTAGAGATGGTTGTGGATGAAAATTCCAGTAGATCAGCAGTTTCTGAAATACTCAGACCGGGCCCGAATGGCGCCAACAATAATGCCACATTCAAAGTCACTTCAGTCCCCAAAAAAGATGATTATTATATAGGTGTGAGGTCCAAATTCCTACTTTTCCTTCAGTTTTTTAACCCTTTATGCGACACACCAGCCTGTTTTGCTGACCTATGTAAGGCATTTCCAACTTTTGATTAATATTGCTCAGACTGTAGAGTAGTTACAGGGAAGCAGCCTGCAGTGGAGAGATGTGTACCCTATTAAGACACAAGACTACCAAAATAAACTCCTGTTGGTGTCTACAGAAGACATTTGGGGTTTTCAGGGATACCAAATGTGAAGGGGTGGGGTTCTGGGAATTGTAGTGTAAGAATTGACTGGACAATTCATTTTTCCCTGGTAGTCAGGAAGTTATTCAGAAAAGCAGATTTACATTTGAAAAGGGGACAATTAGAATAATGAGCCTTCCTTGGATTGTGCTCTTTCCACGCCACCAACCACCAATATGGAATCAAACCATTCCTAGACACACACACTGATGTTCTCAATGTGTCGGTTCATAAAGGTAGATCCTTTTTAATTTGACTAATACAATCATGATAGAGGCTTATTTTGTGATAAAGTTAAAGATGTCAATAGGGTGGCTTCCTAGCTGTCTTTCACCAAGCTTTAAAAGCATCAGTTGCTTTGATTTATTTTGAATTTAGTCATTTATTTTATAGGTTAATCTTCTTTTTTAATCTATTGTAAAAGAGATCCCAGTGGTCTATTAAGGATGTTTATGCCGTTTTAGTCAAAATAAAAGAAATCTGTTGTTTTGTATAGCATAGTTTCTGCAGAGCGGCGGTAGGAAATTCACATCCGAGCGGCTTGAACTCAATAAAGTTCACTTTTTTTTTTATCCGAGTCACACTGGTAGAAGTTTTGGCTAAAGATGTCCTGGATTGATTTTAGGTCAGTGAATCGGTTTATACTGGACTTTATTCGTCTGCCTCAGAGAGGACTGATGTGAACCCTGGTTTGACATTGATTGTCATGTCAATGTTTTGTTGAAAATATCATTTTCTCTGTTGGGACAAACAAATTTTACTTCTACTTGAAGCAAACATGCATGAGTGACATGCAGACAGGAAAATAAAAAAACATTACTGCATTTCACCAACAAAACTCAAGGGGGCAGTGTTGGTCCTCAATAAACGTGGCTCCTGTTCTGCATTCTAGTTCCAGTCAAAGATTAACTGTTGTTAGTTCAATGTGGTGGCCAGTGGGGAAACGCAACTGTTCTGTTGGATCCACTCCTGAAGTGTGAAGAACACAACAGAACACCTCTCACGTTCAGAATCCCTTTATTCATGCCTTTACATGACTCAGCAGATCCGAACACACTCATATCTACATCACATAAATAATCTGACTTTGTTCTGTACATGATCACTGATGCTAGAAAAGGTCGGTTTGAGCTCTGAGACCAGCCGCACTCAGACATACCAGCGACACTGAAGCCGGTATGACCACACAGCCCAGCATCACAGCAACCGGATGACTGTACAATTTAAAAGAATAGATCTGTACATCGTCTGATGAAATGCTTTATCTACACTCTGTAAGGCTTCTCCTCAAGGAGCTCAGCTTTACACTAAACAATCCAGCTCCCCAGAGCCGCCGCCGCCGCCACCATCGCCAGCAGGAATTCACAGTCTGCCAGATGGTTTCTGGCAGACAGGTTTCAAACCTTTGAGGGTCTTTTTAGTTCCAGCTTCTACATTTGATAAATAAATGCTTGTTAATTAGTGTTTTAGAGAGGCATCACTGTGAAATGCATTCAGGTTCCACCGTCACTCAGAGGGAGATACCTGACGACGAAAATCCTGATCAGTTCCAGTCTGACAAATGGATCGAAGCGGGCAGCTCTGGAATACCGCGGATCCCGCTGACAGAACTTGATGCACTCTTGTGATTGTTTGGCATATGAAATGTGGACAAACTGACTGAAGGAAGCTGCAGCTCACAAAGCGGGTTCCTAGATCCAAGAAAGAGCAACATGAAGATGTAGAGGAGCAGCAGTCTGTAAGCAGCTGAAGCCTGGAGCAGGGCAGCACAGGGCGTCGCCCCCTGGTGTTGAACGGCCAAGTCATGCCTCAGTGAGGCTCTTTTCTTTGTATGGGCCTACGGCCGCCCAATAGACACGATTTAAAATGACAAAGATCTAAAAGGCAGTCACATGCAGCATTTCAGACAAGCTCTGCTAGATCCTTATGGTAGATGTGGGGGGGTCACAGGCAGAGGGGAATCTTTTGGGTCTCCCTCTTCTGCTACAATTCAGGAGCTGTGGAGGAGCTGGTTTCTCTTCTGGGTTGTTGCTGGACCTTTACTCTGCTGGACCAAGATGACTCAGAGGAAGTCTGGACGCTCTCCTAGCTGCTGGCCTCAGGAGCTGTGGTGGTGGCCGGGATGCGAGGCATCTTCTTGACTGGACTTGGGATGTGCTGCAAGACAAAAGCAAGACATCCTGAACCTGAGCTGCAGGAGTCCTGTTTCGCAGTGACAACAGCAGAAGGAAGTTAAGCAGTTAACGCAAGTCCAGCAGCTTGAGAAGAGAGAGAACAGCAGCCCAGTCCTGACATGCAACAGTAGTGAAGTGGTTCCTCAATCAACATTATAACATGTTCTTCTGGCGGCTTTCTCATTATGGAGGACAAATAGAGAGAAAACTAAGCTCAAAATTGCATTTGAGTACAGCATTTCTTTATTCAAATCTTTGTGAATCAGGAGCAGAAAGGTAAAAATGCAGTTTGAAAAGATCATATCTGTGATCTGGGGCACAAACTTCCAGCTCCACTCGAATATGATACATCCAGGATCCATGTCAGTCTTTGTTTCCCTTGTCCAAGTTGGCATCTGGCTCAAAACTAGTCGCTGCCTTTTAATTAGAATTAAGCAGTTTTTAGCCAAAATAAAGAAAAACGTGTAGCAGAGGCTTATTCCTGTTGGCTCAGAAGTAAGCCTCCGCTGACTTCCCATTATCCCTCTATTTATACTCTCTCCCAGTAGCTTACAGCCCTCCATACCCCTAAGCTAACATTTGCGATGCAACAAAAATGGCGAGCAACATTGGAGCCATCCAGCCGTAGAGTTCTGATCCAGATTCCAGCTGAGACGAGGAAGACAAAGACGTACATGCATCTATTCATCTGCAAGTATCAGAATGGAGCGGAGCGAGGGCATTCTGGCCCCCCATCCCAGTTGCTTAGTCACAGAGATTTTTCAAAAGCGCTTTTATCTGCTCCTCAACCATCATGATTGGATAAAGAAACACTCAGAAAGGCAGTTTTAATCTTAAACTCTTTTACAAATGTCCTCCATCATGAGAAAAAGGCTACAAGAACCTGTTTTCCTTAGAGTGGGTCTTTAAGTCCGTTTTCGAGCTCTACATACAAAACGCACCACTGAACACGCGTTGAAAGTCCAACCAGGTCGAACTTTGACCATTCAAGGACTTGGATTTGGTAGTGACGTATGGATGGTGTCCTTTTTAACTCATGGAAACGCCAAATTGATCATGGAAGAGAAATGAATAATTGCAGTTGGTGCCCGGCTGGAATTCTATGACAGCAAGTCGTTTATCAGAATAGAACGGAGAAAGAAAAAGCCTGGAGCAAGATTCATGAGATTTACACCAAGCCTCTTCCAGCTGTGAGTGGAGGACATGTGCTGGCATTGGATAGTGATCGTCCAGTGGGAACACCATGAGCATGAATGCGTCACATGCCCAGTGTGAACGTAGCAGAACACTCTGCCACAGGGCCATAAGTCAGTCCCGGTGGCCACGACAACAGCATCATCTCAGTTATTCTCCCACCTGAGCAGCAGCTCCCAAGCAAACCAGCTCTGGCTCTGCAGGCAGGTCGTCATCCAGAGGTCTACGGGAATATTCCCTGCGATGCTTTTCATCCACTCTGGTCAAGTACCACGTTCCGGGGAACAGATCGTCCACAGAGCCTCGAGGGACATAGCTGGCTGTGAAGAAAAAAAAAAAGTCCGTTTAGCTGAAATGCAGACAGAGACAGGTGTGTCCAACATCCAAACAACCTTCCAGAAGCAGCTGGTCTGCATGGAACAGTGTCATTTCCCTACAATTGGACTAAGACTGCAAGTTTTTAATACAAAGGCTGCAGGTCTTCAGCACTTTCCTTATTCAAAACACCCTGATGTCACTCCTTAGGATACAGTTTTCTCTGTAGTGATGAAAGATAGATGGAAAGGATCAATTACAGATAAAACCAGCTCTTGCTTGTCAAATAACTTACAATTTTTACCAGTAAAATCACCTTTTAATGTATCCACTCAAAGAAAAATATTTGAACATGTGATAACTGAATCTTTTTAGAACTGTGACTGCAGCACCAAAGAGTAATGTAGTTAGTTAAATTAATAACATAGCATATTTTTCTGCCTATGAGTGGCGTTTTTTTCCATAATGCAACTTAGATGTGATTTAAAGAAGAAAAAAAAGCAGCAGCCGCTAGAGGGCGCTGTAGTTGCTTTTTGTGTGTGTCACTATTCATTATAAAGGCTGCAAATGATTCTGTGAATAGTGTTACTGCAGGTAAGCTGAGACATCGGAAACTACTGTATAGAAAGTAAAAATATAGACATTTCTATCACATAAATGATAGATTAAAATAGTTAGTGGTGATTTCAAGAAGGTTTTAACAGCTAGTTCACTAGATTTGTGAAACTTTAAGGTGCATCCAAATTTCAAGGGGGTATTTTATGGCAGTTGATAGCAACAGCTTTAACATGTTTAAAATTCTGATTGGATGCAATTCCTTTACAGCTCTTGTTTACGTATCTGAGTAGAGTTTGTTACGCATTTTGTATCTGATTTTTTATTCTTTTTATTCTTTATTATGCATTTTTTGTGTGTCTGCAGCTTCTACTCAGGAGTCACTTCTAGTCTGAAAACTACAGTTACATAATAATATATTTGAAATCTTCTTTAAAAATCTATTTCTGATCAATTTTTTTGTTTTAAAAGATTACAAATTGAGTAAATCGTCCACTGAAGACACGACAGTAATTTATTGCTTGGGGGGGTAACTGCCTTTCATCATTGATCCTTTATCAGTGTGGTGGGTGGGTGAACAAACGACAAAGATAGTCCTGAAAATGTAAGATAAACGGACTCAGATAAATGTCTGAGTGGAGACACGAAGACTGTAGTCTGTGAAATGACGCGAGACGTCAGCTGCCTCTACATATTTATCAGCTCCGGTCTAAAGCGTCAAGGAAAACAGACTCAGTTCAGCCACTGACTGCAGCCTTTGATGTCACAGTACCTGAAAGGTCAGGATTATTTTTGTTCACTGCCGCTCTAAGCTCCACCTTCTACATGTTAGAATATTGATTAAAGCTGCGTGCTAGAGCCCTGCGCGGGACTATTTTCTTCATCCCGCTCCCGCCCGCTGAAATTTTGACCAATCCCGCCCGCTCCCGCAACGTATGCGTTACACTCCCGCCCGTTCCCGCAATATGTATGTCCACTCCCGCCCGCACCCGCAAAACTCAGAGAATTTAGTCCCGCACAGTAATAGAGATGCATTGATTTTGTATCGTCCCCCGTCCCGCAGGAAAAAAACACGTATTTGTATTGATATTATTAAAGAGATTCATGACCTCCTCCAGCCTCATCTTTTGATGCATTCCTCTTGTGTAATGTGCAACTTAAATATTAAATATATTTTCACAAATCCTGTTCGGTTAAAAGTGTGCGTGTGTGCGCGCGCAGACAGACGGCCTGAAGTGCACTCTTAGTAAGAGGCGGGGCGGGGCGCACCCCCAACATCAGGTTACATGACAGAGCCCATTGGGCGTCTCTACCTGGTGCCTTCACGGAGCTTCCGTACATAAGAATCCAACAGCTGCACAGCCTAACGTAGTCCGCTAATATATATTCATGAGATGTTCACGGCAGCACTGATCCCGCGGGGTTTATTTTTTGCCGCCCGCTCCCGCCCGCAGCACAATCCAAACCGCCCAATCCCGCGAGATTTGGGTTGGGTCCCGCGGGACCCGGCGGGACCCGATCCCAATGCAGCCCTCTACTGCGTGCTGCCACCCCCCTTTGACCCACCCTCTCTGGCTGAGCAGCTGCTACAAGCCCCTCACCCTTCTACCCCTGGTTATAGCTGTTATTAAAAAAAAACGTTTTCATTATGGCGGCTGTTTTGTTGATTTTATCTCCATAGCAACCGTTGTATGTTTTGGTCGCCTGAAGGTGACGAACAGGTCTATGTCCTTTTTCAAAGAATCTGTAAAAGTACTTTTTTTTAATTCTTTGGCAACAGATGATTTTTTTGTTAACTGCGCCACATTCCTAATATTGTATGTTTTATCGTTTTGTTCAGCTTTAGCCAACAAGTCATGAATTACATTTTCACAGTATTTTGGTGAAAACAAAAGTGCGCTTCATGAAACCTGAACGTTTGCGGTGAAGTGAACGTACCTAAGTGGTGAGTGTCTTCTCTCAGCTTCATGCTGTCAGAGAAGACTGCAGGGGCAACCTTCTTCCTGGAGTCCAGTCGGACTCCCAGGTCACTCAAGCTGGAAACCAGTTTATCCAAAGCTGATCCTGCAACCAGAACACATCACACCACTGTCATCTCCCAGATTCCAGACTCCAGCCTCCTTCCCAGCATGCCTCTGAACTCACCCGGGGTGTGGTCCTGTGTGACCTTGAGGGAATACAGAGAAGCAGCAAAGCCTGAGCCGTAGGAGAAGACTCCAATCCTCTGTCCTGCCAGCTGTGAGGGGCTGTGCCTGCGTCAAGACACAAGACACAATCTGTTGACACACAACACTAGAATATGCAGGCAAACACCAACAAAACCCTGAGTCTTTACTGCGGCACTTTATATCAAACTGCTGTAGACACAATGTGACACAGATGGCTGCAGAACAGAAGTCTGGAATCAATTCCAGGCCTTACAGCCCACAAGTCTTTTGATAAGATCCTTATCTCACAACAAACAGCCAACTAGATGAGCACCGTTTTAGTCCAGTCCATCTCCTGGTATGCATTGTTTAGACCTGAGGGCTGATCATCCTAACATCAGGTTTCGGGGCTCCTGGAGACT
Source organism: Oryzias sinensis (assembly GCA_037389245.1). Taxonomy (NCBI): domain Eukaryota; kingdom Metazoa; phylum Chordata; class Actinopteri; order Beloniformes; family Adrianichthyidae; genus Oryzias; species Oryzias sinensis. The sequence continues at coordinate 23,286,066 of CM074502.1, read as the reverse complement.
CAGAATGGACTGTGAACGGACTCGCTGCACCTTCAGCTTCATGCTAGTGAGGAGCAGGATACGTACTCTGCAATGACGGAGGCCAGGCAGCCGTAAACAGAGGGCGTGTACATGTTTCCATTCTGGTTGGAGATCAAAAGAGACGCCTTTGTCTTCCTCTCAAACAGATCTGCGCTGGCCTTCATGAAGGCCTTCTCCACGTCCCTGTCAAAGTAGGTTTCCTCTGGCTTCACGTCTCTTTAAGATAAAAGCAGGAAACAGTAAGACGAGACCTGGTGACCTTCATCCATGAAACTGGTGCAGATGGAAGCATCTACTGTGAGACGTGCCCGTTTTACCAAACCATGCATGATGCTCTTCTGGTACCTGAAGGCATCCAGGCCGGTGAAGGGCCCGGTCTCCGTGTTGGGGTTGGGATGGTTCAGGAAGTCGTTGAGCATCAGCCGAGCCACCGACTTCTGCACCAGCTTGCAGTACGGAGAGTGGAAGACCAAAAAGCCGAAATCTTCCAGACTGAAGCGCTGATCTGAACCCTCTGTGACATAAACACACAGGAAACAGCTTCTGGTCACAAGATGAAGGTGTTCATCTTCACAGCTTGCAGATTCTGCAGTTAGCTCTCTAAACAATATTAACATGCTCTTGCAGGGTGTCTACAGATTTACAGAAGTTACATTTTTAAGAACACAAATTCTACTTTAAGACCATGAGAATATTAAAATGGGGAGAGAAAAAAACAGCTGGAGTGTGATTTGATCCCTGTTGTGCCACTTTAATTGACTTTTGGCAAATCATGGCATTTCCCCCCATGAGGATTTCTACTGGCCAGTTTTATCTAACGCAAGTAATCCCTGATTTAGAGGCACTTTTCCCACACAGAGGACCACAAACTACTCAGTTTTAAGGATTCGTGTTAACGATTTACAACCAGCTCACAACCTCTTGGCACAGCGCATCCTGGAAATGTTTTTTTTTAAGTGACAGGAAGTCAAATCTCGTTGACGAAAAAAAGGTAAGACCCATTCTACCAAAAATGAAGGCTTTTAAAGCCTTATATCAGTATATTAGTAGCCTTTGAAAGGATCTGCAGCCACACCGTCAGGTCAAAAGCCAAATGAACCTGAAGCTTAGTCTCTGCATGAAACTACACCTTCAGTACGGACTAAACGTCTCTCCTGTAGTTGTAGATACTGCTGAGTGTCACTGTGTTAATCTGTGTGCACCCACCTCTCTGCCATTGTGTGTGGATCTTGTTGCGGTACACAGAGTAGCAGCGATCCAAGGCACTGAGGTAGCATTCGATGGACAGCTTGCCGTCCACCACAGGGTATTCGGACATCAGGTCTGGTTTGTAGAAGTCGTAGGCGTGTTGCATGTGTGTTCCCCGCAGACCTGAAAGGTTCAGACGTCTTTATTTTTTCACAATTCGGATGTCTTTTGTTCAGGCGGGAGTGCTTTTGTTTCCTTTTACTGATGGAGAGCTGCATTCCTGTGACGAGACTTAGTTTAACTTGTGGGTTTAATGCTGTTTTGCAATCTCGGTGTTCATGCAAGTTTGATTTTTTCTGTTCCAGCTCAACGGATTCTTAGGACTGAGTTTCACAATCAGTCGTCAGCTGACCTGGGTTATCCAAGGCTTCACAGCAGCTCTTATTTTTTTTTTTAAGTCTGAATCAAATACATAATCTGTGATGTTAATGATTGAAACCGAGCCATCGAGTTTCTCATATTAACATTTAAAAACGTGACGCCAACAAGTTTTGCTCAGTCTAGCTGAATCTCAGAGATCCTTCAGAGTACAAACTCACCTCGTTCAAAGGCTAATGGAGCATTAGGCCCCACCAGCATGGCCACTGCACCAGCGCCCCCTGTGGGCCGGGCACTCCCTGTGGCATAGACGGCAATGTCCCCTGCGACTACCAAGGCGTAGCGTCCTGCACAGAGGATGTTCAAGAAGAGACCGAGACTCAACAGCAGCGGAAACGTGAGAAAGAAAGTCTCATCAGCATCTCTGCAAACACATTTCATACAATCCTCAAAAGAGCGGCGGCGCTCCGCTGGAAAGAAAATGCTGGTTTGTTGGTTGTAGCACAAAAACTTTCAGAATTTACAAATGAAGGAATTTATTTAAATTCAATGGGAATGTTAAAGGGATTTCCCTCCTGGTTTCTGCATGTTTGACTGAAATATGAACACAGAGGGCAAGGAGACATGTAACCAGAAAAATGGAGCAGATCAGTCAGAGCTTAAAAATCACTCTGATCATCTGTTGTTCCATTGTAAAAATGTTCTCATTGGTCTTTTCATTATGATTCTGCTGTTTTTAGCCAAAATCAAAAAACCTGTGTCATCTTCTAGGACATAGTTTCTGCAGAGCGGCAGGAGTTCATTAGAAATTCGCCGTCCCCTCCATACAGGTGCCGTCTGAAAAGAGATCTTGATTTACCAAAGCAGCTACAGAGAAGAGGGGGTTCCTCTGATCTACAGCCCTGCACCTTAACCACCTCCGTTTAGAAAAGGAACACAGTGCAGATTGAAGTGCAGGTCATAAGGCAGCAAGTAGGTGGCTTGATTTAGAAAATATTTCCCTACCATGACTTCCTACATTCAAACGAGTCCTTGTGCGAGACACTGAAACACAGCTGTTACAGTGGAAATGGATGTGAATTTGCTGGAGCCTATCCCTCCTTGTTTGGAGTAAAAAGCAGGGTACCAAAAGAGGAAACAAGAAGAAAACGCCCAAGAATGCGCAGGTTATTAACAAGATGCATACAATATTTGTTGAATAACATCAACAAACGTCAAACACAAAACCAGACCAAAACTTAAGAGATAGCCGAGAAACCCTTTGTTTTAAGGTAGACCTTGAACTAAAAAAAAGCACATCTATCAATTATTACTAAAGCATTAAGCACTAATGCACTGCTGAATGGCACCTTAGTTATCTCCTTTTTTCAGATCTGTAAAGCTCGCTCACCATCCCATGAGCTGGACTCCACCCAGTTTACGGCGTTGAAGAGCGCGGCCGTTCCACCGTAGCAGGCGTTTGTGGTGTCGATGCCCTCCACGTCTGTATTGCCAGAGTCCTCAAACAGCTGCATGATCACCGTCTTGACAGACTTGGACTTGTCGATGATGGTCTCGGTGCCAACCTCTAGGCGGCCGATGCTGTCGTAGGACAAGCCGTTCCTCTCCATGAGCCGCTGGACGACGGTCAGGCACAGAGAGTTGATGTCCTCACGGTCTGAGCAGAACCCCATACGGGCCTGGCCCAAGCCTACGGTGTACTTCCCAGCAGCCACACCGTCGTACTGCTCCAGCTCCGCTTGGTCCACAAAATGGGAAGGGAAGTACAGCTCCAAGGCAATGATACCCACATCTTTGGGCCACGGTCCCATGTAGCTAATCTGGGCTGAACCAGGCATCCTGAAAAGTTGACAAAGCATTTAAAAGTCCCACTCCGGTCAATTATTAAAATCTATTTTTAAAGCATTCGTCGTGGTCCATAATTATGATTATGCCACTTTTAGCCAAAAAACAAAAACAGTGTTGTTTTCTAGAACATAGTTTCTGCAGAGCAACAGGGGCTCATTAGAAATTTGCCTCTGAGTTGTACATGAGAGAGTTGCTATTGAATAAGCCCAGCCCCACTTCCCGTCATCCATCTGTTTACAGCCCGCCATAACCCAACTTAACATTAGCAGTGCAACAAAAATGGGGAGCAATATCAGAGCTATCCAGCCGTACAGTTTGGATCCAGATTCCAGCTCAGACGAGGAAAACAAAGACGTACATGGATCTATTTCTCTGTAAGTGGATCCATCGGATTGGAGCGGTGTAGATTTTACAAAATTACGAGCTTTATCAAACAGATTTTTTTTTCCCCATCTGCTTCTGATTCACATTGATTTGAATAAAGAAATACAGTTTTAATCTTACACCATATCCAACACCAAAAACACAATTTTCACTGGAGTGGGTTTAAAAGTGCAGGATTACACAGCTCTAAAAGATAGAAAAAATGTCAACAACTACCAGAAACGCAATGAATGATGGGTAGCGACGAAGGTGACAGTTGTCCAGACGCTTCATAGGATATGGGCGGCTATTTGCACTCGCAAATAGCCGGATAGATGACTGGTGACCAATTAGCTTCATCGGTAACAACAGCTACTTACCCGGTCTTTGCACTTAAATAAGTGGTCAAGCTAAGTAATCAAATTGACGGTCACCGCTCACGAACTGGACCTAACAATTCCTCATTAAAGGACGTACTGTTAGCAGATTATTAGCTGAACTAGCTAGCATATAATAATAGATGTGATGTCAAACTCCGCTACCGTTTGACCCGAATAATAGCAGCTGCAAACTATCATTAGGTTTTTACCCGGGCCGGCCCAGGTGGGAACGGCGCGTTCCGGCAGAGAAAGGGACCCAGATGTGTACAGAGGAGAACCCACTAGTAGTAGGCGAAAGGTCAACGGGATTTTCTACTACTTAAGCAGCCAGGTTAGGGCTGCCGGGCTGTACAAGGTCACACTGATGGATCGGTACAGCAAAAAGGCTGGCTGGTGGCGTATTTATAAAGATAAATGTAGTCAGGAAAATATCCATTTAGTTACATTAAGACAAATATCTAGGCTGTCATTGTTTTTAAACTTTTGTGTTGCACGGAACAATTTAGGTGACGGACCGTCTCTTACACATTTCTCTTAAGCGGAAAGTGATATGAAACTACTAATCCTAACCAAAAAGATACGGGTTTTTCTACCTATAATAGCTTCTCTCTGTTAACTAGTAATACATATCTAATTAAATCACTGCGTCGTTTTTTTTCTCCTATTTTGGGCCCCTTAAAACTTTTCAAGAGTAATAAAAATAAGAGAAAATCTTCAGAAATCCTCCTTACCTGTCTGTGACGTCAGCTACAGTTAAACGTAAGGTATCAATATTGTTAACTCTCCGCTTAACCCCCTTCTACCTGCAAAGTATTTATGTGTGGAGTTGACAGATCAGCGGGCCCTCTTTGCTCACGTACCCGCCCACGTGGCCAATCACAGCTCACGCGCACCATGCGGCACTGCGAGCCCCATGAGCTGCTGTCCAATAGCAGATCAGGAAACACAGCCACGAACCGGCTGACCAATGACAGCCAGTGTACGATGTCTGGTGAGAGAACGGGAACCAATAGGATTGTACAAATAGTTGGTGTCGCCACAGACGTGCGCAGTGGCCAGCGGTGTGTGTCCGAGCGTAACCAAGGTAACAGACAGGGATGGCGGCCTCTGATAGCTTCCCGGTCAGGACCCCGACTACCTTTTAGGCCACAAATACAGTCAATCTAGAAGGAATAACAAGAAAATGGCAGATTTTTGAACGAACCACTCTAATTAAAACTTTTTTACTTTAAGATCTTTATTGTGTCCATAACCACGTGACTTTCTTGCTTTTTTGTTTGCCTCTTATGCCATGTAATGTAACTTTCAACGTTTTTTTAGGTGTTTCTGTATGAGCTTTGGTGTTCTCTTGTAGATTTTACTTATTATTATTCATACTATCTTAGAGAGATGAGGACTGCAGCCATCAGAATGAACCTAATCTAACCCACAACCATAATTCGCAATAAAATAACACATTAAGAGATGATAACCTCTAATTGTTTTTTCCGTTTCAGCCACTACAGCACAACATAGCTTTCTCATTTTACTTTTCTGAGAGGAAAAATTACTTTTACTTCAAGCCACCCATTACTGCTGTGTTCACTTAAGTCACAAAACTGGGTTATTTGCCATGTTTGTTTTTGGATCAATATGTACTATGTGGTTAAGAGCTTTGTGATTTCAAAGAATCATCTTTTGAACTGCACAAAATGACCATAAAGATAGAAAATAAACACAAATAACAATTAAAGTATACACAGATATGAAATAAATCAAAAGGAGAACACGAGTTTGTACAAGCAAGAAAAAGAAATGTGAAAGAAAGCTTTAAATATTATGTAAAGATATAGTGAACAGAAGATGTTGTAGATATGGACATAAAAACAAGTGTTTATTTGACAAGTTGGTATTTTTTATTTTATCTTTTATACTTCACTTAGAAATGAAAAACCCAAATTCTACTAAACAAAATGAAAAACTGGATCAAACAGCAGTATTACGAATTTTCCAACAACAAAAAAATGATCTTAAAGACCCCTCCAATGAAAATCGTGTTTTTAACATGTTCTTGGAGCATTTTTGTCATGATAAAGGGACATATATTAAACAAAGTAGGATTGACCTCTTGAGACTTAGCGTCCACATACAAGGACATTCATTACATTGTGGGTTTAATACCACTGTAGTTAATTCTGATGACCTGGGGCCCTGTGATAAGTAAAAAGAAAGGCATATCAAACAAGAGCTTGAGTCTCAAGAGGGTAAAACTGCATTTGTGAACATTTCGTTCTTCAAATTGTTGTGAATCAGGAGCAGATGAATAAAAACCTTGTAGTTGATACGTAGAAGGACTTGTAGACAAACAGATCCATCAGTGTGTGAATGTGTGTGAATGGGACTGTGACTATAAAGCGCTTTGGGCTTTCGAGGAAGGTAGAAAAGCGCTAAACACATATTTACCATTTCCATGTCTTGATGAATTCTAGTCAGATCAAGGCTGTTTTTTCAAAGGGATCCCCTCTTGAATTATTGTTCTGCGTTTGCTGGCATCACCTCAGTGTTACGTCCTGCTGGGAAACACGTGATGCTTTCATCAGTGCATGTCGAACTTTAACTAAGATTTCCATGCAGATGGGTCCTGCAGCAGACTGGTGACCCGTTTAAGGTGACCCCCGCCTTCGCCCGACAGCAGCCCTGTGACCCCAAAGGGGATTCAGCAGGTGCTGAAAATGGATGGACGGACGCAGATCAAACCACCCATGACAATTTTGTTACTGTCGCTCCATATTTTCCACAGAATTTTTTTTTAATTCAATCTGATGAAAAATGCTGTAGTTCGACTTCAGATGGGACACATGAGTGTAGTGAGCTTCTTTGGTTTTTTCTTTTTTATACCAGCATTTAAAGCAGAGGACGACAAAATTAAATCACATCCAGTGTATTTTATTGTGTATTTTTCTCCCTCTCAGATAATGCTCTGCTGGATTATTGATCGTTTCTTTAGTTCCCTTAAGCAGAACTGGAAGCAGAACCTTTAGCGGACATTGAAAGAAACACATCCGATTCGAATAAATATAGTTTTAGTTTTATATTAGTTTTTTTTCCCCTTTGCTGCTCAAAACCTGTGAGCACTAAGTCACATTTCTGATGTTTCATCATCATTGGAGTGAGAGCATGTCCACCAATCACCTCTGGGACTGCCCACACATGCTCTCTGAAAAAAGATCAGCAGGTTCTTCCTCCTTGAAAGGATTAACGTGTCGCATTTGTCATCCAATCAGCTCGGAGGGAGGCGGGCCCAGCTTTGTTCATCTGATCTGCACAGAGTCACCCCACTGCTCCACTGTACAGTTCCTGTGCAAACACAAAACCAAACTTTGCTTCTGCAGGGCTTCCTTACACTGCAGAGGAAGGACTGAAAAGATGAAGCACCTGTGGGAGAAAAACATCCACGTGACTGAACAAAAGCTATGTCTTTACTGTGTTTCTAAAAATGTTTTTTGGTTTAAACTTTAAAAGGAAGAAACTGTTGCCCTGTGGTGTTTTACATACATTTAGTTTTGCAGTTCACTCTTTTCCTGAATTTTTTTTTTTTTTTTTCTGAAATCGGCATATCCTTTCAGGGTCGCCACAGCAAACCTGCTTTCACTGATTCAAACAGGTGGTTTGGCAGCAGATGCTCTTCCTGACACAACTCTGCACTCTTATTTGGTCATTTTTTAAATAAAATTATTATGTTATTGATTGTCCCAAGCTAAATTGAACCTCAGAATTCAAAATAAAAGTTCAGGCTCAATGAGGCTGTATTGAAACCCATGCAATGGAACGGTCTCACAGAGCGTCTAAGAACCGTTGAAAGCCTATAAAAGAGGCTCAAACTTTCCCTTTTAACTAGAAGCTACTTTGTTTTTCTATTCATGATATAAAGAGTTTTAAATAAATATTAAATTATGGCATTCATTAGCAGTCAAATCTTTGTTTTTTATGCACCTACGCTGCTTTAGTGATGTTTACCATTTTCATTTTTATTTATGTGCAATGATAATAAAGAATAAATTTCATTCCTTTTGATATGATTTTCTGTCTTAAGTAGAGTTGTTTCTATTGTTTTCTAGTGCATAGAAACAGAGAAGTATGTTTTATAGTTCTGGGTTTTACCCTGCATGTATAACACCTGTGGCTGCTCTCTGAAGAACAGCCAAACACAATCATCTGCAGATCGCACAATCTGCACACGGTGTGCGTTTAGCACAGAGGAAACAGATTGTCTGGAGTCAGACATATTTAAAGCGCATTTTTTTAAAAGTTCAAAGAGTTCAGACTCTCTGGATCTTCATCTGCTTGACTTTGTGACCTTAATTCACGGTGAGGCCTGGATTTGCCCCTGCGGTCCTCACCTCTGGAACATTCTGCTGGAAAACAGAGGTTTTTAGAAGAGTCTTAACCCACCCTTTTTAATTATGCTTTTAAATGAACGTACATGCTTATTTATTACTTTATATTACTTTAGGTATTACATTTGATTTTCCTTTTCCTGTCTTTGCATACATCTTATGTATTTTGAACCTCTTTCCTGGTTTGGGTTTTTTTTACTTTAGTTTCTGTGTTTATGTTTAAATTGTAAAGTGCTTCGAGCAAACCATGAGGAGCCCGTTTTATAAGTAAAGTTTGATTATAAACCAATCAAGTCTGATTGGATGTCCCCCTACAAGCATCCTCTTCATGCTTAGAATTTAAGGTTTTGTTTCTAAAAAAAAAACTACTTTAGATTAAGGGTTGATGGTTACAAAAGTCCTGCGTATTGACGTCCATGGAACATGTGCTATCAAGTGCTATCAGCTGATAAGGCTTCATCTCAGACAAATTGTTCAAGATAAAGTGGCTTTTGAGCAGTTCACATATCCCATCTTGTCCTTTTCTGTCTGTGATCAGTAAACCTTCGTCTCATCAACTGTTTACCATGTGAGGTTTGCGAAACTGTAGATTTGACACAGTTAATCTCAGATTAAAGCAGCTCCAGCCGCAGGAATCTGAGGGAGTTTGATGATTTGGTGAGAAGATGTTCTTCTCTTTTTAGTGAAGAGCCAGAAATACCCTGGTAAACCAAACCTTCCTGGAATTAAAAAACAATACTTCATTTTAAGTATGACATCCTAGACAGATGAAACTTTCTTTCTATTTTTAAGATCTAACAAAAGTTTGAATTCAGAACAATGTTGGAGACAAATGACCAGAACCATCGAGCAGTTTGTTCTGTCTGGCATGAAAAGGTTTGTCCACGACAAATTCATAAAGAGATGATTTATCAGGGAGAAAAAACCAACCTTCAGCCTAAAGTCAAAGTAAGAGTGAAGCAAAGTAGGGAAAGTTCAATTTAATCTGAAAATTCAACCAAAAATAGTTTATTTTCAAGGTTTAGAAAATGTGGTATAACTTCAGAGATAATGTATTTTTATTGATGAAGCTGAACCAGGTTCAGATAATAACAATAAAGGTCCAGAAGTCCGGTGTGGACAAACTCACGCCTGCTCTTTTTTGTCAAACGATGAAAAAAAAGTGAGGAAAAAAGCAGATTTTTGTAAACAAGAAGACAAATGTGGGTTAGATACCAGAAAATATTTTATTTTTTGATAGCATGTTGATAAGTGCACATTCTTTCTGTCAGAAGAACAGCAAATAATTAAAAGACAAATGAGATGTTTACATTTATATGTTTCTCAGAGCTGTAAAGAAATGTTTGCACTGATCCTGTTTCTCTACTTGTAGTTTATTAGAATATGAGCATGTTGAGTTAATCATGAAGCTAAAAGCATTAAGTGATCCAGTAATTAATGTAAAGGCAACTCATCCAACACTCCAAAAATATCACAAATATCACCACAAACTGTTTTTTTTTCTGTGCAATAAATAAAGACAGTAATGACAAAGGAAGTAGACTCCGTTTTAAAAGCAAACCTCACAGAAAAAGAGTGTTAGTTTGATCTCACAGAGATTAGATGTAGTTCTAGAAGACGAGGATAGCATTGAAACACCAGAACTATGTTCCGCTCTCCTGCACTGTAAAAACAGGCTCCTTAGAAACTAGTCTCAACAGTTAAGAAAAATTTTCTTAAACAACCATTATTTTGTTGATATGATTACTTTTCGTGCACTTTCTCCTGAAACCAGTCTTTTTACTTTCTTCAGATTCACTGTTTGCAGTGTGTTCGTGGATTTTCATAAAGCCTCTTTGTATCCTTCACAGATTTGTCTGTTTGCTGCTCTCAGCTGCTGTTTCTATTTTGCTAAAAAGGGAAAACATCACGAAAGAGCAAATAGAAGAACGTCTCTTATGAAGAAGCTCTTCCGTCCTCCATGTTTGTGAAGACAAAGTTGGATGTGTGAGATTCCCATGGAAACAGATCATCACAACTTAAGCTGGGTCACACATCAGGGTGTTCAAATGTCTTCAAATCCGCAGACGCTTTGGTGCAAATATGCATCTTCGGTTCCAAAATTACCTTAATTTAGACTTTACTCGAAAGCCAAAACATGATTTTTTTTCATAGCTATAAATAAATTCAGGTGTCAAGAATTTTGGATCAATATTAGATGCAACTGACAGAACCTTTGACCCACCAGGACTGTTTCCTACCGAGTGAACTGGAATTCTTCTATGAAGCTAAAAAAGTAAAAAAAAAAAAAAAAAAAAGGTTTGAAATATCTAAGATTGTATTAATGCTTTGTTTTATTAGTAAATGTCTTTATATTGACAAATAAATTCCATTACATCTTGCTTCTTTTTTTATTTATTAGACCAGCATAAACTTTAGAAATTTAAATCTTTTTTTAGCAAACACAGGCAGGAACCTCAGTCAGCAAAATATAAACACATTAGACATTAACACACTATAGGAGTAAGGAAACATAACATAAAATACCCCAAAATGTAAAAATTAAAATGGAATATTACTTTGTGTTACCGCCTGATTTTTAATCAGGTCAAGCCCAGCATGCATTGCTTCAGTTTTTTTCTGCTTCTGTTAAAATCAGCATTCTCTGATCCAGGAAAGACTGACAGCAGGAGGATTTCCGCTCCAGACTGAAGAAAATCCCACAGCACTAATGTAAAAGGATAAAAACTCAAGTAGCAACGCCCCTGTGGGTGAAAACCATCAGAGGGGGGGACTGTGACGGAGTGACGGACGGAAATCAAAATGAAGGAATAAGGAGACTCTCACAAAATCTGTAGAGCACTGAGCTGCCTTTACATGGGGGAGGAGCTAAGAGACACGGGGCGGTGTGCAGCAGAAAAACGCAAAAGCTTTTAACAGCTTATGCATCAAAACACATAAACAAGTCATTCCATCTTTTTCAGGGTTTTAGGCAGCATCTTCACAGAAACTGTTATTACTGAAGAATTCCTAAGAAAAAAGGGGGAGGGGACATCAAGTACCCCCTTTAATGTTTGTACATAGAACCTCATCAAAGATTTCTGGCCTGCAGCGCTCAGACATATCCTCAGTTTAAAAAAAAAAAAAACTGGAATTCTTCTCTTTGGAAGAAAAGAGGAAAACATTCAGGACTTCCCAGCAAATAAAGGAGCTCTATGTTCCTCAGCAGAGCCTGGAACAGTTCAGAGTGATCGGAAGACATCGATGGATGAACCCAAAAGGACGTTCAGTCAGGATCCAGGTTTGGATTGACCATCGGTCTGACAGCAAACCGTTACGCTCAGAGGGTTTTCCCAGAAGATCTCTGCTTCTGCATCTCCTCTTTGGTTCCGCTCAGTCAATTTGAAGACATTTTGTTAAAGCGTTAGTGTGTCTGAGCAGCTGTCCTGTGCGCACAGGCCGCTGCCTTCAAGTGTTCAGGAGGAGTCAGTGTCCCACGGAGGCCTGGGGGCTCAGCACCGAGGCCTCGTCTCCAGGAGCATCCGTGGGACCCTGACCCAGCTTCTCAGCTGTTCTAGCTGCCCGTGAATCCATTTCTGTAAAGCTCTGCCTCTGCTGAGCTCTGTTTGACTGAAAGCGACGGTTACAAAAAGCAATGGAGTGAAGGTTTCTAAATCTAGATCGTACATTTCACCTACAGGTTGCTTAAATCCAGTTTTTTTAGGGATTCTAGTTTCCCTGTTTGGGATTGAGCTTTCAGTAATCAAGGCCTGCAAGCTGGACGTCTCTAAACACAGCGAGTACCAACCACTGCTGGCTGTGGGAGGAGCTAATGTAAACTTCGTCATGCTGGAATAAGACTCAGGGGGCACTACTGGACTCAACAGACACTTTGCTTTAGTCAGGACTCCACGGTCTGCAGCCGTTCTGCGCTTCCCTCCATCCTCGACCTTCTCCTCTCAGCTTGAGCCGATCGTTTAAATAAACTGTGTAGAGTCTGCAGCCATAAAGAGAAACTGGTCTCTCCTCTGACGTCCTGCTTCTGTTCCTCACCTTGACTGCACTCCTAGTGCAATCTTCAGGTATTCGTAAACCACGTAGCTGATGCTTACAGACGGTATGACCTTCATGAAGTTGGGGGCCAGACCCCGGTAAAGTCCCAGCGGCCCCTCGGTCCGAACGATCTGCTTGAACAGTCCGGTCATGGTCATCTGAGGGCCTCCCTCCAGAGAAGCTGAAGAAACAGGAAATGCAGATCTGCAGGTGAGCACCTCCAACAAACATCACCGTTACCGTCTGCTCCGCTGTGAAGTTGCACATCGGATGGAACAGACGTGCGTGCAGCTTCATTCACGTGGATTTCTCCAAAAGTAAATCAATAAACCTACTGAAACAAAACAGAGAAATAGTAAAAATGAAAATAAGCTATGAAATAACATGCAGCACACAGTGGCAGTGTGTCAATCAGTGTGTAGAAACAAAGACTAAATACTTTTTTGCCCCACTGTATTTCCACCGATCAAGGCAGTGTACCTAAATATGAGGGTTTATAGCTGATTTCAAGATTGCCTTTTGTCTTAAAAGGTCAGGACATCACAAGTTATTTTAAGAAATCTTACCAAGACAAATTCTACTACTTCTACCGGCAGAAAGTAAGAAAAACATCTTCTATTCTATATTTTTGTACTTGTTATGAGTAGGACATTTCTTCCAGTGAGGGGGGAGCTCTGCAGTGACCCACCTTGTGCCTGCATGCGGGTCCTGACCAGGGCCAGAGGGTAGCTGGCGAGCTGTCCACAGGTGCTGGAGGTGGTGCCACAAGCCAAGAGCACAAAGACTCCAGGATTAGCGCTGTCTGTGGCAAAGCGCTGCAGCCACGAGTTCTTCAGGGTCTGAAGGGGCAAGAAGCCTTCAGTGACTGCTGTGTAACGATTATTTCATTTTCTCTTAGTTTTTATTCCATTTTTCTCTAGACCACATCTCTGACTGCAGGGACACATTAAAATGTGAACATGTAGTAGTTTATTTTATGGTAAAACATCTTTTTAAAAGTGAATAGTCATTTCCCATCCTTAAATAGAGTTAAAAGCCACACTAGAATGTACAAACTAACAGCAAATGTTCAAAATGACGTAAAAAGTAAAAAAAAATAAGCTTTTATTCCGGTTTTAAGATTAAGGAAGTGACATTGTTTCATAAACTCTTCCTGTTACTGACAGGTCCCTGCTACTTCCAGCAGAATCTCCTTTAAAACCTTTTTTGGAATCACATGGTTGCTGGAGCCTATCCCAGCTGCTGTTGGGCAAAGACAGGGTACACCCTGAACACGTCTCCACAGGGCCACACTCTCACATTCACACCTAAGGACAATGTAGAGTCGTTTGGACTGTGGGAGGAAACCAGAGAGCCCAGAGAAAATCCATACATGCATGCATGAGGAGAACATGCAAACCACACAGAAAGGTCCCAGCTGGGATTTGAACCAGAGCCTTCTCACTGTGCAGTCCAACATTTGAGCTTGGTACTGGAAGCCTCCGTGCATGGACTGTACCAACTTTTGCTAACTGACTTAAATGTAGGTCCCATTTCCTGGTTTTGACCTCAGGTTCGACATTCATTTATCCAAACACAGAAATGCTGAAGCATTTCTGAAGTCTCCAAGTTTTCTTTTTCAGGAATCTCTAGACACCTTTAAAAAACAAACAAACAGATAAAGGTCTTTTCATGCTGCAAACCAAAGTGCGTCGTAGCGGTTTCATGGTTGTTAAAATGGTGTTCAGTTCTTGAAATTGTGTTTTTTTTTCCTGAGAATTCCCACACGCCTGAAGCTGGAGTCTGGCGTTTTCAGGGTTAGTCTGTCTCCAACCGATGAGAAAAGTGACCGACGCGCCGTAGAACAGAACCACAAACCTCATAGACAGCCAGGTCGATGCCGGCGTATGGGATGATGCCCAGCATGTTGGGGACGTAGCCTTTGTAGAAAGCCGCCACACCCTCCTTTCGGATGATATGTTTGGCACAGTCCATGATCCCGGCAAACTGGCCGGTCCTTCTCAGGGCTAACCGTGTCTTCAGAACCTGCCAGAACAGAACAGGAGATGATGATCCTAGCTCCTTCACAAAGCGCCTCCAGCCAGATTCAGAGGACGTCTATCATTTGGTACTGCTGATGCTCAGTCATCTCCTGTCATATTTGAACTCTGCCCTGTTCTGACATATCTTAACATTTATGGAGCATCTCAAATGTTACTCTAGCACTCGCAGGAGACAGAGCTCTGGCTTCATTCAGTTGGAGTCTGGCAGGATCTCACCTCCATGGGGTAGATGCTGCTCTGAGAAATGGCGCCAGCCAGCGAGCCCGCCACAAATCTTTCCATTATGCCCAAAGTCTCCTGGTTACTTCCAATGAGTCTTTTAATCTGCAACAAACCCCATGATTTTAGTTCAAGGTGAATGTGAGAGAAACAAGACGGCGAGGGCATCAGCACACCTGTTCATAAGCCATGAACTTGATGGCAGACTCAGGAGCGATTTTGATGACATTGATCCCATTTCCTCGCCAAAGCGATCTCACGCCCCCCTCCCGGATCATCTGACCAAAGCCTCCAACAATCTGCATGCTGTTGCTCTTGGAGGCGTGGACCTGGGTGACAGATCAAAAGTTGCTGAGGGTGAAAAATGTCCGTTAGGAATGTGAGAAGAGAATCCATTCGTAGAGGCTCATTCTCCTAAAAGCCTGTTTTGGGCCTCACCTGCATCAGCACCTTCAGCCTGTCTAGTGGTGCCGTGCAAGTTCGAGATGCGGCGCCGGCTCCTCCTCCAGCCACGAGGTGTCTCCACCACATCCCGGTTTTCTTCTCCTCGACTGTAAACTCATCCGGAACGATGATACTCTCTCCAACATCCAGGATCTGTGCAGAAAGCAAACCGCTTTCCGTCAAATAAACTTCTGGTCTAATCCCAGTCGCTGATTCGAAGCCCGAGCAGCAGTCTCAGCCGTCACCTGTTTGAGCAGGAGTGCTGTGGAGCAGTGGACCTCCATGTGTTCTAAGATTGAGGAAATCAAACCATCTTCACTAAATCAACCAAACAGCTCCATTTAAATAGAGGCATCAGCTGCTTATAAACACGGGTTTAAACACAGATGACCTCTGAGAACCAGAACCTAAGCAGCTGGAAGATAATCATCTGGTTGAAAACGAGCGTCGAGCTAATTCAGCAGGATGTCAACATTGACAAAAACAGAACTGGACTGACTGAGGTTGACGCCACCCATAGAAAATGCTTCCAACCAATGAAGTCAAGTCAGTCGCCATTTTTACGCAATACGGATGCCGCCGCGTTGGAGCCAGACGTCAGTAAGTGGTAATTGGTCTGAGTCATTGTTTCTATGGCAACCACTCCCACCAATCAGGAGGGAGCTTGTTGGAAGTCCACACCCCAACCACTTCAACGGGATACCACCTACTTTAATTGAGGCATCTGATTGGTTAATTTATAACTTGAATAACTCGCATTAAAGAAAAGAAATCATCCAAAAAAAATCCTGATTATCAAGAACATGTTAAAAAAATGTATCAGAGCAAGAATGGTTCTTCTGACCAATAGAAAGACGGAGTAACAGCGGGTACTTCCTGTTTGGAACCCCAGGGGGGAGGGGCAACTCAGTCCAGTTCTCATATACGTTCTATGGATTTCACTCAGTGACCCCCCTCCCCCCAGCTTTTAGATGGCACAAACATGAAACACCAACATGTTGGGAGTGGGGTCATCTGGACCCCACAAGATAACACAAGGGTTAAAAAACAAATGAAAAAGTTTAAACAAGATCAAACGAGGCAGAGACACATGCAATAAATGACATAGTATATAGGCAATTCTGTTATTTTCTTTTAGGTTTCAGGAGAACTGAAAGAGTGCTGCTAAAGTGATCAAATCAGTTGTTTTCTTGCGGTTCTGTGAAGGGTGAGAAAAGTGGATCCCTGTTGGATTCCGTGCGGGTCTCTGTGCTGTAATTGCATTAGTAGGGATAGAAGCTGAGATGCAGAGGAAGCTTGATCCAATTAACAAAGCCCACTCTGCAGAGCCAAGTGTCTGTCGCGTGACACACAGAAGAGTCCCGTTTAGGCTGGTGAAAGAATTCACCTCATTGAGGAAAACCAGAAATTTGCTAGAGTTTGATGGCACAAAAACATGTGGATTTGGAAGGATCTAAACCACTAAGAAAAACTGGACGGAGTGACCCCTACCCAGTCTGTCCCAAACAGGAAGTACCTGCTGGCTCCAAGAAGCTAAAATTCCATAGACCTCTATGGAGAAATAAACAGCTGTTACTGTCATTTGTCTTTTTTTAAATAATATTTTTTCTTTACGTTATTCAAGTTATAAACGGACCAATCAGACAACAAAGGTATGTGGTCTAATGTTCAAAATATTTGATTGACAGAATTTGTGTAGCACACTTTTAAGTAGTAGGGGAATGGCCTTCCACAAAGCTCACTCCTGATTGGCAAGAGTGGTTGCCATAGAAACTTTGACTCAGACAGACTCGGACTAATCACTGCCTACTGAAAACGTCTGTCTCCAACATGGTGGCGTCCCTGTCGCAAAAAAAAAGGCGAGTGAATTGATGTGATTTGGTTGGAGCTGGAAGTGAGACGTTGTCTTTAAGTGACGTCACACTCACTCCAGTTCTCGTATACAGTCAAATGTTGTATTCCAATCTTATCACCAAAATCTAAAGAATCTGTTAATCGTTGCTCCCCTTGCGGCACATCGTGTTATGGGTCACCACAGCAAAGCACTGATTTCACGGCAGAGCCCCTGCCTGACACAGCCTGGGCTGGGGACTGGCTCAGGGAACCCAGCCTTGTGGCTAAATAGTTAGGCAGTAGCATGAAGGGTCTTGCCCAAGGACCCACATTGGATGAAGCTCATTGCGCCCTCTGGGATCTGAATCATGGTTTCCTGCGTGTCAGCTTTGCACCCAACCAACTGAGCCATTCAGCTACTAAAGATCTAAAGAATCTGTTTTTTGTTTTTTTTGCTTTTTAGTCAAACTCCCCCCAGAGTCGACTTCCAATTTCTTCATGACGGTTAGGATATGCCTGTTCCCACATCTCATTTGTCCAAAGTACATTCATCTCAAGCTCTTGCTGGTTATTTGATGGGTTGAGGGTTCTCTGCTATATGTGCCATCTACAGTATAAATGTCTATACATTACAGATATCAATGCCTTTGCTGGAGCTTAATTTGCATAAAAGTTAACAAAATCAGATTTAATCTTGGTAGGTTTCCTCCTGATCCTATCTTACTTTGCTATCTAGGAAGCTGAGTTCATGGAAGCTGGGAGATCTAAGCTCTATACTGCTGCTTTTCGTTCCAGATTAATTTCTTGATCCTTTTTTCAGGCGGAACAAACATTCTTCTATCTTAATCCTGCGTTTCCTGATTCCCCGACAGACTCTTGAGGCACATTTTTTTTAATGACATTTTAAAACTGCGTGCGTCTTAGAGCTGCAGCAGCGTGGAGCGGGTAGACGTACCGTGGAGTGCCTCCAGTACAGGATGATCTCAGGGATGTTGTCTGCGGGATGCAGCAGGTGGTAATCCCGCCACTCGTCCCAGTCAATCGTCATGGTTCCGTTTTTATCCATGCTGCAAATGTCAGAGCAGAGGGGAGGCTCGTCAGGAGACACGGCGGCTCTGGACAGGGGAGCACAAGACGCCGCTCACATGCACACACAAGTGTTTTCAAGGCCTCCTCCTGCGGGAGGTGCAGGCGGATGAAGCGGGGCAATTCTTTAGGGCAGTCATGTCCTCCAATTTAATTTTTTGCCGGCTTTGTTTGTCTTTCAAAAGCAGCCAAAAAGAAATCTTAGCAAGCAGAAGGCTTCAGGCGCAGCATCGGGTACCTGCAGGAGCTGCTGAATAAGCAGACGCTGCTACTTACGACAGAACAGGGGCCCAGATTTGGCCCTTCCTGATTCTGAGACCAGATGGTGAAAAAGGGGGACAGACAGACAGAGATTAGGGACAAAGATGACACAGGTCTGCGAACAGGTGTCAGGAAAATCCTAACATGGGAAGCCTAAGAGAAGCAGACGAAACAGCTGGACAGAAATGATGGAGCTAAATCCAAAAAACTATCAAATTGCTTTGACTGTTGATGTTCAGAATTGTCTGGCGCCCTGCAGTCATGAAACACTAAAGCTGTAAGGTGATGGCAACTTAACAAACATGAAACAAACACATGTATCTGATTACTTCCTCATCAGATACAACAAACAGCAATATATGTTTTTTTCCTGTTTGTTTAGGATAAAAAAATCAAATTGAAGGCACAGATCTTTGGATGATAGACAAAACTGGACAACTTTTTGTCATGAGTTATTTTATAGATGCACCAACCCCCCCATTTATTTAATGCCAAGTACACAGCATTAGTGCGCCCCCTTGAGTGAGGTCTGAACACTGCAGAATGAGCAGCGATTCGCTTCATGTGGTGAAAAGTCAGACATGTGTCTCCAAATGTGAGGGATAAATGTAAAAACATTTTCTTCTGGTATCAGCATGCAGACTACACCTCAGAGCTAAAGGCAAATAAATGAATCTTTATCAGGAATTTACAGACCACTACTGATTATTGCAAATGTGCAAAATCCAAAGGCAGACCGATGCTCAGCTTCAAGTGCGGCAGGTCTCCAAAACTCAATATCTGGACCCCATTTTGATCTCTGAAAAATTGAAAGCTGAAAAGCTTTGATCCCATATTCCCCCATTTTCTTTTGATCAATTTTAAAATCGTAGTCTTTTAGTTGTGATAATGCCAAGTTTAGCAAAAAAAAAAAAACTACAGTGCTTTTTTGAAGACATAGTTTCTGCAGAGCGGAAGTAGTAAATCAGAAATTCACCTCTGAGTTGTGGACAGGACAGTTAACGCAGAGCAACCCCGCCTCCCCTACCGTCACCCATAAATGAGAGCTCTCTGTTTACACTATCACCCACTAGCTTACACCCCTAAGCTAACATTAGCGGTGCAACAACAATGGTGAGCAATATCAGAGCTATCCAGCCATACAGGTTAGATCCAGATTCCAGCTCAGACCAGGAAAACAAAGACGTTCATGGATCTATTTGTCTATAAATGGATGCATCGGAATGGAGCGGCCTGCACCTGATTCACATTGGTTTTAATTAAGATAAAGGCAGAAATACAATTTTGGCTTAATTTTCTCTAAAAATATCCTCCATCATCAGAAAAAAATTCCACAAGAACGTGTTAAAAACACCAAAAACACCATTTTCATGGGGGTCTATGGAAAATCCCAGAAGCAGCTGAAAGTCTCTCACAGTTTCACCTTTCATCTAACATAACGTTGAATTCTTCTTGCTAATATCCGTAGATGCTCAAAGCTCCACTTGTGCTAGAAAGCTGCACTGCAAAGTCAAGACAATCATGAGCAAACGGTGTTTAGGCACAGAGACAGATGTGCTGGGGGCTGATTGGTCCCATCAAACAAACTTGATTGGGGGGGCTTTTGTGCATTTTCATTCATTTGTGACATTACTGTCCAAAGCTTTAAACTGATACAACGTTTAAAGCTAATAAGAATGGTTCATTTTCAACATAAGACTAGAAAATTTTGACATCCTGCAGTAAAGGTATTTTAAAATAAATGGTACAAAAAACTAAATTAAAAAATATAAAGAAAAATGGATCATTATTCGATTGCTACTAAAATTCGGTGAATTGTACAAATGATGAGATGGTATCAGTGAAACCAGAAAGGAAGAGGAAAACAGATTTCTAGAAAACAGCAGATGCATGTGAACAATTTGAAAATAAAGTGCAGATAAATCTGAAGAGACCTGAAAATTTCCGCTAAGCTGAGCTGCAGTTCCAGAACAAAAACTACCAGAAGGAAGTACTTTCAGCCCTTAAAAAAAGGGAAGATTACTTTCAGTCTAACACTTTAAATTGTGTTATGATAAGCCAACACTTCATACGAAGGTTTTTAAAGCGATGAACTTTTATTTTGAAACATTCCCTGAAGAGAATACCTCACCTCCTGAGGATCTGCTCCGCCTGTTCCTCAGAAATATTCACTCCCAGGTCCCGCAGCGACTGCATGATCTCTTGTGAGTCGATCTGGCCTGCAATAGATAGATTGATTAGTCATTTAACCAGTTTTAAAAGTCTGCTAGTTTTGTTTACAAAGCCTCTTTAATGCAAAGGCAGGACTTGCAGAAAGCAGGGCTTTTATCAGAGCCACACTGCTGCACAAAAAGGAAGCAAAGTCCAAGAACTCAAAAATGCACAATGCAGGAAAGAGACAGGTGGGAATGTGTGCACGTCACGTGAGATAACACACCAAAAGGTAGAAATACAAGATGACAGCAACACCTAACTAATCCCTCCATCCAACCATCCCTTTTGGGCTCATGGGGTTGCTGGAGCCTATCCCAGCTACTGATGGGCGGAGACAGGGGTCCAGGCCTCACACTCACACCTAGGGGCAATTTTAGAGTCTCCAATCAACCTATGAATTTCGGACTGTGGGAGGAAACCAGCGTGCCCGGAGAACACCCACACATGCACGGAGAGAACACGCAAACTCCACACAGAACGTTGGGATTTGAACCGGGGGCTTTTCGCTGTGTGGTGAACACATCAGCGGCCACCTTGGAGGACGAGCTACGAGGAAATCCTTAGGCTGAAAGGTTTAGGGTGAGGTCAAATCCGGACAGGAGGTGACGTGTTGCTCAGCACTTTTCTTTTTGCCGCTACCTTCTGGTACGATAGAGAACACAGAACTTCGACATGGATAAGGAGGTTACCCGTAGGCTCCTTATCCGAGTAGAGACCACAGTAAAATAAAGTAAACAAACATTTAAAAAAAACATAAAAGAAAACATGAAGAAATCTTCTATTCACTTCAGATGTTTTCTGGGTTTCGGTTCAAAACCAATCTCAAAACCACAACATCAATGCAGGTGAAGAACTGGAGTTATGGTCATTTAAAAGGTTTCCCACCATCGTTCTTTTTGTCCAGACTCATGAAGACCAAGCGGAGCTTCTTCTCGTGGTCTCTGAGGTAATAAACAAACTCCTCAAAGTCCAGCTGTCCATCCAGGTCCTTGTCTCCTGCTTTCACGATTTTCTGAAAGAAATCAACAGACGAGAAGAAATATTTAAGTAAAGGGCTGGAAAGCAACTTTAATGAAAATCCAAACAATACAGAATAATGTGGAGAGGCAGCACAATCCGAGGAAACGAGAAAAGATCAACAGATCTTTGGTCAATACAAGGAGTGGGCTTGAAGTTCTGATGAAGATAGCAGTTTCTCTGGGACATGGCTACAAGACGAGGCGTTTGATTCCAGGTCTCTATCTGGTTTTAAGAATAGATAGATAAAAACAAAAAACAAGAAAGGATAAGGCACTGATGAGTTTATCAAAAATCCATGAACTGATACTGAATTGATCTCTACTTAGAAAATCTTTATGAAACATCAAATTCATGACTTAACCTTAGTTTAAACATCTGTAATTTATAGTGGGTTTTTTCAGGAAATAATTTGCTTTAAATGTAAAAATTCACAACATTCTTAATGAAATTCCTATCTTTATGGAGTTTAGATCAAGAGTTAAAGTGAAAGGTGTTTCTCAGCATCAATCATTGGGTTTGAACAAACATTTGAAAGAATAACTGAAGTGAAATCAAAATGCATCACATGAATTTTGTAACAGATTCCCTTTTTTGTATGGAACTTATTTCTACCAACGACACTGATGAGTGCCTGGAGAAGTCTGGAGTGGAACCACCAACCCTGATTGTTAAACTGGTTTAGAATGGTCTCAACTTAATTCAGCTTTATGTATAAAAACAGTAAGAAAACAAAGATGAAAAAGCTACAAATGTATCACACAACATAAATAATATAGAAAACTACACACACAGATGCCATCCCTTTGGTGTATCTGAAAAAATTATCCAAAGTCCAGCAGCTGACGAGAATTGGCTGGAAAGATGACTTTTTTCCAACCTTATCATGGATTCATACACTGCCTGGTTAACACAGGTTAACAGGTTATCATTTAGAGCTCATCAACTAACAGCTTGCCAGTCATCTATTGTGTATCTAAAAGGCAAGTTTATAAATCCTTCAAAAAACTGTCAACTCTTATTTAACAAATCATTGATAGCTCATTAACCAGTAGTTGATTAGTATTTTGTTAACTAGCTATAACGGGTCGTGTTACCAATTCAGCAGCTTCTTCAAGAACCACAGTCACACAAAGAGGAGGAACAGTTTTGAATCTACAGGTGGTGGAATCCCTGAAACCGCCACGTTTAAGGGCTTCTGCAGTACGAAGCACAGCACCAGGGTTCGACCCCCTGGCGTGGGGAAAAGCTTTATCCAGTGCGTAAAGGGTCCGTGGGCAAGGGGGCTCAAGGCTGGGTCTCCCTGTGAGGACCCTAAGGCCGGATAGAATGCCGGGTTGAGCGGTGTGAAAGTCTCTACCAAACCACCTGTGTAAATCAGTAAAAGCTGATTCGCTGTGGCGACCTCTGAAGGGATACGCTGAAAGGTGAGCAACAACAACAGCTGCTGTTTGTGGATATTTGTCTTCTGTTTATCTGTTCCTTGACTCTCGTTTGCTTTATTTTATTTAGAAAAAAAACGTAACTAAAAAGCTGTAACTATGACAACAGCCTTTTTCATGACTGTAGAAGAACACAATGTCTCTAGAGTAAAGAATAAAACTGACAGAGAAGTTTTGTGCTGGAAGGAGAACATTACTACCAAAGACAGCTGTAGTTGCAACAAAATGATGCAGTAGACCTGAAACCTGCACAGGATGTTCCCGTCCTCATGCTGGTCTTTATCTTTATATCCTACCTGCTGTAGATCAGCAGGTGCTGCCACCATGATTACAATCGTGGATTTCTTTGGCAGAGACGTTTTTCTGATCGTTTCCTCACTTCCAGGAGAGCATGACGGGTTTTCCTGGAGAGCGGTCTGCAGCTGTCTGCAGTTTTCAGCTCCTTTCTCCTCAGCGGACTCAGACTGAGCTCTGCCAACAAGTCTGTGAAAAAGGACAGCCGGGAAGTCCTTCAGCGTCATTATGCTCGCCGTCCGTGTGTCTGCTGAGACTGAAGAGCTGCACAACTGTGGAAAGCCTGCAGATGGAAACTCAGCGCTGCTCTCCGGATAAATGCCATTCTCTTTCTGCAACTTTTTCAGAGAAAGATGTCCAGAGATCATCCGTATAAAAGTGTCAAAAACAAAATTTAGAGGAGTCAAAGCATGTCCATTTCCGAAATGAAAACATTATAATGATATCCAGAGCTGCAGACAGACAGGACTCCTTCTGCTTTCAGCATCAGCAGGCAGGAAAGTGCAGCACAGAGATCCTCCAGAGAGCTGCATCCTCACTGCAGCCCAGACAAGCCAATCACAGCGGCCCACACTGGCAGGTAGACTGCTGAGCCAGGGAAGCTCAACCAATAGGAGCCAGAGGAGCAGGGTGCAAAAAGACTGATACACAAATCTGTCTGTTGATAATGTGGAGTTTGGGTGAAACGCAAGTTTGCACCTCCTCCTCCTCCTCAGGAGAAAATCTGCTGAGTGTTGCCTCTCTTGCTAAACTCCAGGTTGTTTTGTTCACTCTGCCAGCCGACTGCCTCGCCTCCCTCCAGCTCTCCTGCAGTTCACAGTGACACCGGCATAATGACACAGCAAAACGCTCCGGCTGGCTTTTTCCAGACAAATAAGCTGAAATGACCCTAAACGCAAACTCAGCTGTGCACCACAAAAGTCTGAGTTACAGCAAAAAAAAAAAAAAAAAACCACTGTTCATCCTCACCGTGGCTCTAAACTCACACTTAAACGGAATAGAAACAACAAACCGCACGTTTTTAAAGCAGAAATGCACAATGGTTTTTGACATGTCTGTGATTATCAATGATGCATAAATGAATTGTGGTTATAAAAAGTGTTCTGGAAAAGCAATCAGAAATGTATTTTTTCTAACCACACAAAATGTCCAAATGTATTCCTCAAACTAAAGATGCTCTCTTTATTTGGAACCCATGCCCAGATCAGAGCGTTGAAAGAGAGCTGGATGGAGGGAGTGTGACATCACCCTCAGAACACGCCTCACTTCCAGCTCCAACCGAAGAAGTCGCCATTTTTTTCACCATAAGTTCGGCGCCATGTTGGAGTCAGACCACATCAGTGAGCAGTGACTGATCCAGGTCGGTCTGAGTCAACATTTCCATGGCAACCACGCTCACCAATTAGAAGGGAGCTTGTTGGGAGACCACACCCCTTCCACTTGAAGGTGGGCTACAGGGGATCTGTCAATCCAACATTTAAAAGTTTGATGTGGGACGACCTACTTTTATCGAGGAATCTGAGTGGTCGTTTTATAACTTGAATAACTTACGATAAAAAAAGAAAATGATTTTTTTTAACTCGTTATGTTTAAAAGAGGTATCAGAGCAAGAATGGAATGACTGAGTAACAGCTGTTTATGTCTCTCTAGAAGTTTATGGGATTTTGGCTTCTTGGAGCCAGCAGGTACTTCCTGCATGGAACGCCAGGGAAACGCCATGGGTGGGGGGGTCATTCAGTCCAGTTCTCATATACATCAATGATTCTGAATTAGTTCAGAGGGTGTGGAGTCCTGAAGATTTCATGAGTGAGATCACACGCCCTCCATCGCCAACAGGTTGTGAAGAAAATCAGATCATAGATGCGGGCTGCATTAATGAGCTTCCTTCCCTGGAGTTTTCCTGTGGGATGGAGTTTCAGCTTACTTGTCCAGAGGGAGCTGCTGCTCCTCAACGCTAAGAAAAGGAGGAGGTTAGAACATGAACCAAACAGGGAAGTGAGGAGAGAGTCTGCAGCAAATCCCTGACGTGCAGCAGATATTGTATCACGTATCAGTCGGCCTACCAAAGAGACAGCGGAACAGGGCTGTGGATATTTAGGTCTGGAGGTCTTTGCTTCAATTTCTATTCCCTAAATCCAGACTTGAATGAGTACAATCGGATTTGTTCAAATCTTTAAAGCAGTTTGAGTACAATTTAAACAAAGCTGAAAAACCTCCTTTGGTAAATGTTCTGCATAGCTCAACAATAACAAACAAAAACTCTTCAAAAATGTCTCTTCAGCAGATTCTATTAACACTCTATGTCATTGAAAGGAGATAAAGTTAAAAAAGACAACTTTCAAGAGGTTCTCTTCGATTTTCTCTTCATAATTTTTGCTCTGAGCAGCAGTTTGTGAGAGGAACTCCTCTGTTGTTTTGCACCACAAGTGGAATTTAGTAGCTTAAGTCTTTCTTTACTTGCAATTGATTTAAATACTTTCTTGTTTGTTAAGCGTTTTAGTTGTATCACCTATAAAATTGTAATCTGGAAGAAAGCAATGAGAATTTAAATAAAACATTCTTGGTTTTTTTTTACATTTCACTTAAGAAAAGCCACACTCAATTGATTTATACATTTAAATGTAATTTAATTGTAATTGTTGTAATCAAGTAGAGGCTGTGTGAGCTAACTGAAAGGGCTTCAGCACAAAAAAGTAAAAAAGTTAATCTGATTTTATTCATGAATGAAATCAAATGATTTACATTTGATTTCATTCACGAATAAAATCAGAGTTGCTGCTGAGAGCTCTCTGTTTACACTCTCTTCTGCTAGCTTGCAGTCTCTCACACACCCAAGCTAACATTGGCGGTGCATCAAAAGTGGCGAGCAACATTGGAGCTATCCAGTCGTACAGTTTAGGTCCAGATTGCAGCTCAGACGAGGAAAACAGACGTTCATGGATCTATTCGTCTGACAGTGGATGCATCAGAATGGAGCGGAGCAGGAGGCTTGAAGCCCGCCCGGCGAATTTTCGACATCACAAATATCATTTTTAAACGTCAATTTTGTGTCTGCTCCGAACTCACAGCAATAAATAAATACTAAGATATGTCATTTTAATGTGGACTTTTATGATAAATGTCCTCCATCATGATAAAAAATTCCACGAGAACATATGAAAAAACACAATTTTTCATCTGGGTCTTTGAGGCATAACAAATGCTAATAATAACCTAAAGAGAAGTTGCAAATAAACTAAAAAGTAAAACATATTACATGTTAACACTATATGCAGACAGCATTGATGACAGCAGACGTAAACTAAACTATTCTGAAACTGTTGGTTATTTGGATTTGCTCTTATTTTTAGCCAGGCTGTCCATCTGTTTTGAATATTTTAACCTTCTTTTTTCATTTTAAAACATCTTGGCAAACAATAAAAGTTCTTCATGTTTTTTTTTTAGGTCTTTCTGTTTGGCAGCGACCACAGCGCAGCGCTTAAAGCCGTTTCTGAACACGTCCCCCCTGATGCTGTCTGTCCACTCGGTACGTGTGGAAGTGCACGGAGCCGCTGCCCCGTGATTGGCTGACCGCATGGCTGCGTCACCTCGCACGCGAGCCGTGGCAGCACATAAAGCTGGTCAGAGCGCGAGGCGGGTGTGAAGTGATGCCGCGGGACAAAAGTAAAGGAGTGAGTGAGTGAGTGGGAGAGGTGCAGCTGCAGCAGTGTCGGCTCACCATGAGGTCGTGCTCGCTGCGGTGCACGCCCAGCTTCTTCAGCCCGATGGTTAGGTCGTTCACACAGATCCCTCCATCACCGTTCACGTCCAGGATCTGGAATAGGACCTTCATCCTGTGCTCCTGTTCCGACCCGCCACACGAGGCACACGGGGAAAGGCTGCTAGACGGCAGACAGTCTTCAGCTGCGGACTTCTGGGCTGACCGGGGAGCCGCAGAGGGGTCCTCCGCGTAGCCGCAGCCCCCGCCCGGGTCCACGCCCGGGTGCCTCTCCGCCGACCGGCAGTGGCAGAACACGTCGCTGCGCAAGCGGGGCATCAGGGAGCCCTGCTGACGCATCCTCGATGCTCAGCAACACCGGCAGGACCGAAACAAACGACAAACAGAGCGGAGAAAACCGACCACGGCGAAATCCACGTCACTCCTCAGCCAGAATAAAGCGGAAAGCAGGAGGTTTGCTCCTACAGTGTCGCTGGTGTCGCCTGATCCGGGCAATCCTCAGTAACGCAAGTCAGTCTGGATCGTTGGCATTTTCGGAATCACCTAGATAGCGATCAAACGAGCCGCCGGCAACGAGATTTCCTTACGTAACAAAACAAAGATCATCCAACACAAACGAAATTAATCCAGATAGCTCTCACGCAGTGCTTCGGCCCGGCTGGCGACGAAAAGTCCCGGCTTTATTCTATTCTGCCGGCTGTTTATTCTGATGCCGACATGCCGTTAAATTTCTCTCGGAATTCTCAAATGGTATCGCGAGACTTTGGAAATGACAGCGGCAAACCCAGTCACGTGCTGTGGCAGGTTACACGCGCCGCACGTCCTCGAGGTCTTTCGATTCTTTTTACATTTTTATTTTGCTTTCAGTAAAACGAAATACAAACATCTTTAACTAACAACTAAGAGGATAACGTGCTATTATAGGTTTATATATTACTAAATAGGCGTAGTACCATCACTTTTTGTAACAACTTTATGAGTAAAGTAATGCATAAGGTGTAATTTACCAATAAAAATGAAAAAACGATTCAATATATTGACATATGGATAGAATATTAAATTTAAAAAAAATACACGTTAAACATTATTTTGGTTTAAATGTTATTTTCTTTTATTTTTTTTTTAGAAGTCTACAAGTATCAGACAAAAGGTCAAAAGCTTTCACTTTGGGTCTGCAGCCCTCTCTACCTTATCAATTTGCTTAACTGACTCATTTTATGGTCAAACAGAAGTGTTTTTATTGTTCTTTTTTGTTTTCTTTTATGAGAAGTAACATTTTGCGCCACTGAAATAAGAACAAAAGTCAAACATTTTAAAAAATGTCCTAAACTGCAAACAAAAAACAAACATTTTGTTTGGAGTTTTTTCTCATTTTAGTGGGACAAATAATAATTCATATAATATTACACCACAGTTTATGTCTTAACCTAAAATTACCAAAGTAACTATGACAGAACAAGATTAAATTCAAATTACTTTCATTTCTATAGCACCTTTCATGTAAAAAAAACAGCTGAAGGTGATGTACATAAAAACAAACAAGAATGCAAAAACACCAATCCCCACTCATGCAATAAAATCCTTAAATAAGCCCCTCATAATCAAATACACAAAATCAAACACAAGTAAAACAGAAACGACTAAAGAAAAAAAAAAGCTAAAGAAGAGAGAACCCAAAAGACGTCTGCCCTGTCCTCCTTTTGGCTGGGGTGTCGGCACAGACACAAACACCCAAGCTGAGAGTAAGAAAACACTCATAAACAGTCTAAAATGTAAAATTGATCAATTGAAAAGTTAACATTAAAAATAAAAAAAGCCAAAATGTGAACATTAAAATCAGTTAATGCATAAAAACGTCTAAAACACCTGAAATATAAATAAGAATAAGTTAAGATGTTAAGATAACTTGACTAAAAAACATTGAACAAATAAAAATGTAATAAAATATAAAAAAAAAGAGTAAAATATCTAGATCTGACGTAGGAGATCTAAGTAAAAGCTGAATAAAATAGATGCGTCTTTAATTTCTTTTTAAAAACCTCAACAGTGGATAAGGCCTACAAAACCTTAGTCAGGCTGTTCCACAGACAAGGCCCGTGGAATCTAAACGAGGCCTCGCTGTGGAGTTTTGTCCTGACCCTAGGGCCCCTCAGCAGGTCCGCGACTGAGGACCTAAGGATTCTGGGAGGTTCATAAGCTAAAAGCAAAGCTGATATTAAAAAAAGGACCAAACCATGAACACTCTCATAAACTATTAAAAGAATCTTAAAATCAATCCTGAATGGAGCGCAGAGATTTTAAGATCGGAGCAGAGTTCTGTACTAGCTGCAGGTGATCAAGAGTGGTTTTCCTTACACCAGAAAGGAGGGCATTACAGTAATGTAATCTTGATGTAATAAAAGCATGAATTAAGATTTCAGCACTGGGTCTAGAGACAAATTGTCTCACTCGGACGATATTTCTCAGATGTTAAAAAGCAGTTTTAGTTACTTGATTCACATGTTGGTCAAAGCTAAGATCTGCATCTAGAATCACGCCGAGGTTCCTTACTGTATCATATGGTCATAAATTTATTTGACAGATAAAATTGGACCTTATCTGTCTCGGCTTCAGAACCAATTATCAAGACTCCAGTTTTGTCTTGGTTGAGCTGCAAAACATTCTGTCCCATTCACATTTTAATATCTAAAATATAGTTTAAAAGGCTGTCCACGCTCCAGTGTCATCAGGATACACAGCTACATACAGCTGAGTGTCATCAGCATAGCTATGAAAGATTATGCCGTGTCTCCTGATGACATCACCAAGCGGAAGCATGTAAAGATTAAAAAGTGTTGGGCCCAGGATGGAGCCTTGAGGCACCCCACATGTCAATTTGTGCCTTCCAGATGAAAAATCATTTAAATTAACAAAAAATCTCTTATCTGTGATGTAGGATTTAAACAAAATAAAAGCTGTCCCAGTAATTTTAACCATGTCGTCAAGTCTGTTTAAAAGGATAGAGTGGTCAACTGTGTCAAAGGCTGCACTCAGGTCCAGTAAGTCTAAAAGAGATACTTTCTTCATGTCAGCATTGGACCAGAGATCACTTCAGACCCTGACAAGGACCATCTCTGTTGAGTAGTGTGGTCTAAAACCAGATGGAAATTTTTCTAGAATGTTATTTTCATTAATAAAATCATTTGGTTGGGTAAAAACAAGCTTTTCTAAAATTTAATTTAAAAATGACAGGTTGGATACCGACCGGTAGTTATTTAAATTGGACACATCTAAACCACTCTTCTTCAGAATGGGTCTCACCATGGCAGTCTTTAAGGATGCAGGGAAGACTCCAGTCTGAAAAGAGCAGTTCAAGATGTTTAGTAATTCTTCCTCACATGATGTGAAAACTGACTTAAAAAGTGAGGTGGGGGTTGGATCAAGAGAACCAGTTTATGTCTTCATTTGGGACGTTGCAGTGCTGCAGCATCAATCAAGACAAAACTATCGAGCGTTCTCTCACTGATAGGAGGACGTACAGTAGAAAGGTCAACAGGGGGTTGTTGATCTAATGTCATCTAACTTAGTGGTAAAGTAGACTACAAACTCCTCACAGGTTTCTAAAGGTGGAGGGCAGGCCAGAGATTGGGTTTATTATTTTGTCAATTGTGGCAAAGAGGATTTTTGGCTTTGACTGATTTTCTGCTATGAACTTAGAGAAATAGAGTTATTGTAATGTATTAGAGTGTGTCTAAAAATTTGGTGATGTATTGTGAGTTTTGTTTTCCGCCGTTGTCATTCTGCCCTTCCTGTCTTTCTTTAAAGTTTCTTAATATCGTCTGTTCTCCAAGGAGGTGGAGCTTTCTCTTTAACAGTTTGTAGTTTTAATGGGTCAACTTTGTCCAGAATTGTGGTAAGTTTATTATTGAAATGCTGAATTGATAAGTCCATAGATGGATATGAAAGAGTTGGTTGCTGATTTTTCAAATGTGAGATGAAGTTTGCAGCCACTTCACGATGTAGATCGCGTTATAAAGGTTCTCTCAGTGAGCTTCTCAATTATGCAGTCACGAACCACACATGAATGATGAGACATGCCCACAATCACAACAGCGATCACTGACACCTTCAGGCCGTGAGTAATAATGAGATCCAGAGAGTGACCTCTGTTGTGGGTGGGCACATTCACATGCTGAACAAAATCCATAACTGTTAAAATGTTCCCAAAATCACAGACATACGTTTCTAAAGGATCATCAACGTGTAAGTTATAATCACTTAAAATCATACTTTTTCTAAAATTTATGTATACGAAAGAAAGCAGTTCAGAAAAATCAGAAATAAAAGATGAATTGTATTTAGGAGGTCTAATCTCTGGTTTACCCATAAAGTCTCTTTCAAACTTACAACTTCTACAGAACTCAGCGCCATGAGTTCCGACAAGAACCAGGGGGCGGGAACACATTACACCCATGTTAAAATCGCTGCATTGGCTCCCTGTGCTTTTGAGAATTGATTTTAAGATTCTTTTAATGGTTAATAAATGTTTTAATGGTCTTGGGCCTTCTCATTTAAATGATATTCTTTTAAACTAGGAGGTCCTTCAGTGCTGGACTTGTTGGTGTTCCTAAGGTGAGGGACAAAACTTATGGTGAGGCTTTGTTCTGCCATTACTGTCCCCGTATCAGGGCCGCAGGGACTGTAGAGGTTTTTATGAAGGGGCTCAAGACCCACCTTTTTAATTTCACTTTTAGTTGATCTTATCTGCTTATTTATTCTATTAGTTTTAGTACATATTATTTCATGTATTAAATTTCATTTAATGCATCTAATGTTATTCTCAATTTTATGTTTTTGTATACAACTTATGTCTTTAATTTTAGTATTTTGTCATGATTTTAGCTCCAGTGTTTGTATTGGGGATCTTTTCTGCCAGGACTTGTCAGCTTGGTCGGTGGTTGTTTCCGCGGTTGTCGTTCGTTGTGTTGTGCAATTTATGAGAAGCCCTTTTTTTTATTAATGAACAAAGTTTGATTGATTAATTGAACAACAATAATTATGTACGGTGGTCAAGAGACATGCTTACATTTAAGACACAACAACAAATCCCAGAAAAAATGAACTAATCAGGAAACACAACAGCAAATCATGACACACAACAGCTAATCATGAAATAATGAAAAATCCTGAAACACCAAATCAAATCCTACCGAGGAGAACCAAAGCACTTAGCCAACGGTACAGCAGAGGCTTGTACCATTACTTGAGATTTGGAAGGGGGGGGGGGGGGGGGGTGACCGTAGTGGTACAGTCCAGGTGAACAGGCAAAGAGTTGGATTGAAAAGCACGCGCGTGGGAAAACAGCAGCTACTGGAAGCATTTCAGTCATTTTGGAGATGGAAACACTAAGCTGCATTTGTGAAATGAAAACCAAACTTCTGGAAAGATTTTGGAACCGCCCATCCATCCATGCGGCTGCAGGAGAGAAGACAGACAAATGCAGCCATGCAGATTTCCTGAAAACTGCAGGTAGACCACGTCCTTCTGCGACACAAACTGGTCTCTTCCAGACCTTAAACCCCATTTTTAGAAGCCAAAACCAAAGAACCTGTTTCTGTTTTTAAAGGTTTCTGTCAGTTTGTCAATTCTAAAGTCAAGTAAGACCAAAGACTTCAACGGAAACTCCAAAAACTCTCAGTCAAGAACTTTTGCTTGTTAATCAGAAGATAAAAATAAAACAAATCAGTGTTTCTGAGAGAAGCATTTAGCTTCATGCAGTTCCCCTGAAGTTCTTATTAATAATTATTTTTAAGCTAAATAACACTAGT